>ML058476.1:1942010-2460838 GCA_003013855.2 Liriodendron chinense
AAAAGAGCTAGGAGGAAGCTTGGAGTTCTCTGGGTTAAGGGAAAATGGATAGATTTGTCATCCTCATGTGAGAATTAGCTTCAGGTAGCTTGGGATTTCTCTTGTGGGTTGTGATTCACGGTTTTCTTCTGTAATCTCTTGTAACTTTTGATATCATAGTGAATTGGTGTCACTTTGTGCCGTGTTTTTTTACCTATAGGGGGTTTTTCCACGTAAAAATCAGATTATCTTCTTATGTATGATGATTTGCTTGTTGATTGCCATTATAGTATGTTCATCGCCTGCTTTGATTGCTTCCGCTGCGGGGTTCCTAACCCAAACAAGTGGTATCAGAGCTAAAAGTTGAGAAGGAGGCAGAGAGAATCTGAGGTGAGACATCAATGATGTTTCCTAATATGAGATTCATTGTGGAAAATGATTCCATGAAAGAAAAATATGAAAAGTAATCGGTATCTATGGAAGAAGCGGAGTTAAAGAAGTTGGATTGGTACGTCCAATATCTCAATCAAGTTTGTCAACTGCAATTGGGTTTGATCGGGAGCACTATTCATAGTAGAGCTGTGGGATAGACAGCAGGATCCACGGTTGCTCATGTGTGGATGCGCAAGGGCCACATGAGCGAGGGAGTGATGAAGGTGCAAGGATGAAGTCGATGAGGCATGAGAAGTGGTGGAGCTATGATGATAACGGAGTAAAGATTGAAGATAGTGCGTAGTAAGGTGTTGTATGAAGATCAAAGTCGTGGTGGAAGTTTATTGGGATTAGACGCCTCTACTCTTCACGCATGAAGACCATGGTCACGATGGAGCAAGACAGCATGTTTGCTGGAACTTTTCTGGGCCATCCAGCCTGACCGGTGGGGGTCCGACCGGTTAACTGATCGGTCGGCAGTTTCCTTTTTGGTTTAGATTTCTTGCGTGAGTTTGCTCCGCAAGGAGTTTTTAATTTTGATTTTCACTATTTAAAGGGATGTAATCCGAGATTAGGGTTGCCGCCTATGGGCTAAGGGATTGAGAGGGTTCTAGAGCAAGAGAAGGAGCTAGGAGGAAGCTTGAAGTTCTCTAGGTTGAGGGAAAGGGATGGGTTTGTCCTCCTAATGTGAGAATTAGCTTCAGATAGCTTGGGATATCTCTTGTGGGCTGTAATCCAGGGTTTTCTTCTATAATCTCTTGTAACTTCTGATATCATAGTGGATTGGTGTCGCTTTGTGCCGTGGTTTTTTACCCATAAGGAGTTTTTCCACGTAAAAATTGGATTGCCTTCTTGTGTAATGATTTGCTTGTTGATTGCCATTATGGTGTGTTCCTCGCCTGCTTTGATTGCTTCTACTGCGGGGCTCCTAACCTCAACAGTTAGATGGGACATGAATGAAGAAACATGCCTTTAGGGTTGTCCACATAAGAAATTAGAAATGGGGGCCTCAAGGCAATCAGAGCTTTATGAAAGCCGCGGATGCACGAAGAAAAGTATAATAAAGATGTGGTGAGTAAAAAAGAAGATGGGGGGTTGGCCCACCAAATAAAGAGTGGGGCTGGTCCATAAGATTCTGTTGGGTTTGTCCCCTTGGAATTATGTGAAAAGTAAAGAGGCATGGTGGTGAACCACCACAGTAGATGCCTCCCTGACCTTATTGATGGTGTTGGGAACCTTAGACCCTTCAATACAAGACAAAGCCCATCCCTCTGAAAATGGTGTTCAAAAGGAAAAAGCACAAAGTTGCTCTGTAAAAGCATAAATAGAAACACTTGCTGTGGGGGCAGCAAATACCAACATCACAAAACAATTGCTTTGTCATCTCACCCCATCAATCCATGTCTACACAGTATACCTCTGATTTCATCATTGCGGCCACCATTTTATCAGTACAGATCGTCGGTGCGATCTTGGTCCCGTGCACAAATCTTGGGTCTTTTTTGTTCAACTGAATGTGAGCCATTGCTTGATTACTCTATTTAATGGTCTATTTATCGACGGCGAGAAACATAACAGTTGGACTGTCTTATTGAGGTGATTTTGGTGGCACAGTCCATCCTTGGTGGGTCACAATAGATCAATGGTCTAGATCACTTAACAGAAATTATACAAAGGGTGAATGAGAGGATGATGTGCATTTCCTTAGGTCGAAGATCATGTAATTCGTAGCTGAAAACATGGGCATCCGCCCCCACCTAAACCATGTGCTTCGAGTCAGAGAACATTTTGCCAAATGACATGGACCTACCATTCATTTATCAGAAGCCTTAATGGGTCTCCATAAAGACTCACATGTACGACCGTATCTTGCATGCATGTATTTGTATTTATATCATTATTTATATATATTATATGATCCATGCTTTGCGAGGACTACTCGGATTTTTAAGTTAATAACAAATGGGGACCATGGTTTTTAGTGATCCTGACCATTGATCTATGGTCACTACTGTGGATGGACCATGCCCATAAATATCCCATTGACCAAACAATCCTAACCTTTAGATTTGTGGCCCACGAATACAGATTGTAGAAGAGAAAGATAGTGATGGTCTAGCTTCAACTAAAAAGAGGCCCAAAATTGGTTGCTAGGATTTCTAACTGTAAAAGAGTTTTAGGGAATGTTCCTATGATCTTTGGACACAACATACAATTATATGAGTGGGATTTAGGGAATGTTCCATTGATGGGGCCCACTTGGCATAACTGAAAGCCAGCTATCATTCGCGGAATGATCCAATAGTATACATTCGACTTGGAAAGAATATCAACGATCAGGGATAAACTTTCAAGGTAACTTTTTTTTTTTTTTTTTTTTTTTTTTTTTTTGGGAACCGTTGTTCCAAGTGGCTTTGTATATAGATGTCTAAATGCGTGATGAAAGAGGTTTCCTCCATACGGACCATCTAGGGTGGGGAATTTTTTATGAACGGTCTGGATCGTCACATCGCGAGGAAGGAGGGGAGAGCAGAGCGTTGGTAGCAACCTCATCATTGTTTACTTGGATTTGGGGCGATTGTTACTGACATTACTCTCACCTGTGGCTATTTTACTAAAAGTCCTATTTTTTGTGAGGCTCATCTTATTTAGCCTTTTCATGAGAAATTGTAAACTTTGGGTTGGAAACGCCCTCTCACCACCGTACATGTCGTACGAAGAGGCCAAAGCCCTCTTGGGCGTTAAAAGGGCTCCACCGTAGGCCCCACCATGATGTATATGTTACATCCACGCCGTCCATCCATTTGGAGAGATCATTTTAGGGGATGAGCTCAAGTGGACCTCACCAAAGAAACAGTGTGGATTAATGTCCTACCATTAAAAACTACTTGGGGTCACAAAAGTTTTCAATCAAGCTGATATTTGTATTGTGTTTTCCCTTCTTCTATGTCAGTGTGAACCTATGACCAAGTTGGATCTCAAATAAACATCATGGTGGGCCTTAGGAAGGTTTCAACGGTCACATCATTGTCCCCACTATTTTCTTTGGTGGGGACCGCTTGAGAATTGGATCTGTCTCATTCTTTAGATCATGTCCTAAAATGATCTCTCCAAATGGATGAAGAGTGTGGATACAACACATACATCACAGTGAGGCCCACAGAAGTTGGTTACGTCACTTCAGTAGCTAATCCATGTCCTCTAACCACCTGCTCCTAGGGCCCCATTTGGGTGCCATGCTGCAGGCAACACACTTAAGCACGCTGCCCAGCAAGTGGCCCACCCTGTGGGTCCCACCACAATGTATCTATTTTATCCTGGCCATTTATTTTTTCATATCATTTTAGGTTGTGGGTCCCACCATGATGTATGTATTGTATCCACACCATCCAACCATTTGAAGGGATCATTTTATAGCTTGAAACGAAGAATGTGGCAGATTCAAAGCTCAAATGGACCCCACCACAGAAAGAGTGTGGATGGTGACACCCATCGTTGAAACCTTCCTAGGGCACACCATGACGTTTATTTGATATCCAGCCTCTTTATAAGTTCACACGGACATGAAAGTAGGAAAAACACAACTATTAGTTTGTTTAAAAAGTTATGTGGCCCCCTAGAAGTTTTTAATGTTAGACGTTCAATCCCCACTGTTTTCTGTGGTGGGATCCACTTGAGCTTCGAATCTACTTTATTCTTTGGCGCATGCCCCAAAATGATCTCTTCAAATGGATGAACGGCGTCGATGTAACATATGTATCATGGTGGGGGCCCACAGCACCTGCTCCTGCATACATCCATGAAGAGATGGAAGCCCTCTTGGGCATTACAAAGGAGCTCCACCGTGGCCCTCACCATGATATATATGTTACATCCACACTGTCATCCTTTTTGCCAAATCATTTTAGGCCATGCGCCCAACTCTAAGACAGATTTAGATTGCAGGTGGGTCACACCATAGGGAACAGTTGGGTTCCCCCAGAGCACTATGAATTCCCCTTGAGCATTGTAGGTTCCCCCAGAGCACTGTGGATTCCCCCTGACATTGTAGGTTCCCCCTAGCACTGTGGATTCCCCCTAAGCATTATGGGTTCCTCCTGAGCTTAAGGAAGGCATCATCTGTAGGCCCCACAATCAAGTTGGACGACCAATAAACATTACAATGAGCCTAAGAAGGTTTCCAATGGCAAGCACTCAACCACCATTGTCCCTATGGTATGGTCCACTTGAAACCAGGCCCCACACCCCTAGCCAAGGTGGAAAGTAGGGTATACAACACATCTATCAAGGCGGACCCTAAGATCGGCCCCACTAACCTTTGGTTGGATTGGAAAATCAACATTGCAGTCGCCCCAAAGGAATTTTCACTGGTGAGCATCGATGACCACTGTTTCCTATGGTGTGGTCCACCTGAGATGTGGATCTACCTCATTTTTTGGACCACGGCCTAAAATGACATTGAAAAAAAGATAGGCAGCATGGATAAGACAAATACATCATGGTGGGACCCACGGGATGGGCCACCTACTAGATAGCGTGCACATGCATGTTGTCTGCCGCGTGGAACCCCTTGGGTCACAAGAGTTTTGGATAAAGATGTGACCAACAACATCATGGTGAGCCTTAGGAAGGCCCCACCAAGAAGTGACGTCACCAACTTCTATGGGCCCCATCATGATGGATGTGTTGTATCCACACCGTCCATTCATTTGGAGAGGTCATTGTAAGGCATGATCTAAAGAATGAGACGGATCCAATTCTCAAGTAGACCCCACCAAAGAAAACAGTGGGGACAGTGATGTGACCGTTGAAACCTTCCTAGGGACCACCATGATGTTTATTTGAATCCAACCTGTTCATAAGTTCACAGAGATATGGAAGAAGGGAAAACACAAATATCAGCTTGATCAAAAACTTCTGTGACCCCAAGAAGTTTTTAATGGTAGGACATCAATCCCCAATGTTTTCTTTAGTGAGGTTCACTTGAACTTTGGATTTGCTTCATTCTTTGGCTCATCCTAAAATGATCTCTCCAAATGAATGGACGATGTGGATGTAACATATGCAACGTGGTGGGGCCCATGTGTGGAGCCCTTTTGTAACGCCACGAGGGCTTTTACCTCTTCATGGACATATGGTGGTCAGAATGGCATTTCAGACTGAAAGTTTTGCAATTTCTCTTGAAAAAGCTAAAAAAGATGAGCCTTACAAGAGTTTAAACTTTTAATAAAAATAACCACACTTAGTGCAATTGCAGTAAAAATCCCAACTCGGGGAGGGTGTGATGGCCCTTGAGATATATAACCTCGTTCAGTCATCCAATGCACCCACCCTATTAGTTGGGCAACACACCCAAACGTTTGCAACAAACCCAAACGTTTAGTCACACAATATGCATCCACCCACCAGTGGAATTATTGTGTCTCCCTCAGCACTTGAACCTGAGACCTGCGTTTCACGAACCCAAACCCGGCCATTATCTGGAGAGATCTAACGTTGGAATTAGTTGGGTGACAAATGTACGGAAACAGTGGAGAGGGACTAAAAGAAAATTGCCAACAATCGACATTAAGTGTGCCAGCTAAAATTTTGGAGCAAGCCATCTAGATGGTGGGCCGATCAGATCTACAGCTAGGATTATCCCATACATGACAGGTGGGCACCTGTGGCCTTGTACATAGTTGTCAGTTACCTGTGGGCACAGCACATTGATTTAGTGTATATATGGTTTGTATGTATACATATTCACGGGTATTAATTGCTTTTACGGATAACTTAAATTGAGGAATTATAATCAATAAATACAAATGGTACCATTTGCAGTTTTAAGTTACGAGGAGTGGAGCCCATTGTTCAATAATCCAGACCATTGGTCTGTTGAGTACCACGGTGGATGGACTACAGTACTATCTAGAACTCCCGTATTAAATAATTTTATCTTCTCGATTTGGGGTTTTAAAAAAATAGACGTTTAAGACGAGAATACTCTTTGGTTAACCAGATGAATTTTACCATCCTTGGTAGATGATATTTACAGTGTACATGTACTTTTATTTTGCTCAAGTGGTCCATGGTTCATTAATCCAGGTCATTGGTATGTATGTAATTCTTCCCTTCAAATCTCTATACTGGAAGATTCTGGCCATCAATCTGGGGCCTTCTTTTTCTGTATTTGTTTTCTCAACATTCTTCTACAAGGCCACGAATTGAGAGGTTGGGATTCTCTCATCAAGGAAAAATTTTCGTGGGAGATCCATCCAGGATGGGTCTCAAAAGATCAGTGGTATGGATAACCAGACCATGGGATCCCACTCAGGGATACGGATATTGGATGTGCCAAACCCTCGGCTGGAGTAATGTATAATTCCTCCCAGATGGAAGAGTGTGATGGATGCTACGCCAGCAGTAAGAAATTTCATACCTAGCTAAGATACCAGTAATTGAAACTAAACTGTCCAAAATACGGCTATCAGTTTAGATGTATCAAGACCCCAAAATTACTCTTATTTGGTTATGTAACTAATATAGATTGCTGGACTTTTATTGGAGGGTTAGAAATGAGGGGAAAAAAAAAATTAATCTTATTTTCAAAAATCAAGTGTCCACGAGTCGGTGTTAAGGACTATTCACCCAATGACAGTGGGCTCCACAATTTAATCGGTTTGACTTAAGTTAAGATATGTCACGTGTACCATTTCCAAGTGACTGTGTATCAAGCATCATAGGCAGCCAGAGTATCAAATAACTCCCTTTCCTCCGACAACCAACACTTGGAAATCCTAGGCTGTGGAAGGGTGGGGGTAGTGGTGTTCCTGTGGTACTACCAACTACCGATGTTGTAGCATGACATGTATAACAACCTAAGACTCGCAATTTCTACCCCCTAACGGATGCCTTCGCATTTCACTGCTTTCAATGCTAACAATCCGTGTGGTTTTCCTGCCTCCCTTTAAAATAAGAGGCCGGATGTAATACATAAAGACCCACACCTTATCTATGGGCATTTGCATGCTATCTCCACAAGAGTAATTACATGCATGGTCCTCTATCTGATGATACTATTCAACTGTCTAGATCATCGAACCATGGGCCCCACTAGTCGGAACTGGACTCCCATGGATAGTGCACACATCCATGTCTCATGGATCATATATTTCCCTAAAAGAACATGTGACTGACTTCAAGATCCAACTCCCTTCTCGCTGGTAATGTATGAATGTATAATCTTGCATGTGAATCCGATATATTTTTAGGTATGTTAATCATAGAGGGCCACATGGACAAGGCAAACCAAAGGCTTTTTCCAGTCACCTGTATATTAATTCTTTAAATTTTCTAAATATGTTACAATCTATCTCATTTACAAAGCATTTAACAGACAAGAAATAGAACAATTAGTCAATAACAATATATCCATAGCCAATTAACCCGATGACATCCTGCCATTAATAGTTTACTTCGGAAGAAAAAATAAATTCTGGTAGAATCCTAAGAGGCCATCTTAGAAAGCAAAATGTCATATCAAAATGAAACCATAGTTTAAAAACATCAACCACTTACATGATAAGAAAACAAAAATTAAAAAAAATAAAAACCATGTAATCTTTACAGCCTACGAAGATGAAACAACCAAAGGTACGGTTGGCATATATCTATATACTAGTAAGGAACTACGCGATGCATGGTGCACATGAAAGGTTGAAATATCAATCAGGTCCATCCATTATTAATTAGACCCTACAGATGGATTATATATTTTTAAGGTCCATCCATTAATAGGCCCTAAAGATGGCTTACATTTGGAAAAAAAAATAATAATAAATAAATAAATAAAACAAATAGATCTATGAGACAATCTACCAATCACTTTTCTTTTAACCACCAATTATTGAGGTTGTAACCTATAGTACCCTTAATTTTGGTAGTTGGAAATAAAATAGGACAATGGCAGTATGCAATGCACCTCTCACAGCTCTACCTCCGACATATAAAATACTTTCCTAGTTAGATACACTTTTAAGATGTGTTATATCCTCATCATCAATCTATTTTGCAATATCGTTTTCAAGGCATGTTTTAAAAAATGAGAAAAATCCAAAGCTCAAGTGAACCATACCACAAAAACCATTGAGGAACAATGATGCCCATTGTTGACCCGGCACTTGTTGGACATCCGAGCCATGTATCAGGTAGGACCCAGTGTACATCAGCAGGCCAAAAGTTCATGATGTAGGCCGCACATGTACAGAGAGCATGAACAGTCCGAAAAACTTCCCAAGTGGGTCCCACACGATGTAAGTAAATTTTGGTCCTATGATCTAATAGTGGGTCCCACATGATACAAGGAAACACACATGCGACATTGTTATGCGGGTTGTGGTTTCAACCTAGGGCTCTCAATGGAGCAGGTCAGATCCGAGATCCGATTCGCTCCGAATCCATATAATGCGGATTTGGATCTTAAAATAGGTTCGATTAGTTAAATGGAGCGGATTTGGATCATAAAATAGGTCCGATTACTTAAATGGACCGGATTTGGATTCATAGGGATATATCCGAGCTCTATCCGAATCTGATTAAGATCCGACTCATTGTCACCTGACTGTATATATTATATTCATGCTAACCATCCGTTTTCCAGATTATTTTAGGCCATGTCTCAAAATTGAGACATGCCACTCTTACGTAGACCATGCCATAGACCATACCACAGTAAATGGTGGGATTTGCATCATTTTTCTATTAAATTAAATACATTATGTTATATATTTTAAATTATATTTTTTTTTAGATTTGTAATGGGGGTGGATTCGGACCTCGATCCGACCCGAATCCGATGGTTATATGGATTTTGGATCGGAAATGGATCTAGCAATTTATAAATGGATCGGATATGGATCTCACCTTTTGGATCCGAATCCGGCTACAGATATACGAACTTGGAGCTGGATCCAACTGGATCCGATCCAGATCCGACCCATTGAGAGCCCTATTTCAACCCAATCTGCCGCTGGGAAAAAAATGCTGGAGGGGATTAGATGAGACTCTGGACTCACCCAAGACGGTACGACCCTTACTGAGGAGCCCACCTTGATGCATGTATCTTGTATCCACACCGTCCATCTATTTTTCCAAATTGTTATAGGGCATTATCCCAAACATTAAGCAGATCCAATCATAAGGTGGGCTATATACCATAAGGAAACAGTGGTTATTGAGCACCTTAATGCTTCGGTAGCTTTTATTTGCAATCCAATCTGTTTATACTATCAAATAAGCTGGATGAAAGGTAAAATAATAAATATCAGCTTGATCCAAAATTTTGGTGGCCCATTAATGGATAATCTCCACTATTTCCTATGGTATGGTCCACTTGATGATTGGATATGCTTAGTTTTTTTTGGATAATTCACTGAAATGATCTGGGAAAATGGATGGACGGTGTGGATAAAGAAGATATACATCAAGATGGGACCCACGGTAAGTGGCGCACCGTATCGGTGGAATATGGGGTCTCACCTAATCCTCTCCAAAAACTGCTCGGTACAGGAAAAACAGGAAAAACAAAGGGATACACGCTGACTTCGTGATGGATGTGATGATACGTTTCTTAAAAATTGTATAATGGGGATGCACGTGACTCAAATTTAACTGTATCTCCGTTTATGATTATTTGATTATCTTCCTGTCTGATTCGGACGTTTATTCGGTGGTCAATAATGAAAATATCAATGGTCCCACTTCAGCAAACGATAGAATTGCTCAACCCTTCTGAATTAGAGGTGAGCATGAGCCGAGCTGAGTCCTATTCGAGCTAGGCTCACTCAATGACCACCCTAGCTCATGTTTGGTGCGGTCTTCAAGTCGGACTAAAATGTTCGAGCTAACTCGAGTGAGCTGTCAAGCGAGTTCGAGCCCAATTCGAGCTGAGTTCGAGCTTGGTAGGCCCAGCCCAAAAGTCAGGCTCAAAACTCTTTAAAATTGAGCCCAACGCCAGCCCAAATCCCATTGACCGTCCCACTTACTTTTATAGAGAATTACGTCTCTCACTTCTTTGTTCACATCCAATGTAGGAGTAAAAGGCATATTTTTTTAGTTTTTTACTAGTGGGTTAGTTGAGCCAAGTCGAGCTTCAATCAAGCCGAACTTTGAGCCGAGTCGAATCAAGCTTGGGTTAGCTCAAGATTGGCTTGAAAATCATTTCTTGGAAAAATGGCTCAGCTTGACTCAAATCTAGCCTTCAAATCGAGCTGGTTTGAGCTGGGTCGAGCGAGCTAACCGAGCTGGCTTGGCTCGTGCCCAGCTCTACTTCTGATTTTGGTTTTGTGACTTGAAAACATTGGATTCTACAATTTAGTCGGTTTAATTGGAGTTAATGTGGACTATGCATACAATTTCTTGGTGACTGTGTATCAAGCGTCATACCCTGCCAGAGTATCAAATAACCCCCACTTTCATACACAGGTCTCAGTTATCTCCTGGCGGTACACGTTGACAGAAACGCCAGTTGATCCAGACTGTTTATCAAGTGGGCCATCACCTGGTTTACATCAAAATATAATAACTAATTGGATAGTTCTGAGCATACAGTTGTCGCGAGTAATTGAGATTGAATGTTGCCAGGTACAATGACAATTACTCTTGAAGGCCACTGATTGGATGGCTATCATAATCAAATTCCTTGATTTTTTTAAGAGATTGCCAATCCGCAAGGTGGCCCACCGGAACAGTAATGATAATTGTCAGATGTGCTTGCCACGTGTATTGCGAGGAGGGAAAGGTACATCCGCACAGTACTTGTTTGCAGCGACCTGCATTTGCATGCTCGAACTCCTGCCTACAATGTAAAACCTAACATACAAGTGCATGGATAGACAGATTTAGGGCCAGTTTGATTTTCCTTGTTACAAGCAAATAATTATTATTTATTTTCAAAAAGTGGTCGAAAACTAGTAGCTTAAATTTGTAGGTCCCACCATGATGTATATGACTGATCCGCACCGCCCATCTGTTTTATCAGAATATTTTTTAGGATGAACCAAAAAATGAAGCTGATCGAATGCTCAAATGGCCCACAACAACAGAATCAATGACTATCGCCCATCCACTGTCGAAAGTTGCTTCCTTCACAAGGCTCGCATTGATGTTTATTTGTCATCTAACCAGTTCATAAGGTCACATAGACACAGATAACAGGAAAACACAAATATCAGCTTAATCCAAAACTTTCGGGGCCTCCAAGAAGTTTTTAATGGTAAGCACTCAATTTCCACCATTTTCTATGGTGTGGTCCACTTGAGCTTTAGATCTATCTCATTTTTGGGTTCGCACATTAAATTTAACAGGCATAACTGATGGATAGTGTGCATAAGCCACATACATCATGGTGGGCTCCACATTTAGTTCACATATTCCTCATTTTTTTATGCTAAAAAAGTAACCTGTCTACCTTGAAAAAGATGCCACAATTACATAGGTCAATAATTATTACTAATTTATAAGGTAATTACAATCAACAGGAAAAAAAAAAAAAAAAACCATCAGGCCCTTAGGGCGTATTTGGTTGCACCAAATATTATAACATTTCATGATTTATCAACCTTTTCTAGTGCAAAATATTGTGAAATTTCATGAAGGTTTGGTAGGAATTTCATGTAAGGATTTACACTTAAAATCCATGGCTATTTTTAAATAATCAAATATTGAATATTTTAGCATAGAACTAAAATATCATAAGATTTTTTTTATTTTTGGTGCTCATTTATTGAAGAACTAAAATGATAGCTAATGTTCTATAAAATAAATTAATAAAATTATCTTAATGGTTATATTTATTTGATTGTTGATAGGAATTTATTGGACGGTTAAAATGAAAGGATCAAATAGTTCCATTTCAATAATTATGTCCACAATTTAACTATTAAAAAAATTAAATATCAAATGATCTTGTTGATTTGATTCATTGGTCAAAATTAAAAATAAAATTGCTGGACATTAATTGGATGGTTTAGATGAAATATTAAATGTCAATTTCAACAGGTTTTATGTGCAAGAGTATCAAGCATCCTTCTTCTCTGTCAATGCATTTGAAAAAGCAATTATACTTGCTAATGTTATATGCCTCTAATTTAATCTATAAATTAGTTAGTTGATCATTAAAATGTGGGTCAACTTGACTCGACCTGGTGTAATTTTTGTTGGGTAAGGGTTGGGAAAATCTAACCTGAATTCAATTTGGATCAGGCTAGGATTGAGGTGTAAACTACCGGACCCGACCCGACCCATTGCCACCTCTACGACAGACCAATCAAAGTAAATTTCGGTCGTGGAAAACCAACGGCATATCATGCAGATCATCATACAAATGTGGGACGTGTATGGCAGACAATCCGGAGGCACGAGGTATGAGGGGGACGGGATCCTCTCTCACTATACTTGAAAGATGTAAAAAGCGTAGGGAGGAAGACAAAGAACCCGTATTCATATTTAAACTGCTTGAATTTCATTCACTCGCTTCCCAAAAATTTTATCAGGTACTATCAGAAGATAAAATGACAAAAACAAGAGACTCTGAATGGAAGGATTAAAGGTGATTTCCTCTTTTCATTACTTCAAACAATATCCTTTCAAAGAGACGGAGAGAGAAAGAGAGTACAGCTTTGATTTTGTTCAGATTTCCCTGCATTCATGGACCAACGGACAGAGCTTTGCTAACACAGGGGTTTGTCAGCATCTCTCTCTCCCCCCAATAAGCGAGGGTGCATACCCACGTGTGTACGTTTCTTTGTGCTGTTGCGAACAATCAAAGCAGGCCCAACGGTTCAGCCACGTCGGATAACCAAGCCTGTGACTATTTGCTAACGTGGATGTACGACTTAATTTGGATGAGATCGACTCCGTCCAAAAGGCGAACCACCCCATGTTAGCCCTTGATTCCCAACATCACACTGAAATATTAAGTTTGTAAAATCTTACTATAATATCTAAAATCACTTGGTGTGGTTAACCTGAGTTTCAGAATACCGTGATTTTTAGAGGGTTCCTTCGTCTTGGTGAGAAGAGTTGCATGAATGGGTAGGATGGCATATAGAAGCCACGGTGGGTGGCCCATCCCAAGTCTTCCTTGTGTTGTGGCCGACCTGAGTTTTTGATTGCCTCAAGTTTCCGAGGTCAACATGCATTGATGGATGGCGTGGTCCTCGTCCGTGTTCCCGCGTGGTCTTCGGTTCGCTGGAGTCCGTAGAAACAACCCGCGTGTGAGTACGCTCCCTTTGATGTCCCCTGGGTATTCAAGAAGGGAGGAACGCTATGGTTGGTCGCGCATGGAGGATTGAACTGGTGATTCTCGGCACACGTGATAACTCATCAGAAATATAGTAGATCTGAACCAGGTATCCGGTGGAACTAAATATGAAGATCCCCTTAGCCGTGAATCAACCCAAAAAGACAGACGAGGAGAGACATAAGCGTATGAGGAGAATGGACAATCACAAATAAATCACCAGCAGCCTGTATTCTATATAAACTCCTGGGCAACCTAATGACTAGACCAGCATAGCTTTTTTGGAGAGTATTCCTTCATCTTGACCCTCAGAAGTTACATGTGGCAGATCTTATACACGTGTGCCATGTTAGTACGTGTGTTCCGTTTGACATCTTATCTCTCTTCTGGCCTCCGTGGCCGCGGATTAGGTACTTCCCCCGCTTCTGCCCTCGGCTAGGGATCTTAGGTCCACCGTGATGTATGGATTTTATCCACACCGTCCATTCATTTTTCCATGTCATTTTAGTTACCGGGCTTTAGAAAAGGGGCAGATCCAAGATCAAGTGAACCACGAAATGGAGATTAAATTCTGACCGTTGAAAACTTCTTGGGTGCCAAAGGAAGTTTTGGATCAAGATGATATTTTTGTTTTCCCTTCATGCACGTCTCTATGATCTTACGAACAGGTTTGATGGCAAAAAAGCTGCTTCCTGTGGTGTGGCCCACTTGAACCTTGGATCTGCCTCATTTATTGTTGCAATTATTAAAATGACATGAAAAAAAATGCATGGACGGTGTGGATAAAATCCATACATCACAATGGCCCTCAGAGCCCTGGCCAGTCCCGAGCTCCGGACGGGGGGGGGGGGGGGGGGGTGGAGTACCTAATCCGCGCCCGGCGCCCCTTCTCGGCGACGTTAGGTAAGAAGAAATATCTGCGAGAGTAGGATAATGCTGAGAATGGGTAGGGGCCAGACCTGACCCATTTCCAAAACAGGTGGGAATTTTTGACTTAGCCGTAAGCCATTAAAATTGGGATCGGATCCCGTCAAAAGCCGCTCTAGTCCAGATAAGACCCAATTCATCATGAGTTTTAGATTCGGCACTATAAGTCTCGATTAGACTCATAACTTGCCCTAGTCATGAGGTGTACGACCCGTGCATCTCACTTGACTGTGGGGATGGCTCAGTATCCAACCGAACTGGGTGGCATGGAATCTGAGAAAACTTCCATACCATACTTGCCTTATATTCTTCAAACCATGCGATTTATCACATTGGTTACCTATGAGTTCATTCCAAGTCTGATACATTAATTACAATTGAGATTTTGCACCAGTAATGTTTCAAACCATCCAATTTATGGTAACTATGGTCGCAACGAGTGTGGACCTTTAAGCATATGAATAGGCCCACTGTCATGTATTTGTTTATCTAAGTTGTCTACCCCTTTTATAAGATTATGTTAAGGTATGGGCCCAAAAATGAGGTAGATACAATGCTCCAAATGGACTACCTCATAGATGACTCTTGCAGTTTAATGTATTGTGCATTTAATACTACTAGGCTTACTATTTGGTGTGGTCCATTGGAGCATTGTATTGATCTCATTTTTTAGCTCATACATTAGCATGATCCTAGAAAAGATACAGATGGAGTGGATAAACTGATGCATGATGGTAGCGTAACACACAGATCTGGACAGACGCTTAAAGGTCCGACCAAGAGTTCCATGCAATCCATGTCTGGTAACCATCCATTTTGATGGTAAATAACAAAACGATTGGTCGTCCAAACTCATTAAGTATAATAAAAGATTAAGATAGTTCAACTACTATAAATTTTTTATATATTCTCTATCAATAACAACCCTAAATTTGCACCATATACATTGCCATAAGCAACGGTTGGGGCAACCACATTTTAGAAAAAGACAGGTGGCAAACAATTGTTAATGTCTAGCCCAAGAGAGGAGAAAAAAACAACTAAATGATTAATTAACTACTTTCTATTGAGTATTGCCAGGTTTAAATTTGGATTTTTAAAAAGATCTAGACCTAACCTATTTAAGTAATTCAGGCTGAACTTAATTTGGACCCAGACTCACCTGATGGGTCTAAATTTTTTTTGTCTAAAGCCACTAATTATCAAGATGGGTCCAATCATCCAAAACAAAGCTAGTCCCATCTTCAGGTGGGCCACCGTATGCATGGATTATGTGCACGCCAATCCAGATCGTGCACGTCATGAGGCCGGTTGGGGTTGGACTGTGGCACAAATACACCCACAGGACATGCACGGCACAACATGCACTGATGATGGAGGTGGATAAGGGGAGCGAATTAGCTGTTACCCGGGTAACAGCTTAGTGGTTGTTAGCCTGACCGTGTGTAGCCTAATTTGATATATTTTTTGTATATCCACACGGTCCATCTGTCTTTCCATCTCATTTTAGGATGCCATCCCAAATTATAGGAATATCTAAATCTCAAATGGACCATACTAATAGAAACAATGATGCCTAACCATTAAAAACAATTTGTGGGCAAAAGGAGTTTTGGATCAATATGATAATTATAATTTCCCTTTATACAGATATTATTGACATTATCAACAGGTTGGATTATAAATAAACATTACTAAAACCTTACAATGGGCCCTTTGGAATTTTAAATGGTGAGGCACTGAATTACTACTTTTTCTTGTGGTGTGGTCCATCTGAGATTTGGATCTTCATAATAATTTGTAGTCTTTCCTAAACTGTGCTGGAGAAAAGGATGGACGGCGAGGATATACTAAAAAATTATCAAAGCGGGCCCCACGGTAAGAGTAACACCCACTAAGCCGTTACCCCGGTAACACCTAATCCGCTCTCGTGAATAAGGGTAAAAGAAAGGACTCCCGATTGCTTTATTAAATGATTCGAAACCCAACAAACTGGATATACTTTGATGATGGAAATGTGCAATTCATGTCTGAGAGATATCCAGATCATACATCTGTTGGGGCATACTATGTTTGTAATGTTGAGAAAAAGGAATGGTACAATCATCAAGTGAGCAATTGTAATTATGTCATGATATATGCTCGTCAATCTAAATGGTCCAATTCTGGGCCCCATCTTGTATTGGATCGATGGAGTGCAACCAAAAAATCATCTTCATACGACTTTGCTCTCTTAAAAGCAATTTTCACACTCTTTTTCCTTTTCTTTTTTTTAAATTATATTTTAAGCTCTTTATTAAGGATTCCCACATCATTAGTACGTTGGAATCAACCCTATTCAGACACTTTCATCTTGGAAAGTAATGTCACCCGAAAAAATGATAGTGGCACATGTGGCTTATTGAAGGCAATAAAAGATGAATTGTGGTACAAGTGACACTTAAGCAAATGTGCACATGTGGCATGTGAATGCTTGAAGATAGATGTGGTGCTAAGATAAACGTGGCATATGTATGTGGCACATATATACATTGCTAGATTTGGCATGAATGGAGCACTTGAAGATTAGTAGGTTACATATGTGGCACATGTGTGCTGCTTGAAAATACATGGTGGCATATGCAGCTCTTATTTATAGGTCGATAAAAGTGTCGAATGAAAGGTGGATTTTTGTAAACTCCTATTCTTTTCTTAGCAAATGTACTATTAAATTTTAAAAAAATAATCTTTGGTTGCAGAAAGCTTAAGGTAGAAAGTTTCGTGTATAGAAAATGGGCTTTAGCACATGTAATTATAAACATTGATATTGAAGAATACCTTATGAATAGATAATATATAAAAAAAAAAAAATCAAAATGATCAAAAATTTTAATATTATGAATTTTAAACATAGTGAGCGTATGAAGAAATAATAAAAATAGCCTTTAAATCCACAAGAAAAGAAAATCTTCAAAAAAGAAACATAAAATTAATATTATTAAATGATGTTTATAATGAATTTAATGCCATTGTATATGTTCCGATGGTGAAAAAGAAAACTTTAACCTACGATTGAACTCTTTAAAACCTAAAATTATTGAAAACATAATATACTAAAATTAATAAGTTTGAGCTTAAAACTCTAATTTAACTCAAATGATTGAAATCCATAAAGCCACTTGTAAAGTTACCATCACTACAAGTTATAGTGCACGTTTTGATTATTTAGTCCAATGCACATTTACGTTATTTAGTCCAATCAAAGCCTCTCTAGTATGAATTTGTGAATCCTGGTGCTCCATTCAGTCATCCTTAACCTGTTCAACATTAGTTTCCTTAGTTCAATATAAATTGAAAAGCTACTCTAATCTCAGTATTTCATTTTATTTCTATCCATTTGATCACGACATTAACCTTAACTGTTTCTAGGTGTGTCCGCCACCTTAATCGAGATTAAATCATACTCAGTGACTTCAGAGAAATGGGGGAGTATAGTCCATAAGAGCACCCATTGACCCATTTCTTATTTTAAAAAGATGATGCACCTGAAAAGGGACCATGGAGGTTCGTTTCTAGAGAGGCTATCAGATACCTTGTAAGGAAGTACTTCAATTAATAATATGAATTATATTTTTTAAACTTTCCAATTCAATTCCTGCTCTCAAGAAGAATATGGTGTGATCTATTCTCATTGTGTACGCACCTACTACATTAATATTTGGTATTAGAACCACGATATTGTCATCTTCCCAGCCATGCAAGCAAGAAATGATCACATGCATGCATTCAAGGCGCATACATTCGGGCTGTTTGGGCTCACTTGTGATGCTTTTGTGGAATCCAAACTGTGTAAATGGTGTGCCTCCTCATGTCCATCATACATCCCAAGAACCATTGAGATACAAAATTCAAGTGAGACACAACACGGAGCAATGAAAAGTCACGCTTATGACCTCTATATATATTCATTTGTTGTGCCCTGCCTAAGTTCTGGAATGAACTGAGTTTCAATGTCTCCATTGATCCTATGCATTTTATGGCTGAGTTGGATAGTATGTATACAACACAACATGGTTGACCATCTAATCTAATTAAATAAGGTGAAGTTGTTTTATGTAGAATTTAAAAATTTATACGCAGCTCTCTCCTCATAGAACAAACATATTTGATGATCACAACTGTTAAGCATGTGTTACTCATATGTATTTTTGTGGAGATTTGAACCTTGGTTCCAGTAGCAAAACTCACTCCTCTTATCAATTGGCTATTTAAACTTTTATAAAAAGTTTTAATAATAAAAATATTTATAGTACTTATTAAAAATAAACTTTTATTTTTAAAATTATTATTATTTTTTTAATAAAAAAAACACAACTATATATATATATATATATATATATATATATATATATATATATGACAATTTTTTGGCACTAGAGATGCTCAGAGCTTCTTCTGCAACATCATCTGCATAATAGCAATTATCTTAAGCTAACTCATGGACTTTGGAATCCTAGCAATATTCAACGTTTGTTTTCCAATTTGGCAGCGAATATCTGACGCGGTGGCTGCACTGAGCCTTTCTTTACTGTCCTAAAGCATTGATGAATAAAAGAAAAAGAAGAGGGAAGGAAAAAACAATTTAAGAAGAAGAACAATAGAAAACCGTTAGTCCACTGCCAATGGTAGCTTGATTGTACAGTCAGTTGTTAGAAAAATCGAGTTTGGAGGAGACAAAAAGTTTGCTCAAATCATTGGTCTACAACAGTCTAATTACTAGAAATCCTGCCTCCAGAATAATTCAGGCCCAATCAATGAATATTAATGTTTTGCACCAGTTTGAACAGTACTAAAGAACAACAGTAAACACCTTGAAAAACATGTGTGCTAAAATTCCTTTTAGTGTCTAACGCTCACTTCTTTTCCAGGTAAATTAGTCTCTAAGACCAAGGTATAGTCTTCGAATGGTAGCAGGATTTGATGGAGGGAACTATGGAAGAGATTTTGCTAGAATACATCCGGCCTCTTGTAATAGGATATACCTGGACTGCATAATAGGTGCTACTGAGGATGGGGGCTAGCCAATACTAGAAATCCCATATTGAAATATTTTAATACTTTGATCATTCAATTCTTTTTCTTTGAATATAAACCATCTCCTTAACATTATTTTATGGGCAATTGATTGACATTAGCCTTGAATCTGGGTTATCCTCCAATGATCAAAACAATTTATGAGCCAGGTGGCTAGTTATCGGTGCTCTATGAACCTCATCATGATCTATGTATTTTATCTAAGGCTGCACACAATTCAATTTATGATCAATTTATCGATTGAATCAAATTGAACAAATCGAATCGAATCGAATCGTTCTTGAAGATCAATTCAATTCAACTTTTTAAAAAAGAAATAATTCAATTTCAATTCAATTTCAATTATCAATTCCGATCGATCGAATCGAATCGAAAATTGAATTGATTTGTATCGAATTGAATTGATTGATCAAATTAAATTGAATATATATATATATATATATATATATATATATATATATATATATGATAGACGGTATGGATGAAATAGATACATCATAGTAAGTTTTATCTATGCCGTCCATCTATTTTTTACATCTAAATTTAAGGAATTTTTCAAAAATTAGTAAGATATATATCTCATATCACCACAGCACAACAAAACAATGGAGATTGAACGTCCACCATTAAATTCTTCCTATGGCCCATTGTAATGTTTATTTGCCATCCAACCTATTGATAAGGTCAAATTGACCTTGAGGAAGGGAAAAAAACAAATATCAACTTGATATCAAACTTCTAAGGCCCCAAAAAGTTTTCAATAATAATCGTCAATCCCCCACTATTTTCTTGTGGTGTGGTCCACTTGAGATTTGGATGTCTCATTTTTTAGATAATGTCTTAGAATCAAATGGAAAATGGATGAAGGGCCTAGATAAAACACATACACCATGGTGGGGCCCACAGAGCTTTGAAACCAACCTTCTGCATATTCGCTGCACACCCAAGTGTCCAAGATGAATCAGATTACGTAATTAGTAACTCAATGTGCTTGGTATACTGAGTAAACTCTATGGGACCCACGGTGATTTATTCATTTTATCCTACTTCATTCATCCACTTTAAAAGATAATTTTATGACTTGAGCCCAAAATTGAAGTGTATAGTGGCACACACCACAGGAAACAGTGTGAATTGAACCTCTACCATTGAAAAATAATTGTGGGCCACAAAAGTTTTGAATCGAGGTGATATTTTTGTTTTTCATCCATACATGTCTACTTGATCTTACGAACAGGTTGGATGATAAATAAACGTCACTGTGGGCCCTAGGAAGGTCTTGTGGAAATCATTATTCCCACTATTTCATGTGGCATGGTCCACCCAAGTTTCGGATACGCTTCAATTTTGGGCTCAACGGTTAAAATGAGCAAGCAAAACGAATGGACGGTGTGGTAAATCAAATGCATTCAAAGTAGGCCCAACTAAGTTTTCTCAGTACGATAAAAGCGTACAATTTGAAGTTCGCCCAAGAGTAAATTAAGTGTTACGTTGGTAACAATTTAGTGGGTGTTACCCCTATCGTGTGGGGCTTACCTTGATGTATTTTTTTGTATATCCATTACGTCCATCTAATTTTACGTCTCATTTTAGGACATGATCCAAAATTATAAGAAGATCAAATCTCAGGTGGACCATACCAAGAGAAAGAGTGATAAATAACCATTAAAAACATTTTTCGAGCCTCAAAAGCTTTGGATCAATACGATCTTTAATTTCTAATTTTCATGTAATGACCAGTTATTATGCATATGTTTTCAGAAGTATTTCTACTAATATTACTATTTAAAGTACTATAAAATCCAAGCTTACAAAACCTATAAGTTTTCAAATTGCAATGTGTGAAAAATCAAATCGAATTGAATCGAAAAATTCATCAATTCAATCTCAATTCAATTCCAAAAAAATTAAGTCAATTCAATTTCAATTCGAAATTTCAAAATTAAGATCAATTCAATTTCAATTTCAATTGCGAAAATTTAAGATCAATTCAATTTCAATTTCATCCAAAATCGAATTGATCGAATCGATGTGCAGCCCTAATTTTATCCACGCTGTCCATTCATTTTTCCAGATCATTTTATGGTATGATCTCAATAATAGGGCAGATATAAATCTCAAGTGGACTGCACCAAGAAAAATTGCATATCCACCATTAGAAACCTCTTAAAACCGATTGTAATGTTTATTTGGCATTCAATCTGTTAATTTATTTGGTCATACATGTTTGGATGAAGTGGAAAAAACAAATATCAGCTTGATCCAAAACTTTTGTGGCCTCCAAGGAGTTTTAATGGTGGACGTTTAATCAAAACTGGTTTTATAATTTGGTCCACTTGAGATTTGGAGTTCATACCAAAAAAGTAATCTGAAAAAGTGGACGGAGGATGTGGATGAAAACACGTACATGATAGTGGGGCCCACAGAGCACATTGGCTAGTGGTAGGGTCAGTAGCCAATCCGCGTCCGATGCAGGCGTGGCTTCGGATCCACCAAGGTGGGTGGGATCCCTGACCGTGGGGCCCATCATGATGTATTTGCCTTGTATCCAGGGGTGCGAATTAGGTGTTACCCGTGTAACAGCTTAGTGGGTGTTACCCCTACTGTAAGGCCCACCTTGATGATTTTGTATATATCTATGCTGTTCATCCGTTTCTACAGACTGTTCTAAGGATGGGGTGCTAAAACTTGTGCAGATCCAAATCTAAGGTGGACCACACCACAGGAAACAGTGGTGATTGAGTGCCTCACCATTAAAAAATATTCAAAGGGCTCATTGTAACGTTTTGTTAATGTTTATTTGAAATCCAACATTTTGATAATGTCAAGAAGATCTGGCTGAAGGTAAAATACAAAGATCAGATTGATCCAACACATACAGTTATTCGTCAATTTTTCTAGTGGTATGATCCACCCGAGATTTGGATATTCTTAGGTTTGGATCCCGTCCTAAAATGAGATGGGAAAAATATAAATGGACAGCGTGGACATACAACAAATACATCAAGGCGGGCCCCACACGGTTAGGGTAACACCCACTAAACTGTTACCAGGGTAACAGCTAATTCACTCCCTGTATCTAGGCTGTCCAGGTCTTTGTGAACTTATCAACAGGTTGGATGGCAAAAAAACATTTGGTGGCCCCATGAAGTTTTTAATGGTGGGGATTCAATCATGACTGTGTCCTGTGGTATGGTTCAATTAATATTTGGATGTGGTTCATTTTTTGGATCTTACCCTAAAATGAGCTGTCAAAATGGATGGACGGTGTGGATGTAAGTCACATACATCACATCAGAGTGGCCGCCCAGCTTGGGATCCACCGACCTCGGTCCAACCAAACCGCCCCCAGGGATGAATCCTTAGAATGATCTGAACCGTTCATGTACTATGGCAACCATGCCTTTTGATAATACTTTATTGATGATCCTGAAATTTGAATAGAAGCCATTAAATATCATCTTAAAAAACAAGCACGGTTCAACAAATGCTTCTTATAATGGCCCCAGGCTGTCCAGAACATGAACGGTTGATAACATCATTTAAGATGCAATCGGGTTGGAAATCGACCACCGTACGGTAATGTGTTAACATCATTCAAAACCCCTTTTTTGTTGTAAAAATAACATGAGTTAAATTAATTATGGCCATGCAGTGGGTGGGATTCCGTTTAAGGTAATGCATCAGGGCCGTTTAATTCCTGACACACACCCTTTTAAGGTCATCCATGGATACAAGCATACATCACTCCACTACAGTGTGCATTTGCCACCCGCTCATTTACGATAGCAACTCATGTACCGTGCATCTGGCATTCATGTGGTTCAATCCAGACCATCCAGACGGTATAAAATTTTGACATCCAGACGGTAGTGTAGCCATGTTAGTTTGTAACCTTGGCCGTTCATCAATCACCTGATGCGAAACCTCAAACGGACTCTCTTTTTTTTTTTTTTTTTTTCTTTTTTGTACAGAATTTCTGCAAACTTACATGCAGAGCCATCTGACGTTTGTCCAATCAATCTCCTTCAATGAATAAAAACAATCGTCCATTTGTCATTTCCAAGAAGAAGAAAAAAAAAAACTATGTTATTTAAATCACATTATTTATTAGAGGGAGATGTCCCGTACAGGCAATCCGCCTTCTGTAGAGTATTGTAGAGCAGAGCCAAGTTTCAACGTTACACATGGTAGGGTGACGTGGGGCTAACTGTCCATCTAGTGGGGCCTATCAATCTTGGCTTTTGTTTCTAAAATTCACCTATTATATATCTAATTAACACCGTTATATCTAATTTAACCCGGATCAATTAATCCATGTGCATTTTGATCCGTTTACATTACCCACAATAGAGAAAGTTTTGATGAAGCGGTCCGGATTGAAAAGTCCTCAACGACGACTTCTATCAAGATAGATGGCTCTATCATATTTCCTGTTCTAAAGTACTCTGCTCTATCATCATTTATTATAATGTAACGCACACTCTCTCGTCTTTAGTAACGTAGGATGTTTGCTAGCCTCACACGCAATCCACCCGCTGAGACATTCCAGCGGTGGATAAGAGGGACCATGTTATAATCTGACACAAAACGATTACTCCGGTAAACTCACAGGTAGGGCACCCTTGTTTGATAAAAATGGACTGCTTAGAAAAATGTTGACGGTCCACATTTATGGGAAGCTTGGCATGATATCAGTGCCATGTCATTTACACAAGTCTAGTATTACCCTTGCTTGGTGCTCAACTCGATCACACCTACCTACTCGTTACTTGGCTCTATTCAGCCGAATTAGGGCATGACTCTGCTTGGTCAACAGATCGAGTGAATTTGAGTCTGATTTTTCCAGCTGAGTCTAAGTTCGAGTGTTTTGACCTGAGTTTGAGTTTGAGTTTTTGAGCTTGATTTGTTGAACCGAACAGGGCGACCAATAGCCAAACAAATAACGGGAGTGGCCGGATGTCGAGCTAAGAGAGAGAGAGAGAGAGAGGGAGAGAGGGAATGTGGTGGCCGGTGGGTGGCCGGACATCAAGATCAAAAAGAGGAGAGAGGAATGTGGTGGGTTGGGTGGCCGGACGTCGAGCTCAGAGAGAGGGAGGGAGAGAATTAGGGTTAGGGAGAGATGGGTTGCTCGGGTAGGATTAGAGTTAGGAATTTCTTTTTTTTAACTATTTATACTCTTGAGTCATCCAAACGAGTTGAGCCGAGTCAATTCGAGTCGAGTACAAGTCAATGTTCAAGTCGAGCCGAGTCAAATAGGATCATGCTTAGTGCTCGACTCAAACTCATTTGAGCACTCATGTACATGACTCAACTCGGCTGGCCAGAGCATTTTCAAACCAAGCCGAGTGAGTTTTTCGAGCGTGCTCGACTCGTGTACAGCTCTAGATGCATGTAAGCTGTCCGGGGGAGAGGGGACAAGTGGTAGAGGTGCGCGAGATCCGAATCTGATCATCAAGCTCCGTGGACGGTTGACGGGGAAAGACGCGGATTGCCTAGTGCCAGGTAAATTGTGTGGGGCCCACAGACGTCCTTGACAAGTACACTCTCTGCCCATCAGTTTCAATAGACCACACTAGGATAGGAGCATAAAAATCAATCAGATCCAAAACTCATGTGGGCCATACCATACGAAACATTGTGAACGGAAACGTCCGCCGTTGGAAACTTTTTTGGCGCCCACAGAAGCTTGTATACGATGATATTTGTGACTGCAATTTATCTGAGTGGTATTAACCCTGAGAACGGTTTGGATGGTATATAAACATCATGTTCGGCTCCAGAAAGGTTTCAACAGTGGACGTTTCCGTTTCCACTGTTCGGTGTTGTATGGCCCAAGTGAGTTTTGGATCTGTTGATTTTTATGCTGCTATCCTATTGTCGTCTTTTGAAACTTATGGACCGAGTGGATTTGTCACGGACATCTCTGTGGGCCCCACACAGCTTCCGGGCACAGGCAATCCACGTAGAATGAGAAAACCACCAAACCCAGGAACGGTGACCCCGTATGGAAGAGGGCCCATCCTGGATGTTCCACACAAGTGGCAGATATTAGGAGAGAGAAAAAAAGGGGAGGAAAAAAAAAACGCTGTGTAATTGGTTTCTCAGTATTTGTATTTTTCTTATAAAAGATATCATACTAAAAAGTATTTTGGTACACCTACCGTGGCTGATAATAATAATAATAATAATAATAATAATAATAATAAACCCTTTCTTTTCTACTTCAGGTAATTCAACGGTACAGCTTTGTACATTTTTTTATTTTTTCTACGATTGTATCATGAAGTAAAAAGGGAGTATCCATCACGGGGGTTTATTTGATACTTGAACGGCGTGTGACGCATGATTTGCAGTTACTTTAAAATGGTAGACTTGGCACATATTAATTCAAATTGAATTGACCAAATCGTACAACCTGATCTCATTGAGTTACTGTCTAAAAATCATATTGATTGGTTGAACAATCTTAACCCTTGATTTATGTATACTTGTTTTTCAAATAAGCCCATTGAATATTTTTTATTCTGACGGTCCAATAAATATCCAGCAATCTAATGTTTAGAAAACCAAACAATAGCAGCTTTACGATTCATGATACATCTAACTGCTCTCAAAATTTGGACTGTTTAGTTTGAATTACGTATATGGGCACGTATGCAATTTCTCGGTAATTTCTAATGGCATACGTAGTCATCCGTCATGCTCTACCAGAGTGTTGAATTATTCATCTCACTTACAAAAAGGTAAAGTGTTATTTGGATGCTTATAAGATTCTCTAGATCTATTTGGATTACCAACTTAATTTAATGTAAGGAAAAAGTACAATGATTATAAATTTCTTCACCTATACCTGGCAACATATATATTAGATCATTAATATATTCTAACAACATATACATTTGAGTGCTATTTGACTCAAATTCATTTGTTGATGCCCAAGCGTGCTAGAGCTGGATGCGGCTCAATTTCAATCAAATGCCTATAAACTGTAATTGTCAAGATAGATAAAGTAACTGTTGACGATTATCTATGATCAAGAATTTAGCCGTTCGGTTGTCTATTCAACCTTCTATAAAATAGACCAGGTGATTTACAAAGGAAATAATTCATTCTTTTAATGGGTTCTCTTTGCTTTCAGTTGAAAAGACTTTAACATTCACATGATTGCACTCATATTTCAACAATAAAATAATAAAGAAAGAAAATATAACAAACCAAAATCTAAAAGTATTTTATTAATGATCTATTGTAATTATACTTACGAACAATTATTAAGAATGATAATTCTTCCGTTATTCGATGGAAACTAAGCTTCACAGCAGGACTGGTCATCCAATGGATGATAATGGTCATTTTCTTGGATGCGGTGATCATCTGATATAAGATGGCAATCCAGGATGGCAATGTGCCAATTCAGCCAAGTGGTGCAACAGCATAATGACATAGCGGTGTAGTCAGCGTAGAATTTGGCATGGCGACATAACAACATAGTAGCATAGTTGCATAGAATTTGGCGTAATAGTATAGCAAAATATAATGGCATAGCCATGTAAAATTTGGTATAGTCATGTAGTTGCCTAGCAACCTTGTGAATAAGCAACATTATACTCAGTCTCCTTGATTTTGGCCTCCCTCTTCTTAAGAACTATATTCTTAACTTTATTTATAGACAATATGAGACATAGGTAACCACTGAACCACTCTCTAAGTTATGGGCAGATTATATAACTGCTCCACTATTCTCTTAGTTATGGATAGTTATGTAACTGCTCTACTACCTTTTTAGTTATGGGTCTACATGATCTTTGCACAAAATTAATCCATCTAGTATATGTGTCCAAGGCTCTTAAAAAAATAAAAGGCTGATTAATTCCTCCTGTAACCCACACGACGATGAATAATCGGGATGGGATGCCTAATATTAAAAATCTTTCAAATAGTGTAGGGCCAACTATGATGGGTGTAAGACATTCAACCCATGTTATGTGTCGTTTATGCTTTCTTAGGGCCTAAAACAATTAAGTCATTTTATGTGATTCGAAGATTTTGATAAAATTTGTTATTCTGAATTTGGTATGATGGAAATGTATAATGAAAAATACTTCACAAGTTAGCTAAATGTGATAAATTGTTTAGAGAAAAATACTCTACCCTCTTGTCATTACCCCTGCTCATGAAAAGAGAGTTATTTGATACTGATTTGATGCTTTGACAGATAGATATTGTTGGATAACGCCATAGCTGCTGAGTCCCCCAAACCCGCACTCTCTCTTTCCTGCGGAAACAAGTCGGTCGGACGAGAGAGGAATTTCTTTGATAGACCGCAAACCGCAGGGCTTTCAATTCTTAAAATATACTTTACATTCTGTACTTCACCTTACTATGAACCTATTTGTAGCTGTTGAAGTTTGCACGTTTGGAGTGTTGCCTGTCCACATGCAATCATACGTGTGAATGGGTAAAAGTGGAATTTGCATTGTCACACGTGTCCCCCGTTTCGGAAAAGGCCACTTGATGCCGGACCACCGTTGAAAAGTAGGTATCTATATATTTTTAATGTGAATTGAGTAGGTACTGTCATCTCACGTGCAGGCTTGGGATGTGTGAGGGAGGGGAGGAGTCAAAAGGGAAGACGTCCTCTTTTTTTTTTTCTTTTTTTTTTTGGTGAGTGTGTTTTTTGTTTGTTTGTTTGTTATGTTGATGACTTCTGAAACATGCACGGACTGTAGCTGCTTTAGCTCACACGCGTGCAAGCACTAGCCTCATTTTTCTTCAGCTGGTATGATCATGATTCATGATGTGAGCTTTTACACCCCCCCACCCAATTCTTTCTTTCACTATCATCACACCCCTCATCCTGATTGAATTGGACGGTGATCAGAAGCATACCCTCCTTTCCTTGCGATACCTTTTCCAGGAAGCACGAGGCCCACTTTCCTCCCACCCTCCCATCTTTGATCACACCGACATAATCTGACGTGGAAAAGAATAACTCCCTGACACTATACCGCAAAATGGACTGTAGTGAGCAGAACCACGTCAGAGCTCAGTCCATGAAGAATCTATCTTAGATAGGTCCAGCGCAACCTCTAAGACCCGGAAGCCCATGAACAATAGTGTCTGACTTCAGGCCATGAACAATCGATCTAAGCCAGGTCTAGCCCAACCCCTAAGCTACGGAATCGGGCTTAGTCTGGGCATAGCATCCAAACAATCAGCCCCACAAAAATTAAATACACCGATCAGGGCCCATGACCAGCCCAATTATTTATCAGCCATAAAAGTCATGCGGTAATCAAACCCATGGGCTTTGACGCTCATACCAAAGCAAGCTGGAGTCAGGACGGCCTTCACCAGCACACCCAATTTGTTGTTGAGGGCTTTATGGCAACACAAAACAGTTTCGGCTTGATTAGATACTCAGAGAAACTCGGACTTAAGTAGGCCGTGTCAACTTGAGTGCAGGTGGAACTCCACACGGGAAAATACTAAGCAAGGGTGGAGGACACTCACTCAAAAGCTATAAATAATGACCCCTATGGGAGAATATATTGCAAAAGCATATTTGTTGTCACACTTGACCTTCTACTCTGATACCACGTCAAATAACCACTTGCGCTAAAACTCTGGGAACTTTAACACCAATGTGCCAACATGGCATATAGGTGCAATATAAAATCTATCCATCAGGTTCGTCCAACCTTGCACATGTACTCCCAATAATAAATTTGGTTCACTAAGCATAGGGGCCCAATATTAGAAACAGGTGGATGTGTTAGAAATTTTCAGCCAATCAGAGCCGTACATTTGTTTTTGCAAACTGTGTTCCACCTGATCAGGGGATCAACATGATTCTTGGACTAGGCATCAATATAGTGCTTCCTTTCTGATGAATGGATTGGATCTCAGATGAATTGTGCAATGCTGGGCTGGCACATGTGTGGCGTTTTCATGAGCTTGATGCACCTGAGTGTAGCGACATTGCAAAGTTCACAAGTCTCAAGCTACCAAATATATAAATATTTGGACATTATTCTAAAAAAAAACTCAGACCAGAGATCCTCAACTCAACACAATGGTCTTTCAAGGACTCAAAACTCTTTGACCATTGACGAATCCATGGAAAACTAAGCAGCAAAACCGAATGACTGTGAAATCAATTGTTTTCGGACGTGTTCAGGTAAAAAAATGTTTGTTTCACTAATTTCCTTAGTAATGTAATTAAAAAAGAAAAAAAAAGTATCAGTTTTAAGATTTTACCATCATGCTATAATTTTGTGTAATTAATGTCTATAAGCCAAACATAGGAATCCACTATCAAATGTCTAGTAAAGTAATTTATAATCCCTTCACATTTCATTTATATTAATGTGGATGATTTCTCTATTTAAAAAAGTAAAAGGACAACAATTTTCGCCTCATGCTTTTTCTCATTCTCCAAAAAAATAGAAACGTTTTAAATATAAATTTCCATTTTTTTCATAAGAGATTAGACTTGCAATTTGACTACAAACCTTTTACATTTCCATTATATATATATATATATATATATATATATATATATATATATATATATATATATATATATATATATCAGAATTCTTGTTCGATTTCACAATTTTCATTTCCTGAGGACTCCATGAGAGCTTCCCGTTTCAATATTTTGGACTATCGCTATATCGCTATAGAAACTTCATGTTTAATGTTCATTTTTTATATACATGCCTTGGATTTAATATAAACATATTAAATAACAAGAACTCTATTTTTGTTATGATGTATGCTAGTTCTATGGACATCCTAATGCATTTTTACAATATAAGATGTCCAAATAGCTGCCTGCCACTGGATCAGCTTGCATTTTATTGACCCAAACAATTTACATGATAGGCCTCATCCTGAACATAAGATGCCCAATAAAACTCTCCGATTAATATATTTAACCCTTTGATTTTTGTATTTTTTTTTCTGAAGATAAGATTTTTTTTTTTTTTTTTTTAACAACTCTTGAAGGCAGGGAGACCGTCCATCAATCATAAGAAGCCGTCCACAGCTAATCCGCGTCCAGTTTAGACTCCTTTTACTATAATTATTCTAGAATGTCCTTTTCCCCAGTCACTGATCTGATATATATGATTATACAAGCAATTCAATCTCTATACATGCAATCAAGAGTGAGGCATGGATGATGTAGATCACTGATAGACCTATTTCCTAATCCAACCAGACCATCCATTTTCCTAGCCATTTATTAGATAGTTGCGATGATCTAATGAAATGATTCTTGAGAGGCACTACAAGCACACGTGAAAGACGAGATTAGATCATTTTCCTTACAATTGATCTACACCGTCCATTTTTCTGGTCATTGATCGTATGGTTGGGATGATCTAATCAAAGTGACTCTTGAGAAGCACATGCAATCAACGTGCCACATGACTGAGGGCCCACTGATGATTGGAACTTTTCCTATAATCAATTAGAGAATCCATTTTCTTGAACACTGATAAGATTGTTAGAGGCATCAGGTCGAGCCAAATTACCAGCTGGTACTTTTTGCTGGAGAATATCAACAGTCCGTTTGACTAGCCTTTGAAAGCTACCGTTTGATCGAATGGATGGGATGAAGCAATCAATGCCATTCCCGAGATCTAAGCAAGGCTTGTAAATTGATCGGTAAATAACCATTTTCTCATAATCAATGTGGCTAATACCATGAAGTTTACAGGGGGGCTTCTTCATACCTTTACGTGCGGGCATCAATTGGGCAATTAAAACTTCATAAAATTACAAAAAAGAAAGATGATACGATTACAAAACATAAAATTAGAACCTTACAAAAGTAAATGTAACAGTTGAGGAATTGGGTTTAGGATCAGGTTACCTATAAAAAGAAAGAAATCAATTCTTAAATTACATATAATTGACAAAAAAATGGGGGGAAGAAATGATTGAATTGAGAAAAATGAGAGCATTTAGAATCATAAGAAAAGAAGGAATGAAATTGAGAAAAATTTAGAAAAATGCACCACACATGAATCCTGAGAATCTTGCTTTGTTGGAGTTGGTACCATGCAAACTGGGTGGGGGGGAGTCCTATGGTAATCCACTCCATCCGATTTGGCACCATGCAAATGAGGGTGAGGCTCATCAATTCATGCTTGCATCCTTTATACACCAATGGGACAAAGACGACTCTCACTCCTCCATTTTTTATCCAAATGAATATGCGGGGTGTAAGGAAATCTAATCAGAGTCAGCAACCTATATGTATCATTAGGGCCATAACAGTCAGGCCAATATTTGATCAAGGTCCAACTTTTGGAACTGCTTTATGGCAGGCCCATCCAAAATTTTAATTTTTTTTAGATCAGCTTCACCCAATTGCCAGCTCTGTGTATCATTACAATGCTCCACTCCTCAATTTAGGCAAACCTCAGACTTCAAGGGACATAAATAAATAATGCAAGTGCAAATGGTTTTATGCATTTGTCACCCTTTTTGGGGAGAGGGCCCTCGCATGAGATAACACAAAAGAAGGGTGACTACAGCATAAGGCCCACTCACCATAGACTGAACAACATTGATCTTCATGTCCCACAATCACCGACCAGAGTTGGGCAAAAGATGGTGCAAGAAACAACAAAGTGTCCACAGAACACATCAAAAAAGGACTTTAATGGACTTGAGAAGATTATCATTCCTGCCATTTCTTGTAAGGTGACAAAAAAATGAACACCCACAAATAAGGGCATGAGGTTAATTGGCCAGAACTAAAATGTGTGCATCCTATGGATTGCATGTGAAGGCCATGCGCAAGAAAGAAGGGATTTCACATGTTGGAAAGTTGCCTTCTCCACCTTCAAACCAATGAGGCTGGAGACATCAGCAAGCGTGACCAAGTGATGATGCTCAAGGTTCTGCATCTGCAAGAGTAGACAATACACCAACTATTTGGAAGAAACGAATCCCTACAAGGATTCCCTTTGAAGAGATGTGGCTTCCTAGACTGTACCTGCATCTGCAATCTCCCTCTCACAAGATGCTCTTAGGGGGTGGTGGCTTTCACCAGCACCCAATTTGCAAATAGAATGTCATCTGTAAATTGGCCAGAAAGTGACAGTGTAACAGAAGCACAGAATCCTGCACATCTTTCACACCCCAACTGAATGCTTCGGATCACATGTTTTCAGGACATGACCACAAGGATGGGGCAACTCCATGGTCTCAGGGGCATCCAAATGGGCCATAAGGTTATTACGGAACATGCATCGGTGGGGTTAACTATTTCTCAGTGGCGTGCAACAAGTATCTTGCCACCTCATGCGACAAGTGAGAGACTAAGATCCTGGAGCACTTGACAGATTCTTCAGACTCCTAACTGCTTCTAAGGGGTAACAGGCTAAATGTCAATTAGGCTTGTGATTGTGTATTCCCTGGATTGCCCAACCAAGAATGTGACTCAACTTTTACCATTCATGTCTAACAGTGTATCCAAAGTGAATAATGTTAAGGCTGCATGCCACATGCTTGCCTATGGCCTGAAGCATATCTAAAAGTAAGGGCATATTGTGTCTCATACAAAATGACCTTTTCTTTTTTTTTTAATAAGCTATCACATTTATTTGGTAGTGGTTATTGATGCTGGAAAGATGACTTGTCTGTTCAAAGTTCAAACCTATAAAATTGAGAGAGAAAGTTGTATTCAAGTCTCAAGGTATGCTGGCTAGGTGAAGCAACTTGGAGGGTATTCTTGGCATTTTTGAAATGTCAAGAAAATTATTCAACATACCTTGCAAAAACCTATCATATGCACCCCATGTCACAATATGGATGTGGCAGACATATTATTCTCAAACATAATCTTTGAAATTCAATAAATTAGAGCACGAAGTAGAACCCCAAGATCAAATTGATATAGAAAATGCAAGTCACCACAAACTTGAGAATGACAAGATGTTAAAAGTGCATCTAACTCTTGCAAGGAAGAGTGAAAGGGTGTCGATCTCAAACAAGACCCCATGAATGGTGAGTCTTTAACAGTGTTGTCTCAAAACCTGCAAATGTAATTGGTCCTCGGTCAAGAGCGGGATCCAAAGGTGAGGAGCTCCCTATACAAAGTGAAACCTGATAGATGCCTTTGGCAAGAGAGCCTGCTATGGAATTTGTTACATTGGAATACATTGGAGACAATGCTTTAGCCTCTAAGCTAAGGGTGCAGTTGGTAACAATTTTATGTTAGAAAATATTCTACACAGAATGATTTTCTCACAATCATCTTTTTCTCACAATCATCTTCCAAAAAGCAGTAGCCTGGACAGAGTTCTATTTGGATGTAAATACTCTGGAAGAATAGATTCGAGACCAAGGATAAAAATATCAGTTTCAGGATGCTCCTCATCTGGGTATCATAACAAGTTGTATCACCAATACCAATACCACCCAGCCAATATGAGACGAGTCACTCAAAATGAGTCCAGTGTAGTTAGAGGCACTAGACACACCCCAGGTGAACCTGCCCCTGTAGTGCCCGAAACAACTAGGCATACAACTAGAGATTCCAGGCACAATTTTTAAATTTTATACAAAATATTAATATTTAATTATATGGATAGAAGTTTTTAATAATCAATTAATCTAACTCGATCCATTCAATTCCTCTTAACCTAGTTTCATATCCCCAACTTTTTCCCAAATTCCCCAATTTTAAATCCTAGTTTCTCAACTTGCCCAAATCCTGACCCTAAATTTTCCATTTTCCCCGATTCCCCCAAATTCACCAATCGAAAACCACAATTTTTACTTTTTATGATGACAAGGTGTCCCTGCCCCTTTAAGGTGAGACTATTCCTTGCGGATGCACGCAATCACCCACCAACCACGTGCATCGGGTAATCCACTGTCTGTGGGGGGCAAACACACACCCAAAGCCATTCGCCCAAACCGTGATGGGTTGGTTCTATAAAAATCACAATTTTTATAGAACCCCCAAATTTTCAAAACCTTATAATCCAATCATTCAAAATCCCCAAATCCTCTTAACCCAAATTTTCCAACACCCTCCAAATCCCCAATTCACCTTAAATCTCTTGTATGAGTATGAAACTAACAAAAGTTCAAATTGCTTTCAAGAAGTCCAGTGTGATGACCTTTACAAACTATTAAAAGAAAAAAGAAAAAAGAAAAAAAAAAGAGACTGCAAAAGTTGTTGAAATTTACGAAATGAACATCTCAATCTTTAATCTTAAAAGAATGAGAGAAGTTGAAATTGAAACTAATAGCCTTTTATTGTCTATTTAAACCATTATTGGGTCATAAAATACCCACAAAAAAAAAAAAAACCCACAAATATGAGGTACCCATAAGGGCATTGGTGTTGTGCGTCATGAAAAGCCAATGTTGATCTCAATCAATGATCATTAATGACAACGATTCTTTTGTGGGCATGCAATTAATAAATGAGTTTACCTTAACCATGTATGCTCACATGGGTTAAGGGAAAGGGTTTCCTCTATCCTTGGGAACTTGAATTTGGGCACAACGGCCATTAGCTAAAAGAGAATTCTGCTCCATAGATCTTAGCACCATGTTAGTCCATGACCACCTAGCAAGTTTTGGGACAAACTTGTAGTTATTCTTGTGTGGAAATCCTGTGAGGGGATCGATGACGAGTAAGGATGGAAGATCTCCATCATCAAGCTCAACAATGAGTTGGTGCCTTTTTCTCTACCCTGCATGGGAGTATTGAGTAATCATAGAAATGTGATCTTCTTATTAGACCTTTTCAACACTTGCATTGGAGGATTACTTCAAGTCTCTAGATCGAGAGGCCCATCATGTCCGGCTCAGATTGACTTGTGAATGTACCAGCTTTTAATAATCCTTCGACCTAAAGGCATATAGAGAGTTCAAGTTCCTAATGTAATGTGTTTTGGCTAAGTTCAAGATTTACAAGCAATGCAGATGAGGCTGTATAAGCTCAGAAGGGATTTGTTATGGAGGGGGACGGAAGACGGTAACAAGTTCCACCTATTGAGATAGGGAGAGGTGTGTAGGCATATCACTCGGGGAGGCGCGGGGTTGCATAACTTGGAGAGTATGAATCTAACCTTTCTCACAAATGGTTGTGGCGCTTTGGGACAGAGGAAGGGTTCATTTGGCATGAGATCATAGCATGCGAATACAGTCTTAAGAATGGGGGGTTGGAGGTTAAGGAATTGTCTCTTTACACGGCTTCCTCCTTAAGGAGGTCTATAGCAGCTCTGAGAGAGAAGTTTTGCGAAGGATATTTTTCACCTTTGGTGATGATGCTAAAATAAGATTTAGGGAGGACACTTGGTGCTGCGATTCCCCTTTGCATCAAGACTTTCCCAGCTTGGCCCGTCTTGCATCGTTTGCCGAGTTAAAAGTTGCAGACTGCTTCTCTCATAATGGTGCCTTGATTTGTTGGGCGCCTCCTTGCAGAAGGAACCTATTGGACAGTGAATTGGAAGAGTTTATATCCCTCTCGACCCATTTACAGTATGTGTATCCCTTGGGAGAGGCCAATTCCATGATGTGTACTGTGCATAGCTCGGGGCAGTTCACAGTCTCATCTTTCTATGGCAGGCCTCCGAAGGTGGCCACTTTCACTTGGTTGGTTGGCAGGAAGGTGTTGACGATTGACAACCTTCAAAAGAGAGGTATGACTATTACAAACAGGTGCTATTTGTGTAAGCAAGCGGTTGAATCCATTGACCACCTTTTCATTTCTGCCCATTCTCCTAAGAATGTGTCGGCTCACTTATCACTTTTGAGATGTCGTGGGCCATGCCAGGCCTATTTCAAACGGGGAAATAGGCAATGTTTTCAAAACTCTTCGGGTTTGGTTGAGGAGCTGGTGGATTCCATTAAGGTGTCCATTTCAGATTGTGCAGCCACTTTGAAAGTTGATTCTGATTGTATTTTGGCTACCCTGGGGCTGTAATCCTTTTCGGTTTTTTCCTCATATGCTTTTCCCGCTTGCTTGCAAGCAGGCCCATTGTCCTTTAAAAAAGTGCTTTGGCCATCTTCACGAGGTCATTTCAATGGCTCACATATAAGTGTAGTTGGGTGCAAGCATTAGGATACAGTTAAATCCATATGATCCAACAAGGAATCCACTAATTGTCTAGAACCTTTTATTGCTTGGATATTGGTGATCGGACCCTTCATCAAGTTGCTTTTAACTAGGTTCAGAACTCAAAGTTGTTTTAAAGGCCACATATTAGTAGCCAAGACCGCACAGGCAAACATGTATGTCTGAGATGAGTATTAAATATTTTTCAGCCAGTTGCCAATAGAAACTGTGGCAATCACTGGTCCAAGAGTAAAGACTGGCCAGATCAGTTGTCTCAGGCTTCTACTTAATGGGTTTAGTGCATTTTCAGACCGACCCAAAAAATCCACACCCTACAGGTGGCGGTCACCAAGCTATTCCCATCTATTACTCCAACTACTAAGGAGTCATTTGGAAGAGAGTCATTTGGGAGAGTTTATTCAGTGGTAATCGGTGTCAATCAATAACATTAGTGCATTTTTGAGAGTGTGTTTGGTGTGAATTGGAATCCAATTCATACCAAATACACCAAAAGCCTCTTGTTTTGAAAACAAACCAAGACCTTGTGATTTCGATTCACATCAATTCCAATTTCCATGGATTCCAATTTCCATGGATTCCAATAAATATCAAATACATGCTCCAAAACAACCCCTAAACTTCTCCCAAACTCCTAGCTTTAACATTGTTTCTAAGCATCACAAGATATATTTGAGATTTATCACTTGCTCCATGTTAGCCCCACAAAAATAATAATAATAATAATAAGTGTATGCTCAGCAAATTGCAGGAGTGAAGGGGCATTAGGGCCACTTTAATAGATTCCATGAGAGTTTTTGATAAAAAGAAGTCGACGAACCATTAAGACGAATATAGGGGAAAACAAGGAAGAAGAAGAAGAAGAAGTGGCCGATAGGCAACCATGAATCCATTTCCTCCACTTCAAAACCCATACTAATAATAAAGTAGTCAAGGATGCCCAAGTCGTCTTGATCATTGTCAACTTTGCAAAGAATGGGCAGAACCCCATCTCTCCCAAGAATCCAATTGACAAAAGTGCCCATATTTGACTTGTTTGTGTCCAGCTCAGCAACTGATTATAAACATTCAAAATTATCTTTGATTTTGAAGTAAAGGATGTATTTGGAAAGGGGGTGAATCCCAACAACTCACAATTTTCTATCGGAAAACATTTGAATCCAAAAAAGTCAGGTGTTAGGTTTATTCAAAATGCCGATCACCTCTAGTGGAATCACCTTAAAATGAGTGCCCTTTACAATTTTTTCTTGTTAATCTCCTGGTTGAAACTAGATGGAATGGGTTAGGTTAATCCAGTCCTATTCAATATCAGAGCCACCCACATGCAAAGATGCCCAAAATTAAGGAATTCAGATTGATACGCTCTAATGCTCTAGGGACCCAAAATTAAGTTAGAGATCAAAGCATGTGTGTAACTACCAAAGCCCATCTTCACAGCACTTGAATATATCTTTGTGATCATAGAAAGCAGTTATCTATCATACATTCATCCCGAGGAGAACATATACAGGAAGATACTTATTGAATTCTACAAAAGACAAATCACTTTTTTTTCTTCCTAATGATTGACAGATATTTAAAATACAGTCAAATAGAGACAATGGGTTGAAGAAACGACACTCACAGCTGCAATTTCTCATCGAGGGTCTGCAACCGCATCTCCACCAACCGATCATGGAATTCCCCATCACTGACCTTCAACATATCCGCCAGTGGCAGCGAGAACCCATGCTTGACCAAGAGCCGATGCCTGGGTTTGATCTTCCGCTCCAGGCTAAAAGAGAAGTACTGCGGGAAATCCTTCAGCTCCCTCAAATCCCCCTTCATCTCGTCCACGAAGTAGTCAACCTTGGGCCGGAAATTGTTCTCAATGCTGAAGGTGAAGAGGCCCGGCGACCGCAGCACCATCTTAACGGCCTCTTTGTAAGAGAAGCCGAGGCTCTGGATGTAGTCGAGCTTGGGCACGAGAGTGGTCTCGACACTGGAAACGAGAAGGAGGGAGGTCTGGCAGGAGATGGCATGGGGCCCAACGAAGCCGAGGGAGCGGAGGAAGTGGAGGGTGGGGCGGAGCTGGTGAGGGGCGCTGGAGACGAGGAGGCGAGGACAGCGAGAGATGGCTTTGCGGAGGTCAGGAAAGGGGATTTGGACATCGTTGAGGAGGAATTCGAAGGTGGGGTAGATGTGGGAATGAAGGGAGGAGGTGAGGAGGATAGGGTGCATGCCGAAGATGCGGCCAACATCAGAGCGGTGGATGCCGAAAGAGAGGAGGCAGTGCTCGGCGGATTGGAGGGAGGAGATGGGAGCGGAGCGGAGATCGGGGTTGAGGGTTAGGGCCTTGGTGGGGTCCACGTTGAGGTGGTGCTGGAGGTAGAGGAGCTTCTGCCGGAAGATGAGGCCGGAATCGAGGGTTGGGGTTTGGGGAGGGAACTGCTGTTGGTGGTGGAGGGACCGGCGCTTAGATGAGAGGGTGAGGCCCGGTTTTGTAGAACGGGGTTTGGTAGAGGGGATTTGCGAGGAGTTGGGGAATGATGGGGTTTGGAGGGAAAGCTGCAGCCGGAGTATCATCTCGAATCTAGGAGGAGCATTTGAGACTGGAGAGGGAGTGAGGGAGGGGAGAAAAGAAGATTTAGTGAGATTTTTATGGCATTTGAACTTTGGGAGTCATCCACGCCATAGGTATCAGTCCGCCCAGAACACATGTATCCAGCCATTAATCGAGTAGGGCGTGCCGTTAATATGCAAAATACCAAAAATATTAGAATGAGCCACACATGTACATTAAATCCTGATCATTTGACCTTTTCTCCTCGCCCATTTTTTCTTACAAGTTTGAGCTGCACAACTAGCAAATCAATATTATTTTTGGTCCATGGCATATTTACGGTGCACCCCACCTAATAAATGGCTTTGCCATATGTCAAGAACTTTGGCAAGTGTTTTATTTACTAAACAAGTAAATATAATTATCGGCTCATGATGAAATAAAAAATTAAAAAAAAAAAAAAATCAGACTACTCGTGATAACTACACACTTAGGCCCATAATTTTTTACAATTTAATTTGATTTGATTATGAGCCACTCATGCAATTTCTTAGTAATCCATTAAAATACTTGGCCAATTTTATTTTCATGCATGCTTATAGAATATGTTTATTTTTGCATAAGTAATTTTTATAAATAATTTTACAAAATTATTTACTAATAATGAATATGCATTTCCAAGAAGCAACACTGAATGGCCTAAGCCTAGCTAATTATTTACACATGCTCATTACAACCTCCGTGTTATGGGAATTCTCAAAATAACTTGATTTTAACAATTGAGAGAAGAACAAATGGGTGGCCTTGGAAATTTTAGGCTGATGTTTTTGCTGCCAATTTGACAAAGTTGCATTAGTGATCAGTTTTAACTTCTTCTTTTATTTTCGGTTAGTCATGCAATGCACCCACCCGTTAGCTGTGCAATGCACCCACACGGTTAGTCACATGATGCACCCACCCACCAATGGAGCCAGTGTCTCCTTAGGTCCTTAGCATGCACTTGAACTTGAGACCTGTCGGTTGAAACGCCTAAGCGTCTTCCAGGTGGGTTAGCAGGTGAGACACAGGTGATCATTTTTAACATAGCTTGGAGCATGGCTCCTCTACTCCAACTTAATCTCACCGTTGAAATTTTGGAGGTGATCCCTCTAACAATCCCATCTTTGCTTAATCAAGTAGCATGAGCTGGAGTGTGTGGCAGTTGATCTGAAATTGCCAAATTTGCTTCCAAAACTCTAGTTGTATGGTATGCTTGACATGTTATTATGAAGCAAACATGCGTATCTTGGTTTAATCTCAACTCATCCATATTAGAAGAAGCCCACACTACAAAATAGAGAAAGTTCAAATGTAGTGTGGTCCATGATAAGTGGGCATTCAAAACTTTCATACGTTACATGCATGTCACCCAAATTCAATTGTTATGACGATCAGCTCATTTTCGATAGTTTACAAGACAACATTTTTTTATTGAAGATATGCTTTATTCATACGAGTTTACACTCGGTAGAAGCAAAATCAGATATACACATAAGCATTAATTCATAGTTTACCACAAAACACCTTTCAATGAAAATTGGAAGAGGAAGATGATTGGTATGATGCTTTTATTCTTTTTGCAGTCATTGCAAGCCATGTGCTTAAAGATTTTACTCCATGTATTAAGAAAGCTTTCTTGGGTCATGGAAATATTGAGGAATTCATAGATCTTACTAACCCAAATTTATAAATGCACATCATATTAATGCTACCTAGTTTTTCTTGCCACAATCTATAAGGCAATCTTTGTAAGCTACTTCTCCATGAGTAACACCTGTCCAAGCACACAAGGATTTTAACCAAGTAAAGTCGTTGAATTTTGAATGTTTCCTCATACACACCAAACAAGAATATATGCAATCAGTAGCTCTCATGTTATTATATAAATATATTTCTACATACTGTTTTAAGGCCTATTGTTCTAGGACCCACAATATCCTGCAGTTAGGATTAATCATCTAAATATAAATTAAAATTATTAATTTTCTAAAATAATGTATATGATGATTTCAAATCAATTATTTAATTGAAACAACCAATTATTAGAGTGAGTTTCAGTGTTCATATCAATCAATCATTCCGATTCATGATTTAAAGTAAACCTATGAGCAATGCAATTCATTTGCTAACAATTTTAGTCTTAGGAAGTTTGATCAGCCATTCAACTCACCATAGTCTACTTAAAAGGCTGACACATCCATGAATCAAAGTAATCAAATAATTCTCACTTGGTTCCCTTTAAAGTAGAAGTATGACGAGCATAAAAAACGGAATCTAATACAAATAATAAAATCTAGCTTGAATTTTTTGATCCAATCAATGCGTATGCATGCATGCACTTGTGCATGTGTGGGGACAATGTCCATGTTAAAGAATTACCATATGTGTAATTTGTCACACCATGTATAATTGTTCATGAATTAAGTTATCAATGACCTATCCACCAGCTACAACAATATTTTGAGTTCATGATCAACATGGCAAGTTTGTTTTCTTGTTTTTTTTGTTTTTTTTGTTTTTTTTTGTTTTTTGGTTTAGGATTACTATACACACCCACACACATTGTTAGTCACACTTCAATGTTAGCCACCCCCACATTGGGCATAGAAACCAGGGCATCAGTGTTGAAATGAGATGTTTTTTTTTTTTTTTTTTTTGGTGGGTTAGTTCACACACCCCATTGTTAGCACACCCACCCACGTTAGTCACATTACAATGTTAGCCACCCCCTACCATGAGAATGGATACCATGACCTCAGTGTTGAAACGAGGCTAACTTCACTCAGTCTACCACTTGAGCTATGGACCTGGGTGTTTGAAACAAGTTATCTTCACTCAATCTACCACTGTCCCAAATGTGTATGTATTTCACACTAGACTTATCCTACTTTCACTTCTCAAGGACATGATCTCAAAAAAGTCCCTAAGAAATGTCACATTGCATCCATGCATGCATAATAATAAAAAAAAAACATACAACTTAGTGATGTAAAGGGTATGTGTGTGTGTGTATATATATATATATATATATATATATATATATATATATATATATATATATATATTCTAACATGATCTGCTTCGAGCAGTTAATGTATAATAAATGGTCAAGGTAAAAAGCAATGAACTCAACAAAATGCACAAACACGATACGATCATTTAGTTAGTATTGTTTTAGGTTTATATTCATTCCATGGTGGGTTCCATTGTCGACGGTTTAACCTTGATCAGTTACATGAATGCTAATGCAAAAATGCCAGCCAGCTGAGTACCATCTGCGTTACTCTTTCAGAGCATCAAATAAACATTGCAAATATTCTCTCCTGGACTATATTAGGAAGGTGGATATGTTAAAATATCTTTCAGGACATGGATATCCTGTTTAAGACTCTGTGCATGCATATATTTTATTATGCCATTTGACATAGATTCGTTAAAATGATAATTTCTAAATCAGGGTTACTTCTCCACTTATCCAACTGCATATACATGAATCCATACTGTCCAGATTCCACTGTCCATTGAAGATGGGAGCGAATTAGGAGTTAACCCAGGGAACAGCTTAGTTGGTATTACTCCTACCGTGTGGCCCACATGGGTGATGTTTTGTATATATTTACTCTGTCCATCCTGTTTCCCCAGCTCATTTGAGGATGGGGTTCCAAAAATTATGAAGATCCAAATCTCAGGTGGACCACACCACTGGAAAAAGTGGTGGTTGAGTTTCCCACCATTAAAATTTCCAAAGAGCCTATCGTAAGGTTTTAGTCATTTTTATTTTCAATCCAACCGGTTGATAATGTTAAGAAGATCTGGATGAAGGTAAAATATAAGTATCAGATTGATCCAAAACTTTTGCAGGCCCACAAAAGTTTATAATGATCATTCATTACTGTTTCTAGTGCTATAGTCCACCCGAAATTTGGATCTTCTTAGGGTTTGTTATCACATCCTAAAATGGAATGGAAAAACAGATGGACCACGTAGATATATAAAAAATACATCAAGATGGGTCCCACACGGTTAGGGTAACACCCACTGAGGTGTTCTAGGGTAGCAGCTAATCCGCTCTCGCTGCATAGCCACTATAATTGCACTGGCTATTAAATAGGTGCTTTAAAAGTAAAGTGGTCAATGGCGAAAATACATGGCTGGTATCATAGGATTTAGATTGTCCAGTACCATGTGACGTTTTGGGTTGTTCTTCTGTCATACAACCCGTTGCTCGGACGGTTCGGATTGGACTGTGCTACCTTGACTTGCTTGGGAAGGTGGATATGGCTGCCAGGGCTATGACGTGGGACAAACATGCATTAGATCCACTGGGTTCAGTAAGTTGTTCCACCAACCATTTACTGTCCATCTTAAAAATCAGTCCAATCCAAGACTTAGGCGGGCTTAGGGAATGGCTTAAAATCCTACCTAGAACCTCTAAAGTCATGTGGTGCGGCCTACAGGAGTTGTAGAATTTCCTGATTTTAGGAGAATCCATTCATCTTCATTTCGGTGTGGCCTGCCAAAGGAGTGGATTGGATGACATGTAAACACCAACTTGAGCCTCGCACATAATTTGGACCATTTTAGCAGTGAGACTTTCCATGTCAACTGTTTCCAATGTGTGGTCGACCTCATGTTGAACATGCCTGTATTTTGGGCCCCAATCCAGGTGCAGGGTGGCCCACCTGATGGACGAGGTGGATCTAATCCATGTGAACTTATTCCGCCCACATCAGCAAAAGTCTCGCGTTCCCAGCTGTCTAAAAAGTGACACAAGCAGTCTTTGGTTTGGATTGCAGTACTTACGATCAGTCACCGCCATTACTTGTCCATCACCGGAAGCTTGCTCCCTCATAACCCAAAGCTCTATGAGCCCACCATAGTGTTTGTGTTATATCTTTCACCCGTTTGATCAGCTCATCCAAGGGAGATCAAAGCTCAAGTAAGCCATAAAAGAGAGCTGTGAATGCCCACCATTAAAACTTTAGTAGAGTCACATTAGTTTTCAATGAGGATTATATTTGTATTTTTCATTATATTTGTATTTTCCTTTCATTCACGTGGGAGTCACCTTATAAAAGAATTATACACCATCTAATCTATTAGGTGCATTGCACAAAACTCTAGGATCTCACACCCCAACTACCGTAGATTATGAGATATATAATGCAGAAAACATAATTACATAATTAATCACACCAACGCAAGAGATTTTTATGTGGAAAACCATCAATGGAGGTAAAAACTACAAGATCTTGTCCAAATCAACAATCCATTATGTAAAATTGATTACACTATGATCATAAGCACAACTTACTTGGATCCAATCAATCTTCACCTACACATGGATGGATAAACAAACAAAGGGAACTAGAAATTGATAGGCCTCATCGGAATCGAGGGCCTCACTAAAGAAAAATGTGGGTAGGTAAATTACTTCCGTTGAAACCTCCCTGGCGTCCACAGTGATGTTTATATGACATCCATACTGTTCATAACGTCACTACTGCTGGGATGAACTGGAAACACAAATATTATCCTGATTCGAAACTCCTGTGGCTCCACAAATATTTCAACTGTGGACGTTTAATCCTCACGTTTTCGGCCCACTTGAATCTTGGATCAAGTTCATTTTTGTTCTCATGTCCTAAAATAAGCTCCCAAAACGGATGGACGGGGTGGATTCATCAAAAAAATCACTGTGAGCCCCACCTTGGTTCCCAGCGCAGGAACTTCTTGCGCAAGGCTTTCGCACGAAATCCGCGCCCCTGTTGCACTGGCGCACTGAGAGAACGAGAGAGAGAGAGACCAGGTATGCCTTCTTCTTCGTTTTTTTTTTTTCTATTTTTTTTTTTTAAACCACAGGATCCAAACCATCAGTTCAGTAGGGCCCATGGTGGACGGACGGATCGGGTCGGATCAGAGTCGGATCGACTGAATCTCTGTCGGGTCGGATTTCGGATAGAAGTTTAGAGATCCGTCGGATTTCGGGTCGGATACGGATCACCCGGATCACAAATCGGATCGGATTCGGATCAGCTACTATCCGCTCCGAATCCGACCCGTTGACAGCCCTACCTGTGACCAACCATTAATCAATTGCGATCGGTCTCAACTGACCCAAAAACATTTAGCGTGCAGAGCTCCTCCACCAATCACTAGTGCATGTGTGATTAGTTGCTGGAACCTATTTCTGCACAATCTTTCCTAGGCTACTAAAGAGGAAAACCCCATCATAATGGTCACATAGGCCCTACAAAGGTTTTAGTAGTAGGTGTCTTCATTTCTTAGTGGTATGGCCCCACTTTGAGTTTTGGACCTCTCTCCTGTTGAGGCTCATGGAAGAAACGACGGTCCAGAGAGGCTATAAGACAAACATTAGTGGCCCCATAACAGTTGTGGTTACGTGGGAGCCGTCTAACCCATACACATGAAGCGGAGGTAGAGCGCACACGTAAACATTCGACAAATGATAGGGAATGTTTGCCCGTCTCCGAAATCTCAACTACAAGAGATATCATTCTCCATTTCTCGATACGATCCAGACCTCGAGTACGCTCCCGCCAAACTTTTCTGTGCGATCTCTCGAGCTTTCAGTTTCTGACAGAGGGGCACACGCGTCTGCGATCCGAACCAGATGGAAAAATCGTAGCCCTTCAAATCCGATTTTTCTACATCATCTTCTGTTGGGAAGCGGATTACGTACTGAGTAATGCGGGGTCCACCGTGATTTACGTATTTCATCCACTCCGTTCATCCATATTAGAAGATAATTTTATGACTTGAGAAAAACAATGAAGGATATAAAAGACTTAAATAGACCACACCGGAAACAATGTGAATTGAACCTGTACGTTGAAAAATTCTTGGGGTCCGCCGAAGTTTTGGATGAAGCCGATATATATATATTTTTTCCCCTTCATCAATGTCTGTGTGATATTGTGAACAGCTGCGGGCCCTAGAAAGGTTGCAACGGTGGAAATCTTATACCCACTGTTTCTTGTAGGTATGGTCCACCTGAGTTTTGGATATGCTTCAATTTTGGTTTCAACTCCTTAAATGATCTGGAAAAGTGCATGTACGGTGTTGATAGACCTAGACCACATACATTTAAATTAGGCCCAACTGAGTTTACTCAATCCGAATAGAGCGTACTCATTAACTCAGGACGGAATCCGATTTGCTTCTGTTGCATTAGTAAAATCGAACATGTGGCCCATTATATCAAAAGATAGATATTTGGAATCCAAGTACAAAAGGACACTCCGCCCGAACAATTACTCAAAACCCTCCGGAGTTGATCACAGCCACCAGACACACTGGATTTCCTGCCTCCAGATGGTAGTACCATACAGGTGGTGCATTTGTACAATGATCCGAACCAGGCACCGTACCATTGATTGGCCCACTAAAAAATGCCTTTGATTGGACTCATACCAATTCCTAACCATCCAAGCAAAACGGGCCTTCTACCATATTTTGATCTCGAAAACCTTCCTGTGAACCATTGCTCATTTATAAAGTTCTCACCGATTAAGGATTGATAGTTTTTCCAAAAAGTGCAACCTCTTGGATTACGTTTTCTCACAATTTGGCCCTGCGAATGAACGGTTCAGATCTCATACACGTGCGCGATATCGAGTGCACCAGAGAAATAATAAAATCATTAAATCGCACGTGCCATCGTATCGTAGACAGCGTATCGGATCCGTTACAGTCCTCCGTACGGAAAAGGCGGTCCGCGTGGTCGGAGGAGGTTTCAAACGATCGATTGATTTTCTTGAGGAGGTCGAGGGTCCGGAGCTCGCGTCCGTTGGAATCTCTTGACTCTCCATTCTCATTTCTAACCCTTCATCTCTCCTCTTTCTTCTTTTTATTATCTCCGCTCTTTTTCTTTATCTTGAAAACGATGGTTGGTTTTGGAATTTCAGACGCTTCCCGATTCTCCCGCTCGTTTTAAATACCGATTTTACAGCTCCGCCATTCATGTAAATGTTAGCTCCCCTTCTCCCTTTCTCTCTATCCATCTTTTCTCCCATTTCCATTTTCCTTCTCTTTTATTATTGCCTGTATTTTGTTTTTGTTTTTGTTTTTGTTTTTTTTTTTAATGGGTTGGTTGATGTTTTCTTGTTTAGGGGGAGATTTTTAATCTGGATTTTGATTTCCTGTTGATTTTCTCGATTGGGTTTTTCTTATTTTAGAGTTTTGATCCTGTTTGATGTGGTTTCAGGCAGATCTACTTGGGTATTGAAAAGGGTAGAGGGTGGTGCTTGATTGCTTATGGCTTCGATCCGGTAACCGGGTTTTGTAAATTTCGGTTTGTTTGCAGCGGGCGATTTGTTTTCCGTATATATATATTTTTAAAGATCCGGGATTGATTTTGGCCAGCTGTGCGGTGATTATTTCAGGTTAACCTTCGTGGAATTTTGAGGTGTTGGAATTGGAAATTTTGGATTGTATTTGTGGGTCTGGTAGTTTTCGCTTGGTTTGTGGTTTTTTTTTTTTTTTTTTCTTTAGTGGAAGATTGTGGATGAAAGTTTTGGGATGGCTTTTGTTGAATTTTGAATTTGGGCTGAAGTTTTTTTTTTCTTTTTTTCTTCTTTATCTTGAATAATTTCATTTATACATATTTGAATTTTTGTTGATCGTGAGACTGCGAGTAAAAGGATGCAAATTAGATAGTTGAATACCTTTTTTGGGGCATAGAAAGGTTTGGGAGAGGACGGCAAGGAGTAGAAACTAAAGGATTTTTCACGGAAGTTTGCAGGATGGGAAGGATTAAGCTAAAGATAAAGAGATTGGAAAACACGAGTGGACGTCAAGTGACCTACTCAAAAAGGAGGGCTGGAATTCTTAAGAAAGCTAAGGAGCTATCGATATTGTGTGATATAGACATTGCCCTTCTCATGTTTTCACCAACCGGCAAGCCCACGCTATGCCTCGGTGAACGCAGGTAATTTGACTTATTCTCTTATTAATCAACTGTAAATGAAAAGAGATCTGCTCACTTTTTATTAAATGATTCATTTGTAATTGGCCGTGGATTTGAAGGGAAAAGGCTTTTCTTTTTCATGCACGCAGCCAACTGCTCATGGTACATCGTGTGCCTCTTTATTTTCCCCTAACCACACCTATTTTAGGGCATGTTTGGATTCAGGATTACTGCAATAATGGAATGAAAAAGTACAATCATTACAAATTCGTTTACCGGTCTCTTGAAAACATTTGCATTTGACTTACAATTGCCGCATTTGGTTTATCGGCAGTAAAATCGCAATGGTGGCACTTTTCCATTACTTTAATGTCAAATCATCAAATCCATACACCGATCTGCCTGTTTGGATTTTAGATTACCACAGTAATGCAATTGAAAAGCGCGATGATTACAAATTCGTTTATTGTCTTTTGAAAACATCTGTGCTTGACTATGATTATAGTGTTTGATTTTGCTGTGATAAAATCGTAATAATGACACTTTCCTCCTTCATTACTGTGGTAATTGTCGTGTTTGGTATAGTTCTTTGATTATGAATGATAGTTGCTGGTCACTGTTTCCAGCATCTATCATGAGAATTCATGTTGATTCTATTTTGCTAAACATTTCACATTTTATTTATGAAACCAGACACGCTGCTTACTTTTACAGTCTGATATGCATAGACCATTGGTTCAGATCTTAGTTACCGAAGCTGCAGGAAGATGCCATGGCAGATGACACCCAAAAATAGAAAATAAGCTATTTTAGGATCCATGGTCGCTCGCCACTGCAAGACTCTGAAGCAGGATGGGCGCTTTTAGGTGGAAAGTTCTTTGACTATCATAGAATAGGTCTACCTTTTTTATTTTTTATTTAAGAGAACAGTTCTATCTTGTCTTTTTTCCCCCCTGTTTTTCTTTTCTTTTTCTTTTTCTTTTTCTTTTTCCTTTTTGATAGGTAAGAACTGTTCTACCTTGTCATCAGAAGGATTCCTAAATTGATAACTTAGTCTTCCCTGTTTGAGTGTGCTGTTGGCAACTACAAAAAATTTTGAATCTATCATGACAACCCCACTCAATCATTCTCTCAAACAGGTTTTGGTTGGTTCTTTGAAAGTAAGTGAACATGAAAATTTGCACCATTAGCATAATCTTTTTTTTGAAGGATACCATTAGCATAATCTTAACAGGCCTAAATTCTAAAATATTCTAGGCAGACAATTAATGAGGATTTTATTAGCTACTGATGCCACATCTATTTATTGGGAACTCTTTTGTTGCATCTTATCAGAACTTACAAACTTCCTCATTTAGATGTCGTAGTAGTAAAAAATTCATCTTTCAATTGGTAGTAGTATTTGTTAATTATTTCTCAGCACGTATTGAGAAACATGTACTGAGTCTACATGGCATAATTTTGGACAACTTGAAGATAACTGTTGAATGGGTGTTTTTCAAACTGAATCAAACATGACAATCCTACCTGGAAAATCTAGCAATCCCATCCATCCCAAGAACCCCCACCAGTTTTTGTATGAACTGCCATTGCACCATTTTTATTTTTATTTTCTAATTCCCAAAATAACCACTTGTAGTGATTTCTCGGTTGTTTTCATTTCATGTTGCTTTAATTTCCACTTAACCAAATACAAAAGGAAAATGAAGAAAATAGGTCATCCTGTAAATTTCCATCTGTTTGAGGTTGTCTTCTCAAGAGATATCAAGAATTCCATGAGCTGAGCCTCTTTCCAATAAGTAGTTTGATTCAATTTTGATCTACTGTCTTCTAACTGAAATTTCAGCATCTCTTCATATTTTGCCTTGCTTCTATTATTATAACCTTCTTTTTTTTTTTCTTCAGCAATATCGAAGAGGTTATTGCAAAGTTTGCTCAACTCACACCACAGGAGAGGGCAAAAAGGTGCAGCCCTATTCATTTTAAATTGTGATACTTTATTTATTTAATTGGTATGGTTTATATGTGGATGGTCTCAGAGTGTTTTTTTTTTTCATTCTTAAAATTTTTTGGGAACAGGAAACTAGAGAGCCTCGAAGTAAGCCATTCTTGTCTTGTGGCCTTTTCCAAGCACATTATTTCAAGTCAATTGGGTTTTGAATAATGGATCAACAGATTACATGTTCATACAATACTTTGATGTTTTCTTTGAGAATGTAGGCACTGAAAAAGACATTCAAAAAGTTAGACCATGATGTCAATATACAAGACTTTTTGGGTACAAGGTATGTGCAATGAAATCAGTACTTTATGATATTATTCTCCATCTGAATCAGCTGACATTTCTGATATTATTGTTTTTTTTTTTTTTTTTGGCAGTACCCAGACAGTTGAGGTATGCATCACAAAATATATAGCTTTAAATATTATTTTGTCTATTTAAGCATATTTTCCTCTTCATTCTCTTCACTTATATGTTGGGTTTTCTCATTGAATAGGAATTAAGTAACCAGTCAAGGCTATTGGAATCTCAACTATCAGAAATACACAAGAGACTGAGGTGCTAACCTTTTCATTCCTTAACATTAGCATTGGGGGTATTTATTGATTTTATAGTGACTAACATTTCACTAGTAAATTATCTGTATTGGTCATTTATTTATGAAAGCCCATTGTTACGGACCAATCATTCCCAAGGGACCAAATCAGAGACTTAGTCATATTTTGCTCATTTTGTACCCTAGAGGTTGTATATAGTAGATACTTCTAGAGTAGGCTAGCCAGATGTGTTTAGATAATTTTAGAGAACGGTAGATGAGTGTAGCAGTAAAGGTCTCTAGAATTTTCTGAAGTTCTCTAGTGGCTTTCTCCTAGTGAGTGTGTTGAAGAGTCTAGAAATTTTGAAGAGATAGTTGGTCCCTTGAAATACTTTTAAAATGCTTGGAAGGAATACCTTAGAATCCATTTTATGTAGGATATGAGGATGCTAGAAACCAAATAATTGCAACTCTTGTCCAACGTGGCCCTTGGATTCTTGGGATCTTTTGCAAGAGTTCTTGTTGACCAATGTGAACCAGAGCTTAGGTACCACTGCGACGAGAAAGATCATTTGGAAGATGTTCTCATGCATTTCGTATAGCTGTGACCAAGTTAATTATGAATGCCAATGTGGGCTTGATTCTCGAAATGCACACAATTTAAACCCCACATGAATGGGAGTTAGCGATGTCTATCACTTGCTCTAATGCATTGAACATGTGATCTAATGCACCCCAAGGTCCGCTACGGCGGCAATTGGCCTGAGGTGTTGAGCTACACCTACACATCAAGTGCCTAAATCATGGCTGTTATTGGCAAGTGATGCTTTAGGCTATCACTTGTGTGGTGCGTGTAGGATAGATGTTGATTCCTGGGCCCCATCACTCTTAAGGTTCATAAATTTGCCTTTTTGGTTGATGGTGATTTGGTGGAACTTCAATGTTGTGGGTAGCCTGTTGGAGATGTTTCTGGGGCTTTGCACGAGGAGTGCCTTGGAGGCAGCAGGACGAGTAACTATGAGCTGCAGGAAGGGGTCTCACGAGATGAAAGGAGGGGCTCTCATGAGGCAAAGGAGGAATGATGCAAGGAGGATTCATACTTCTTACATGGTTGGCTGGATAGACTAAGAAGTTTCATGAAGGATTGAGGAATCTTGATGGAGCAGGATGAAAAGAGAGGTCTTGAACTAACACCTTAGCCCCAAGTGGTGACTTTTACCATAGCTCTACTAGACATGGCACAAGCTTGATGGGGCATAGGAGTGATTGAGGAAGGGAGACTATGTGGGTAAGGTTGTCCTATGTAAGTGTCCTCAACTCGACATGGAGCTGTAGGGATAGAAACAACAATCTTAATCATTATCATTGCTGTCATAACTTCTCCTAGCAATGCTGGATCATCTTTTAAATGGTTGATTGGAAAGGTTTTACAATTGGTTTCCCAGAAGACATCAACCTTACTCAGGCTCTAGAACTGGACATGGCAAAAGCTCACATACTACAATACCCTGGAACAAGGAGAAGAAATGCCTGCCTTTTAAATCCTTGTAAGTAGGCAACAACTTGCATAAAGACTTTCCACTACGGTAGCCATGGCTGCTACAGAGACTGTTCCACTTATGATTTTAATGATCTCTATATTTTAAGGTCGAAAGATGGAATACCCAAAGTGTTCCTTTGAGGACAGAAACATAATTAAGTCTTGAAAACATATTGTATACTTGCAAGTGCATTATAATGTGTTCCTTTTTCCTGTTATGTTCATTGTCAAGTAGTTTTATGTTTAATGTTACTAGTGACGCCTTAGAAACCAGATTAGATGGATTGTTAGGTTCGACAAAAAAAAATTCCTCATAACTAGTGCAATCATCTTTTTTTAGGGTGGTATACAACTCGAGCCAAGCAATAAAAGTCATCTCTATATTTCACTTTTAAGGAACTAGTAAGTTCAACTCATCATCGTCATCTAAGCCTTATCCCAACTGATTGGGGCTGGCAGTAAGTGCAACTATTAGCTGGTATCATTTTGAGACTGCAGTGTCTTTTGGTGTTTCCTTGTTTCTTTCCTAATGGGTAGTGTACTAGTGTTCTTCTTGTCTCCATATTGTTGGTTAGCTTTCATGCATCATTTAGGGCCTGCTTGCATAGGAAAAGTAAATGCAAAGGGGTTTTGATCAATGTTGCCAAATCACATATGTGATTGTGTGCGATCGCATATGGATGTGCGGTGTGTGTGTGTGTGTGTGTGTGTGTGTGTGTGTTGTTTTGAAAAATTTAAAAAAAAAAAAAGAAAAATGAGAGGAAAAATTCGAATAAAAAAAGAGTAAAAGAACACTTCAACTTTCAAATTTCAATGGAATCTCTTAGAGTCTTGATCTTTGATGTCTTGTGTACTCTTGAAAATGGAATTGAAAAAGAGTTGTTGCCTTGTTGGTCTCTTGTAAACTTGTAGTTGAGAGAGAGAGAGAGAGAGAGAGAGAGAGAGAGAGAGAGAGAGAGAGAGAGAGAGAGAGAGAGTGGAGAATAGTGAAAATGGGTGGGATTTGAGCAAAAGGTGTTGGAAATGCAAAAAAAGAAAAAAGGAAAAAAAAAAAAAAGTCCCAATTGTCAGATTTTTTACTGGTGGGCCATTATGTGATTGCATATGCTTTATGCAATTGCATACATTGAATAATGTTGCATATAGACATATGTGATCGCATGTGTGCTGATATCGCATATGCCACCATGGCACATGCAATTTCTTCACATATATGTGCACATGTGATCGCATTTGACAACATTGGTTTTGATCCCCTTCTGTTGTTGCTGATAGTTTTTGAAAGGCTCCACAAGTCACACTGGGTTCTTTTCAGTTTTGTGGATAGAAGCCCCACTAGTGAGATTTGTTTTCCTTCGACACCCAGCTGAAAGGAAATGTATCTCTTCTGCAAGCTTTTTCCCACAAAATGACAAATGAATAAAACGTGGAACATTGTCAGAAGTATCACTGTATCGGCAATGGAAATATCTTCTGTTTTTTACAGTACAGACAGCACCTTACGATGCTGTCACTGGTTAATGCAGAGTCTTCCATGTCACTCATCTATGGGAAGCTTCGACTTCACAATGTCTTCTTTAGTTTCGGAAGTTCTTATTCTGAAAGTGTACATATGCATTCATCATGCCTTGACAATGCCATTAAATCTGATAATTCAAACTGTATCTTATTGCGGTGTTCTTTCAGCTATTGGACTGATCCGGATGAGATCAACAGTATAGACCATATTAGGGCATTGGAAGAATCTCTCAAGGAATCACTCAGTCGAATCCGGACACACAAGGTATGCCTTTACTATGAGTTACATGTTTTGCACAGCGTGTTTTGCTTACAAGCTTGATGTGCATATTTGATTTCTATTTAAGAGTTTGATTTGCATATATTTGGTGTATATGCATGCAATTTCTTTTGGTTATTCTGATAAGATGGGTTGGCACCAATACTTTGGATTTTAAGATGACCTGCCACCATTAATTAGGGCAACATAGCTCTGAGGAGACCTCTGTAATTAAATGATCTTGGTCATTCCACTATACACATTGCCCAGACTCGTTAATTCAGATCCACTATGAACCACTGATGGGATGATCCCAACAGTGTGATCTTTCTACCTGCAAATGTAGGGTTAAAAATGAAATGAGCACTGCCCACTGTCCAGGGTGAAAATCCATTAGTCAGATTGAGTCTTATCTAGTCTGTGTACGTTCAGTTTCTGGCTGATTGAATAGGGCCCATTCTTTGTTCGATATTGTATAAAAAGCTCTTTGGCCTGTCGTATTTTTTAATCGTCTCAATTATTATAATCTATTATTATTATTATTATTATTATTATTATTAATTTTTCATCCTAGTAAGGAGTTGTTGTTTATTTCTCTCAAAAAAAGAAAAATGAAAAGGGGGTTGTTCTTCTAGATAACAGCTCTATACTGTATATTGAATCCATTGCCTAATGCTTGACAGGAAAATTTTGGGAAGCAACAGCTGATGTCACTAGAATGTTCTGCTCAGGTTAGAAATTCTGGATAAAATCTAGTCCCAATTGCTCATGGGCATGGATAATGCAAATGTCTTCTATTTCTAAAAAATAGGGATTGATACTTTCATGATTCTGTAGTTTCAGAATGGGATGCATGTACCGTTAGTAATGGGTGGTGAGCAACAAGCACAGCCACTATCATGGTTTCACGATAATGATGGTCAGCATATGATGATGTCAGATGACCCAAATTTGCTGCCTCAAAGGTTAGTGTTCTATTTAAGAGACTTGTGATGGTACAAGTATGCCCATCTTTTTTTATCTCTTCTGTCTTGTGCTTTTGTCACTGATGCACCCCCCAGGGCAATGATTGAGTTGGAAAGTCCAAGCAATTTCAACTAAACATTTTGAGTAATTTAGATAACAGCCATGTATTTGGGGTTTCCTTTTTTATTATGGCCAAAATCAGTCTTTCTTTGTCAAGTTCAATGCTCAGAAACCTACTGGTCAATTTGGAGTTACATCTAGTTGACTCAATTCATCCGGCTTTCAGTATGAAATCCAAATGCTGATTTAAATAAAAAAGGACAATCAGTCGAATTAGGGGACTGAAAGACCGAGTTTATATCATATCCAAGTTTTTTTAAAATATGATTTGATCCATAAAATGGATGAGATTTCTTAAAACTATCAATCGCTATGTATCCTTTTGCAGCTTTATGTGCTATTTCAGGAATCTTGATTCAAGCCTTTGTTCATCAACGCAAATGCAGCATTGCAGCTTATCTAAATGATTTAGTTGTAGGAATTTTCTGCCTGCCCCTGCTTAGATCTCATGTTTCTTTGCAGCGTCAGGTCCTAAGATTGCTTCTTTTCTCCCACTCTGTTGCTACTTCCGCTTCTTGCTACTTCAGGCAACTAACTCGTCTGAGATTTATCGTTAACCTGATGGGCATAACTGTGTCTTGTTTTAGGGATATAGACTGCTCCACAGGCACTTCTGATCCCAATTATTTGGGTTACTTTAGCACGGGAAAGCAAGCAACTATTGATAGTTCAGGGCAAGAAGCTGCTTTGAATGAGTTAAGCAGAAACGAGTGCTTGAGGCGACAACTAGGTGGCCAGTACCCTTACCAACCATACAATTTTGATTTGCTGCCCGAAAAGAAACTCAAGCCGGAGGCAGAACTGAACATAGAAGGTGCAAACTTGGTTTATCAAGCTTAATGGCTTCAAACAGCCTAGGCCTGCATATGATGCCAGCCATTATAATTGGGCTTCCACATCTGGGCCTTGTGCAGTTCCCCTGTTTGATGAGCACTCTTACCCCCAGGTGAAAACCTCACTGTATGCTCCTATTCTTCTTCTTCTTCTTATTCTTCTTCTTCTTCTTCTTCTTCTTCTTTTCTTTTCTTTTTTTCATTTTATTTGCAGTCTATCTAACAAGAGTACACCAACTTTGGACGCATGTTGAAACACGTCTACATGATGTAATCAGTTTGCAGGTGGGTGCAAAACTCTCCGAACATGCAGGCCCATGGTTTGGTAATCTAGAACATTGATAATAGGGCCTGCGTGAATAGGAGATGCTCTGTGGATCTCCAAGATTGGAATATTCCAACTACTTGATCTTTGGTGTTTTGTGTCAGCACCATCATGCTCTTCCCATCTTATTGTCCATTTGTAAGCCATTGATAAATGGGTTAGGATCTTCCAATCTAGACAATTTGAGGCATCTGTCATTCATGATGGGTCCCATCCAAGGTATTCCGTAACGGTAACAGTGGCCGTAATGGTGACCACCATTACCTTTACAATACAGGTGTAACTGCTGTTACGGCCTTGGTAATGGCCGTTACGGTCTCTCTCTCTCTCTCTCTATTGAAAAAAAAACCTAAAAACTCTGTATCGGCTCCATTATGGACCGTTACGACTTTGGGAGGTGAAACCGCCTTTATGGGTATTTTTTACCATAACTGCCATTACGGCCTTTACGACCTTGTAACGTGTAACGGTTGCCTCTGTTACCTTTACATAATGGCCTTTATAGCACACCATGGTCCCATCAGATCAACGGTTTGGCTCACTAAACCATTGTCTTAACATGTCCTTGCAATCCACAAAACTGTACTATTGCTAATGTGTAGGAGTTGGGGCATCTAGTTCCTCTTTGGGTGAAACCTTTATGTAGCATTCTTTGTTTTTCTCCTTCGGTTGCATGTATTGGATGCTTTGCTTGACTTCAATTTGCAAGCATGCTTTCAAATTTTTGTTGTTATTTTGATTATTTTGGCAATCATGATTGCCATTGTTCTTGACTGCCCTGAAGCTGAAATTCCCATTGTGATGCTGGCTCATTGATTCTCTTGCAGCACCCAAACTGAATTTCATGATTTTGGCTTTTTATCTGCTACTTTAAGTTGCCAATGGGCTGTTGATGGGTTCCATCTCCAGAAGGTTTTGTCCAAGTACTCTATGCATTGATGAGAGATGCGGATGCTACCATATTGTGATTATTGTACATGTACAAACCTACAAGGACCTTCCGCCAATCATAAAGAAGGAAGCTTGCTGATTTTTAGTGCATCCAGTGTAGACATTTGATATGCGGAAATTTGTAATATTGAATCCATTGTATTATACATCATATCCTATCTAGCTCCTTCAGGTCTTTGTCTTTGTTGTTAGATTACTTAGTATAGGACGGTATCCTCACATTCTTCTCAGTGACGATATGTAAAGTGAAATCAGATATTGACATGTCACAGATGTACAAGCATTCTTTCTCCTGGCTCTTATAGTCATTTCATTCAGATGTGCTTGGAATTCATTCCTTCTCTTTCTATTTGGCAAGGTATTGTTTGGATATGTCGGGAATTGCAGGTGAAATGGAGATTCATGGGGAAATTGGTTATCTATTTCTCTGTGTTTGGGGTAGTGTTGCATAAAATGAACCAAACTCAGTGGGGATTGGTCTCCATCACAGGTGAAACAGAGATTTGCAGCATAACCAATGTTGATCTGTTTCCTACTGTATTTGGGGCGGTGCATAAAATGAACAGTGGATTGTTTTTTTTTTTTTTTTTCTCTCTTCCATTCCAGATCATTATCCGTTTCCTTTCAAGAAGGGCCTGAAAAGCAAGTGGGTCACAAGTTCGGCAGAAGAGCCGCCCACCCGCCCCACTACCCACAGCACATCCAAATAAGCATGTCATGTGACCGTGGTCCAACAAGATGTGTATTCTAGAGAGAAACAACGGATACTAAGACAATAGAAATAAAGCAGATGGCAATACATTACTCTTCTAGTACCCCCTGTACATTTATAGATTATTATACATTGAAGATCATCGTCCCACAACAAAAGCCATTCATTCATCCATGGTTACGAAGAAAAAAGAATCCATCTGTCCGGCCACCTTTCCATCTCTCTTGCTTCTCTAGACACCGCCGCTGAATGTCTGGACAATGGTGTTGTGCCATGGGTCAGAAATGTGCTGTAAGAGGTTGTCGAAAGGCCCCTTTCCGGTCACATTGTGCTGCACAATAAAACCCAAGAACGCCAACATTGCCAATCGTCCTGCAAAAAGTATCACCCCATACTGTTGGTACCTCAATTCAATCTTTTAATCCATACCTCAAATCAATCATCTATGGATTCAACTAGTCCTTACAGCTCTAGTTTCTGTTATGTTATAACGTGTCGAGCTAAGGGTGTGTTTGGTTGCACCAAATATCACGAAATTTGCACCAAATAAGACTGGTTAATCATGAAATTTTGTGATATTTAGCAACAAAATGCACCCTATACCTTACTATTTGGGAAACTATATCCACTGTCCACAGTGAAAGTTAAGCTTTGTCCAAGAGTAGAGTAAATGAAGGAAGAATGAGGATGATGTTACCATTGGCGAGTTCCTTCTCCTTGGCCTCGATAGTGGGTTCGAAATTGAGAGGGTTAAAAATGCCACCTGGATATCCTACTTCGTTCGGGGGCAAGCTGTAGTTCTTGAAGATGGGATCTTGGTTAACGCTTCCTGGGTTCTTGATATCTTGCCACCTCCTGATCTCGACGTAGTGGAACAAGATGAACTCGATCACAAACAGGGTCGATGAAGACGCAAAGTATTCTGCTTTTCCCGCATCATACCACTTTGGTACGTTGATTATACCAATCGTGCTGAAAACTTCAGGCAGCAGCATCCCGGCAACACCCAACATGGCCCACCGTCCATTGACGAGCTCTGCCTGTACATACCACCTCAAGTTCTCCGGGTCCTCAGCAAGCCCAAGAGGGTCGAACCCATTGTCACCAGGGAGGCTAAGGCATATTATATTAAGATCAATTAACATAATAATCAACGTTCATTGATTAATGAATTAAGCTATAGTATATCATAAACTAGTAGGAAAAAGAAATGTACCTGCCGTTGAGGTACCCCGGCGACGCCAAACCCGGCAGCCATTCGCCTTTCTTCGCGACAACCTTGTAGGACTTGAATGATGAGGTGGGCGTCTTAACGGCGAATTCCCGGTTGAGTTTGCCGGAAGACCCAGTAAGGAATCTTGATTTTGACACACATGGCTGGAAAGTAGCGACGGAAGCCTGAGTCGTGACCATAGCCATCCTTACTAGTGTGAGAATTCCGGCTTAGAAATGGATTACCGGCAATGGCTACAATTGTTTGGTAGAAGGGGGTAGCATTGGTGAGTCCTTTGTATTTCATTCCATTGCCAATCTTGTGGCCTAAAATTCATGGCTGGAATGGACGTTTGGATTTGGTGTTTTGGAAATGTGACGGTTAAGATTTAATGTGGTATTGAAGTGACCAATGAGAGCCTCTCGGTCCTTATCCCTACTTATCTTCTTCCCAAATCCAAAAATCTATCCACGGGATGCTGTTGGCAAGAAAAAATCATGTGGGGACCCAGAGCACTGCCAGGTCGGCAGATTCGTGTTGATGAATGGCGCGACTTCATGCCTTCGTGGAATCTGGGTGGCAAATGGGCTTCCGACAAATGGCTGGCTGAGGTTCTTTCACGGTCAGAAAAATCAGGGGGGCTGGCCAATGCATTTAGCTCAAACGAGCTGCTGGAGAAATTTGCGCGGGTGATACAAGAGGTAATTCGCAGAACACTTGCTTACTTGGCAAAAGTGTGTGAGATCCAGGCCCAGTCGTTGGTTAGGACTCACCATGAGCATGACCAGGCTCTGTAATCATGTGGGCCCAATCATCAAATTGGGCCAGGCTTGTCTTAATAGACTTGATGGTGGTCTATACTCAACATAAATCTTTCGCTTATCTAATTACTGGACCGTTTGAATTTTTGGGCCGTAGCATGTTTTTGATGTGATCCAACTTATGAGTGGCCCAGATCTAATACCCGTGTGTCAAATCAACACCTGTCCCATGAATTACCTATTCAATATTTCCTTGCGTGAATCACCGAGCATTTTTCAACGGAGGTGCGTTTGGACCACACGAGGGAAAGGGAATGGATCAGGTGTGAAACGGTAGGTAATACGTTAGTGGGTGTCGCCCCAACCGTGGGGCCTACCTTAATGTATGTGTTGTATATCCACGCCGTCCATCAGTTTTTCCATATGATTTTAGGGAATGGTCCCGAAATGAAGTAGATCCAAATTTCAAGTGAACCACACAGTAGGGATTGAATTCTCACCATTAAAGACTTCTTGGAGGCCATGAAAGTTTTGGATCAAGCTCCTATTTGTGTTTTCACTTGATCCAGGTCGATGTTACCTTAACATATTTAGATGGCATATAAATATTACGGTGGGGCCTACCTTGAAGTTCTTAATGGTGGCCGTTCAATTACCACTGTTTCCTATGATGTGGTCCACTTGAGATATTGATCTGCTTTATTTTTTGAACCATGCCCTAAGATGAGCTGTAAACACAGATAGACGCGTGGGTATACAACACATACATCAAGGTGAGCCCTGGAAGCACTCACTAACGTACTACCCAGGTCACACCCAATCCCCCTCCCAGGAAAGGGATTGAGTAAGGCTCCGTTTGGCATCATGGATTTGGGGGGATTTAAGGGGGCTTAAAATCCAAACCCGGCAGCCATTCACCTTTCTTCGCGACAACCTTGTAGGACTTGAATGATGAAGTGGGCGTCTTAACGGAGAATTCCCGGTTGAGTTTGCCGGAAGAACCAGTAAGGAATCTTGATTTTGACACACATGGCTGAAAATTTGGATTACATCTAAAATCTTTGCAACAGTTGCACGTATAACATGTGCGTTACTAGGCTAGTATTCTATTGAGCACATGGCCCAATGATGATATCCCAAAACAATTAGATTATCAACTGCATAATTAAAATTACTTTAATAGGATAGTCAGTGCCATCCAAACATTGTCCATGTAAATCAATGGTTAAGAATCATTGGTTAGCCACTAAGATGTGATCTTGTGACCGTGGCTCATTCGACTTAAAATTTGGTTATTTTTTGTCAAAATGTATATTTCACCGGGCTTATTACAACCATTGTATCAAACATTATATACATATACTAATTAAGGATATTAAAGTTGATTTAGTAATTAAATTCAAACCCCTTAATATACTATGTATAGCTGCTTTTGGATTATTGGGACAACCAAGTTCAAATCCAGTAAATCGGACTGCATACGCTCTTATCTTATTGAGTAAACTCTATTAGGCCCACCATGAATGTATGTGGTTTGTCCATGCCGTCTATCCATTTTCCAGCTAATTTTATGAGATTAGCCTAAAATTGAAGCATATCCAAAGCTCAAGAGGACCATACCACATGTGGGAATAATGATTTCCATCGTTGAAACCTTCCTAGGGCTCACAGTGATGTTTATTTTTGTAATCCAACCTGTCCATAAGATCACAAAGACATGGATGAATGGAAAACAAAAATATCAGCTTAATCCAAAACTTCGGTGGCCACCATGAATTTTTCAATGGTAGAAGTTTAATTCACTCTTTCATGTGGTGCGGTCCATTTGAGATTTAGATATGATTCTTTTTTTTTTTTGACTCAAGCTCTAAAATTATCTGCTAAAATGGATGCACATAGCCGATAAAATGCTTAAAACACAGTGGGCCCCACAGAATTTTGACTACTGAGTTACTCAGTAGGCAATCCGCTTCCCAAATCCACGCTCCAGAGAGCTGGCTGCCAGTCCAATCCATGATGGGCATTGATTGGTCCGTGGCGCCAGAGAGCTGACTGCCAGTCCAATCCATGATGGGCATTGATAGGGTCCCATTTTTTCTACAAATGGGCGATCTGGACCGTCCATTTGTTGGAACATGCATCAAGTTGGAAACAATATAAATACCACATCAGTTGGACAATCATATTAATTTGATTAATAGCTATTACGTGGAAAGTTGAAAGCAAAGAATGGTAGGGTATACGTTTTAAGGGGCCAAATCAGGTGGCTGAAAAACATCACCGATGTAATTTTGGTGTAGTTTCTCACCAATGGTGGGATTGGATATGATGGATGTCCATGATCATCTGAACATATGAAACAACCTGGGCTGCATCATGGTTGGATCCAACCCATGTATCCACCAGCACTCTGAAGATGGAACCTTCCTTTGAAAATGGTCATTCAAAGGGAAAAATCGTGGGCATAGACCTCTACTCTGCACTGCACATGGACTAGGGGTGCACATGGAACCGGTAAATCGAACCGGAACTGGTTAGTTCAGTTCAGTTCAGTCCGGTTCTAAAGCGCACCGGTTTCAGTTACAGCTCCAAAAATCAAAGAACCAATTAGTTCGGTTCGGTTCTCGGTTTGGGGTTTTGTAGAGCCGAACCGGACCATGGACCGAACCATGGAACTGAACTTAAAACCGAATCTTTGGTATTCAACCCTCACCGTTTCATGTCAAGTAGTCCACTTAAAATTTGGATCTATCTGATTTTTTTTAATGTGGCCCACCTAAACATTGTTAACAATGAGGATAGAGATGTAAGTCTAACAAATACATTGCATCGCATTAAGAAATCCAATGCAATTAGGCTGGATTATAAAAGCCCAGAACCATGGAACCGAACCGGTTTCTATGATCCGGTTCCAGTTTCAGATTTCCTGGAACTGTTGGAAACAGTTCGGTTTCAATTTCACCCTAGAACCGGACTGAACCAAACCGTGTGCACCCCTAACATGGACAATGGTTAGGGAATGCAATGGGCCAGATCTGGGTAAGGATGAATTTCTTATCATCCTTAAAATTTAGGCCCATGAAGGCCCTTTTTATTTCTCAGGCCTGAAGTTGAGGTAAGGCCCAATCCATGAAGACATAATGGACTTAGATCTAGGCTCAGTGGGCCCAATACGAACAGATAAACCTTAGCTTGTGGAGCTAAAAGCAGGCTGACATGCCAGGTTTGAAATCAAGTAGGTACTAGGTAGGTCATTGTCTTGCCAAGCCATTCCGTCTGGGTGCAATCAGCCCAGTTGAAGTGGCCCAGCTCAAGTTCTGCCTGGATTTTGGTTACGGGCCACCCCACCTTGAGTCCAATAGGCTGCTCCCTTGCTAGTTTTCAGGCCTGCCATAAATGGCAAGTAGTCAGGTTTAAGGGTGCCAATGGACCAGTAGGCCTACATGGCCTCACTAGTACAACCCAACTTTGGACTGCACTTGGACTAATTAGTAGGGCCCATGGGCCTGTTTGGGTGTTTCATTCATGGCCTTGATCGATTTTCAGATCCATCTTGGACTTTAGTCATTTTAGCCTGGATCAGCCCAGACTAAGCCCAACCCAACTTCATATGTACGTGTTGTATCCTAAAAATATATGCCATTCCAAGCTCCGGTTAGCCAACACATGCTTTTTGAATGCAGACCTTTGTTTTTGTTCCTATGAATGGTTATTTCTTTGTTCATGTGTGCCCCACCTAATCAATGGATAGCTTAAGAACATTCAAGTGGGAAATGGGGATTTTTATCGATTTTCTGGCAGGGACAGCCCAGGCTTAACCAATTTTTCTGGGCTTGGGCTTTGGCATGCCGAGGTAGGTTCGGACTGCACTTGGACCATGAGCCTTAAGTTTGGGCCGGGCATTATGCACAGCTGGCAAGCTGGATTTAAGAACATTTCTATCGAGGCTTGGAGAGAGACAATTTATCCTGTTTAGCTGCTGCATCTAATTTTAAGGTCCAAATTGCGTAGAGTCTAGACTCAGGCTTTTAACAGACCGCAGCCCATCAACAACACCATCCTTTGGGCAGTCAATGAGCCAGGCCGACCCATGGGCTTTTGGGCTGGGTTTGCATATGCCTTTTAAGTCCATGGGAGAGGCTTGTGTTTGGATATAAAAGCTTCAACAGTTTTGAGCCGAGCTTAGGCTACCCTGGCCTAATCTGCTGGGGGCCCTATATCTTTAATACAAACTATATATGTATATTTATTATTTGCACATTGTGTGTGTGTGTGTGTGTGTGTGTGTGTGTGATGGGCTTATATGTGAGCTCTCACAAACTGTTCGTGTGAAAGTAAGGCATTGAGCCCACTATTGCCACTCGTCTCTTGAAATGAGATTTTAACTTTTTACACCATGTATTAATGAACATGGGAGATATGAGATGTATATTTAAATTGAATTGGAATTGTGATTTTTTTTATTTTTTAACTTGGAACGAAATAACTTGATATTCTAATTTGAAATTTAATTGCCAGTATATAAACTAGCATATGAATTGACCATAGGTTATGCTTTGGATTTTTATTTTTTATTTTTTTTTAAATTTTTTAGAGACATGGTAGGCTTGGGCTAATCTGGAGGACTTTTGTTTGGAATTATGCTTCATGAAGCCAGGGCCAACTTGTTTACGGCCCAAACCATCCTGGAAATAGGGAATATGTATTTAGTGGGCCGTAGCCCATGTTTGATGGGGTTTGGAGTAGTCCCCAAAACTAGTGGCTGGTCATGGTTCAACTTCACACACTCCAATTTTTATGCAGGAATTAAAATGAATAGTCCAAGATGGTTGCTCTGCTTGGTTAGAGTCTAGGATGAGTTAATTGGCCATCTTTGTAGGAAATGACGAATCCTAAGTAGACTCCGTTTATGTAAAGCATTCAACGCGCACTTTGCTTACGTGAGAGATCCTGTCCATTCATCATGGGAGGTGCACTCTATGTACCGGTTGGAAAATCTTGTTCATCCAGGCTAAGTTGGTACTCGTCAGATCATGATCCAATCAGTGAGAAACTTGCATTCTGAACCGTCAAATGATAGAGCCCACATGATGAAGGGCTTTCATTGACGAGTATGTTGCCTTGTATGGAGGAGAGACAACAGGGTATCAATTTTTTCTTGGCCATTTCTTCTTGGAAAATAAGCAATAGTATCAATAGAGAAACGAGAGTGGGGAAGCAAATCCCCGGAGTCTGCCCAATGGGACACAGGCCCAGCCTGTTCGAGGCTGAATAGGCCTGTTATTTGGCCCACCACAATAAGGTTCAAAGAATTGAATGGTCACCGTTCAAAGTTACTAATAATTTTACTAATGCCTGAGAAGAGCAAAACGAAGTGCTTGCTTTGGAACAACTATGGGCTGGGCTAAGCTAAAGCATCAACATATCAATATGGGCCATGGATTCTGGCTGCGCTTGGGCCAGTTATAACCCAGTAGTAGTTCCATGAATGGGGGATAAGTTGGGCTGGGGTGAAATCAACCGAGCTTCCTGCTTGGATCAAACCCTGCCCAAAGCAGTCTGGATTGAGCTCGGCGTGATCCATCCGAGCCCATTTGGAATCATAAGCATGACCATGATTATCGGCTCATATTGGGCCTTTTTGCTTAAGTTGGGTCCCGGGTTACTTCCAAGGTGGGGCCAGTGGCTTAGGGTGTGTTTGGTTGGACCAAATTAGACTGCTTAATCATGAAATTTCATGATATTTAGTGCAACCAAATGCGATAAATAAGTAGAAAAAAAAGAAGTGTAGTTTTGGGTTGGGCCCGTGCCTTAGATTTTCGAACCTATCAATCGTTGGAGTTGGCCCATCCACTCATTGTCTATATTTAAGGTGACACCGGCCATCAATCACTAACATGGTCCAAGAATGCCAATTTGGTGGATCCTAACAACCAACCGTGACCATCTTTTTCAGTCGAATACAGAGTAATTTTTTAACATATTTTTTCAATCGTTCATCTGTTACATGAGAAAGTAAAAAATCTGGTGTGAAGGAGATTTTTGAGGCATAGTTCATTCAACTTTCCATCCTGTGGATTATTGAAACATAGGCTACATTTTTAATGTTTGTCTACAAGAAAAAAAATAAATAAAATAAATAAATAAATAAATAAATCTAAACACGTGTGCCCCACAGGTGCAACTCACTATCTACCAAGAAAAAAGGGGTCTGATTGATGCATCAACCTGTGCCCAAACAAAGGTTTCAATGGTGGGCTTCCAATCCCCATTGTTTCCTTAGGTATGGTCCACTTGAGTTTTAGATTTGGCTCATTTTGGCACTCACGTCATAAAATGAGCCGGTGAACCTGATGGTCAGAATGGATGTCACATAGACATGGGCTCCATGGAGCTTCTGCCTGAACTTTCTGTAGGCGTTCCACCTCCACCTAGTGTAGGTGGAAGCTCCGTGGGAACTGCGGCCATCCACTCCATCTATCAGTTTTTATAGGTCACAAAAGGATATGAGCCCAAAAGTGAGGCAGATCCACAACTCAAGTGGGCCACATGACTGGAATCAGTGGGATGAGAAAACACCCACCATTGAAACCTTCCTTTTCCACCATCATGATATTGATATACCATTCAAAACCGTATATATGGTTATTCCCAACAACCAATGGACACAACTTACCTGCTCTTTGTGTTAAGTCCACTCTGTCTATTCATTTCGTCCGTCCATTTTAGAACATGAACCCAGAGATCTAAACTTCAAGTGGGCCACACCAAAAAAATTCCCACCATTGGCGGATACGAAGTATCATGGTGGGGCCTACAAGTTCAGCTTGGGGTTACAGGATTACAGAAGTCCGTGAAACCCACAAAGAATCTTTTCAAATAACATTGTGGCCATGGGCCTCTCTAACATATCGTACCATGCATGGTAAAAAGGAGGAAAAAAAAAATCAGGTTGAATGTGAAAAGATCATGAAATGGGCCCATTGAAAAAGAAAGGTGAACCAACCAAAGGACAGCCATGTGCACTCCCCCTGCCATGTATTCCCCTCCCACTAAAGAAATGAAAATTCAAACCCTCCTACAAAAGGAGATAACGTAATAATTATACTTACAATAACCCTTCAAAATAGAATCCAGATGCACCAAACCGTTGGAAAACTGTAATCTGAGAGATGTTTGGAGAGTCACCCATCCTGGGTAAGTCCCTTCTTATCAACGGTCTGGATCACTGAAACACGAGACTCATTTGTAAAAACAGTTGCAACGGGAGTCTATTCATGTTAAGGTGAAACGGTAGTCGTCGATTATCCCACATTCCCAATTCGAAATAAAATGTAAAAGATGATATACTTCGTTCCAAAAGGAGTAAAAGAGAGGAACAAACAAACATTCAAATTTAAAACGCCCACTCAAAACAAACGTATGAGCTGATATTCCCATAAAAAAGGAAAAGAAGAGAGAGAGAGAGAGAAAGAGAGAGAGAGAGAGACGTGTCATTTTCTGACTCGCAGGATTCTATGCACGTGAGGCCCATGTTTTGCTGGTTAATCACATGTGTCCTATCTGGGATGAAAGATGCTTGGAAATCTCCCAGACTAAAGATCCTAACAATAATACATAGCTGGGTTTAAAAGAAGGAAAAAAAAAAAAATTCTACTCCCTGGGACATTTCAATGCATGGCACCTCTCATCCACTGGTTCTCTTCAAATCAACAGTTTGGATCACCCGTTGAGGTGGGCCCCAACATGTTCAAAAACCTGGTAATAAGTAAACTATACATCTAATGATGCAGTGGACAGTAATTGTTCAAGGATAAGAGAGTGAAATATCAAAACCTGATATTTCATTCCAATAAAAGAAAACCTGTACTAGAAGATGAGAAAAGGACATGATGAAACTTCCAGGAAATTGCATGGTCTTTATCTTTTTCTTTTTACGTTGCACTTGAATTGAGATAGCATGTTACAATACCGATTTGGTTTTTCTGACCTGTTACAAAGATATGGGTTCATATCCGTATCTGAAGAACAGTAACACATCCAGAAGATATCACAATCCCCAAAATTTTATGGGGGAGATCAACCAAGATAGCGAATTTCCTGATGACCCATTTCCTCATTTTGTCAGTCAATTTCTATCAAATCCCATTGGTGCGCTTGGATGTGCCATCGAATTGAATTGGGAATTGATGCTCATTGCTTCTTCTTCTTGCCTCATGCCTCTACTTGCGCCTAAATGTGGCCACTTGGGACGCAAGTGACTGTGCTCCTTGCCCACATGAAGTTCCTGTAGGCGATAGCTATGTGGGGCCCACCGTGATGTCCGTGAGCAATCCACTCTGTCCATCAGCTTTGCAACCTCATTATATGACTGGAGCGCAAAAATGAGGCAGATCCAAAACTCAATAGGACACATGACACGAAACAATAAGGATTGAACACCCACAATTGAAACCTTCTTGGGGTCATAAAGTTTAGGATCATGCTAATATTTGTCTTTTCAGTTCTTCCCAGTGGTAATAACCTTATGAACCGTCTGGATGACATATAAACATCATGATGGGCTCCGAGAAGGTTTCAATGTTGGATGTTTCCATTCTAAATATTGTTCCCTGTCACGTGGCCCACCTGAGCTTTGGTTATGTCTCAGTTCTGGGATCATGTCCTATTGTGAGCTTGCAAAATTGATGGACAGAGTAGATTTCTCATGGACATCATGGTGGGCCTTAAACAGCTTTTACCTACCAGAACTTCCCACTGGCACTGCCAGGCACAGGCAATTCACATCCGTCCACTTGCCACATGCTCAGAACATCCTCTCCATTGGAAGTGGGACTCACTACTGAGGTTTTGGAAACCAGCCAAAACCCAGCTTTATGCCTCCATATGGGTTAGATGGATCATATGGCTCCTGACCTGAAAATATGTGCTCCTGGGTCTTCAAATTTAGACTCGTGGAGTGGGCGTAGTTCCAAAAGTTCAACCGGAACACAAAATTACCCTTCTCGAGCCAGACCTGATTTGTAAATGGGTCTGATTTGGGCCACCTTAAAATGGACCCAACGTGGACCTGAACCCAAACCAAACTCACGACAGTAACAGTTAATTAATATATGTACATAAAAGTCTAAAATTTTAATTAATTAATTAATAGTACTAAGATAAGAAATTAAAAATACTTGGATGAGATCCAATGTTTAATAATGTATTTTTTTATTATTTTTAAACTAGGGCTTGTTTGTCACCATGGATTTGAGAGGAAGTGATGAGAAGTGGAATCCATGGTATGAATTCTCCTCAATTCCAGTTATTATTAATTCCAGATTTCTTATTTGGCAGCCAGTTCACTGGGAAAGAAGTCAAGCAAGAGGGAATGGATGATGTGGATTTTAATCCCACCATATGCTTACCTATACTTTGGATTTTGATCCCATCATCCATCCATTTTTAAATCCACGCCGTCCATCCATTTTTATCGATCCATTATATTATAAGATCCAAAAAATAAAGCAGAGCTACATCTCAGGCGGACCATAAAACAAGAAAAAGTAGAGAGTGGCCTTTATGATGCATAAAAGTTTTGGATCAAAATGATATTTGTGTAGTCCCTACTCCAAGTCATTATAACCTTATCAACAAGTTGAACGGTGAATAAACATTCACGTGGCCCCAAGAATTTTTTAATGATAGGTATTTAATCACCACTATTTCATGTGGTGTGTTCCACTTGGGATTTGCATCTTCTTCATTTTTGGATTGTGCCCTAAATCGTGCTTTCAAAATGGATGGATGGCATGGATGTGAGAAATATATATCATGTTGGGTCCCACGGTCAATGATGCACGAGAATGGTTTGAGTGAATCCCCAACTATGGGGCCATTGTGATCTAAACTGTCCATGCATTTTGAAAGGTCATTTTAGGGCATGGTCCAAAAAATGAAGCAGATCCAAATCTTAGGTGGACCATGCCACATGAAACAATAGTGATTGAATCCCCACCATTAAAAACTTCTTGGGGGCTATTGGAATGTTTATTTTCCATCCAGCCTATTAACAAGGTCACAAAGACCCGGATGAAGAGACCACACAAATATAAGCTTGATCCAAAACTTTTGTGGCCCACGAGAAGATTTTAATGGTTGAGTCACATTGTTTACGTTATTATGGTCCACTTGGGATTAGGATGTACTTAAGTTTTTTAGATCATGCTCTAAATGAGTCTTCAAAATGGATGAACGGCGTGGATGTAAGACACACACATCACACTGTGGACACCACAGTTAAGGATTCACCCAACTCGAGATACATCACATTGGGTCCCACGTTAGGGAGGATTTCTCATCAAATCCCATCGTTTCTGGAGAAATCTGAAAAGTGCTGAAAAATGCACTTTTGATTTCTCATTATTCTTATGAAATCCACTTTTCATCAAATCTGCTTTACCAAACAAAGAAAGTAAGTGATTTCTTATCACTTCTCATCAAATCCATGGTGCCAAATGTCAGGTTTATCTAAGATAGTAGAAGACCATTCACTGTTGGAGCTCATTGAATTAAACCTTAGTACAACTAACATATTTGGAATATTATTTGTGCAAAACACACTTGTAATTCTTATATTTAACCCAAACTCAACTCAAAACCCCATCCAAGACATTTATAGGTTGGGTCTAGTTAAAGCCCCCTCCCCCCTCCCCAAACTATGAAGATCACCTGGCACAAAAGTTAAGGCAGGTCTACTTGGTAAGTGGACCACGTCATTGGAATGAATAAACAACCGACAGGTGAGGCCACATAGTGAGCTCTTCATGGTGGGCCGTATTGTCTCAATGATACTGATTTACTACGTAAGTGCCTTGTTGTCAGGAAAAGATGCTACTGTGGCACAATTTATGGTAATGTTGTCTACAGGGGATTGATCAACTATGAAATTTCGATAGAAAAAAAAAGAGGCAATTTCTTACTGAAAAACTCCATTGTAATCCATAACATAATGCCATCGTGGTTAGAAATGGCCAACCTACATAATGGGCATGTTCAGTCACATAATGACACCACACACACACACACACACACACACACATATATATAAGGAAAAGTGACGTCGTTTTGCAAGCATTTGTTAGCCACATGACACACAATGCATTGTGACCGTTGCTTAGTTATGATCAAATGATCTAAAAGGGGTCCCACCTGATGCAGGTGATTGCATAAAATACAAACTAGCAAGTTTGGCATGGATAATGGCCTGTAGAGGAGTGTACGAAGAGGTAAATGTGAAGGGCTACCAATAGGGCTGCACATCTTGCCCAGTTAACCTGTCCGACCCGACCGAGTAGGAACCCAATCCGTCCCAACTCAGTAGAGAAAATGGTCTGATTCGGGTGGAGGTGGCTGGACTATTTTTAATTTAGGTATGATTTAGGGTACATACCAAACCCGCCCGACCCGACCCGTACCCCAACCCATTCCACTCGACCTGAACCGCCCTGGAAATTGAGACTTTGGATGGTAACTTCCAAGAAACGAATAAACATGGTGGAGAAAGATGACGAAGAAGAAGATGAAAATGATAAGGTTGAGAAATATTCCATCTAAAATTTATAACATATTTTGAAGTTAAATAAACTATTACTAATGATATTGTGTAGAAAGAATACTATTTAATACTATTAGGAATGAGTTGAACACTTTTGTTCTTAATAGAAAAAGTTAAAAAAAAATGCAAATTAATAAGCAGAACATAGTCCTAACCCGACCCATCTCGGTTTAGCATATAGGGTAGGGTAGGGTAGGGTAGGGTTGGGTTGGGTTGGGTTGGGTTGGGTTGGGTTGACCCTTTTGCAAGTAGGGTAGAGTTAGGGTTGGGTTAGCTCAACCAGGTTACGACCTGGACCGAAATCTGAATCTTTAAAATATGTTTAAGTTTGGTCCAAGATTGGGCCCAACCCAACCCGTGTGCAGGCCTAGCTACCAAGCCCCTCCTGACCCAAGGCTAATGGGTGGTTACTTGGTACTTTGGCAGTGTGGTATGGTTCACAAGCAGGACTCAACAAGTTGTACACATGACACACATGAAACTCAATCCAAAATTTGGGCTCCTCATTAGAAGGGTTATAACCCTGGAATCAGATTTATTGGATAATCTTAACCGCTGATTGATGGATATTTATTTTTTTTGAATTGAGATCATAGACCCAGCCTTTTTTTCTTTCTTTTCTTTTTTATCTGGCCATTGTATGTCCACCAATTTATGATCCACCTAAAGTGGGCCGGACGATTTGGACTGTTCAAATTGAACATCTATGACAAGTGTACAATCTCTGAGTTCATTGGTACGAAGTATCAGAGAGTGTCAGCAGCGTTGCAGACTATCGGAACAAAGAAAGAGGGATTCAACTATATGAAATGAAATGGCATTTTACCTTTCTTTGACGAAAGAGAAGTGAATTATTTACAGCAGAAACCCAGGGAGAGTTTGGTTGGGATTTGATTTTTTCTGTCCGTAGATTCTCTGCAGATATAATCATGTTACAAACAGAAGAAAAGCCGGTACAAATAGCAGACTGCTGTCATGACTAAAATTCATTAACAAACAATGAAAGACGAGACGAGACGCGTGAAGCAGAACACAGTTGAAAAGCAAATCCCATACCAGATTTTTCTTCTTCTTTGAAATTCAAACCCAGTACCACAGAAAAAGCAGAGAGATAATTGAATTAAACATTCAAATATTTAACGGAATTAACATTTACAACCCTCTCATCTTGGTGAATATGCACCCCTTTTTTCTACTCATGATATTCTGAGAAAAATATTACTGGGAATATGATTTTACCCATAAATAATAATAATAATATTAACAGGGTGCAAATATTATTCCAAATCAATGATAAGACCTCTTGTGGTATAATCAAAATGGGACATCTAGTCTTTAAATCATTGATCAGATGTCAAGATTGTCCAATCAAAGTGAATTTGAGGAATGGGCCATCCATGGTTAGCTGCACATGAAGGATGGTTCAGGTCAATTATTAGATCCCATCCATCCATTCTACTACACATTGATCAATTGTTTAGGATCAATCCATCAAAGTGATTTTTTTAGAGAGGAATGGGTCTTCAAAGGTGGGTTGCTCATGAAGGATAATCCAGATCAATGATTGGAACTTAATTTTCTATATTATATAAATTGTCCATTCTTTAAACTATTGATTAGATGGTTAGGATCATCCAATCAAAGTGATTTTTGAGACAGAAGGGCCATAAAAGTTGGACCAGCACATATTAGATATTCAAATCACTATCCGACCTAATTTAGTATAACCGCCATTCTACAAACCATTGATGAAATGGTTAGGATCATCCGATCAAAGTGATAGTTCATATCAATGGGCCAACAACGGTAGGTGCATGTGATGAATGGTCTAGATCTACAATCAGAGCTTTCCTACTATAATCAATATGACCTATCCGCTCTCTAATCCATTAATCAAATGACTAGTGTCATCTAATAATATTGTTTTTTTTTTTTTAGGGTGGGCCATCAAAGGCTGGCTTCACATGGCAGATGGTCCATATCAATGATCGGACCTTTCCATATGTATAATCAATTTAGAGCGTCCATTCTCCATTCCTACATCATGGGGCTGAAATGGCAACTGCTAAGGGAATGGTGGATCAGTACCCATCCGAAGCCTTTTAATATATACATGTGATGATTTATGGATAGTTTCCATGGTTTATCATTCAATTACTGTAGACACGAAGAAACAAACTCTCAACTACTAAAAATAGTAAAAAGAGAAAGCTTTTAAGAAAGTTTTGTAGACTTCTAGTCACATATAGCACATTTCACGGGTGGGACATTGGCACTTGAAGGCTGCCTGAAGATGAATAGTGGCAATTGTTGCACATGTGGCACACTGCTACATGCGCACATGTGTGGCACTTGAAGAAGATGGCATATGTGGAAAACAAAAGATGGTAACAAATGTGACACAAGTGGTGCACTTGAAAATGATGATGGCTCATGTGGAACATGTTGCAGAACGGCACAATAGCACCAGATGTGCTTGATCGGTGACGGTGGGCCAGACGTTATATATGTCGCACATTAACACATGAAGCACTTGAAGATGAGAATTTTTACAAGTATTATGCTTTAATAATGACAGTGGCACATGCAACACATTGGCACATGTGGGTTGCTTAAAGATAGTCAGTGGCACATGTGACTAGCATGTGAGGCAGTTTGCATAGAGATGGGTTATTGCTTCTTTCTTAACTTTTTGAAAATTATGTTTTAAACATGGGCAGGGAAATAAAACAAAAACGCATTTTCCAAGAAATGAAAGGCAATGACATTTTTAGGAAACAAAAATAAATAATGGAAACACAATTTCCATGAAAATAATCATAAAAATAAAACGTAAGGGTAGTTTAGCAGTGTGGATTCATTGTAATAGTTGTGGATTACCAAAAGGTTTTTGCATTTGGCAGCACATATGGCTCTAATAAATGGATTCAATTTAATTTAAGCTATTTTAAAATTCTTGGGCAGAAGCGTGAATTCAACACCAATTATCATGGATTTTGTATTATGATGCTTAAGTTAGATCCACCCGGATCATCAAGTGTGCCATCACATTTTAGTTGTACAGGTTCAAAAATTAACCCAGGTCCGTGATTTAAGTGGGCAATATAAAGGGAACCAGTTGGGAAAGGGATACACCCTTGACTTTTTCAAGGCCCACCAGGATAATTATATGAAATCCACCCCAATCATTAAATGTCAAGCTAAAATTTAGGTATTGGAACAAAAAATCAGGCCCATCAATGATTCAAGTGGGCCATATGAAGGAAAACAGTTTGAAGGATGTGTGTTGTGCCATATACTATTTCCAATCTCAATGGTATTGTTCACTTCAATCATAGACCCGGCTGATACTTCGAGTCCAGACTTAAATAGGGTGACACACCTAATGATTGGGGTGAATTTCACATAAATATCACAATAGACCATATATGAGAATTCATGTATTGTAGTCTTAAAAAACGATGAGCTACTACTCCATCTTTCAAAATTCACATGGATTCCATAAGAAATCTGATTTGGATTCCAATTTATACCAAATACGAGCTGCCAAACAACCACTTCCCATATTGTTGATTGAGAGAGAGAGAGAGAGAGAGAGAGAGAGAGAGAGAGAACTTTTGATTTAGACTACTTGGGTCCTACAAGAGACATTCTTTCTAATTGGAAGCACCAACAAACAAGGCATTCAATGGAAGGAGGAAATAGAACAGACAAGTATGTCAAAAGAATTGTAATGGTCTATCTTCACATACTACTCATTAAAAACTTGTATGATCGATAACCAAATCAAGGATTTTATAATGGAAGGAGGAAATAGAACAGACAAGTATGTCAAAAGAATTGTAATGGTCTATCTTTCAATTCTAAGGTCCTTGTTGGTTTTGTCAATGTTGTGGCAACAACTTCAATAAAGGGTAGCTTCCATCTGCTGAGCCAAATCAAGGATTTTATTTATTTATTTACTTTCGGCTAAACTTATATGATCAATACCCATAAAAAATCCAATAAAAAAAAACCACTAAATCTATATTGGTACGGTACGCAGTGAATTTGACAGAATTACACCCTATTATTCACCTCAAAGTTAGTTGCTTTCATCCAATAACACATCTACCACCTCAACCAAATAAATGCATAGTACTTACTAGACTTCGTTACCAATCCCTGTTGATGAAAATCTCAACTGCCCGCATCAGAAACCCTTTTAAATAACTTTAATTATTGCCATTTAAGACAACAAATTCTCAGAATCTCACCCCTAGTACCTTCAGAGGAGATGATCAGGTTCTGTGGGTGCATCTGATACAGCCATTTCTTTCCTGCTAATGTTATCCAATCCACACAAAATGTGGGACACTTCATGATGGTCACTAGGTATGAATATCTAGCCCTTCTAACAATTGGAGGCCACAAGAATGAATCAGTGTATGGGTGTGGCCCGAGGAGTGAATAAGCCTGGTTTTCATACAAGATGATCATCTTGATGTGGCCAGCCTTTTTACACAGACAGTTAAGTCTGCAAGCCTAAGAAGTTGGTGGGAAAGAAATTAAGATATCAAATACAGCCCCTGTAACCAAACTTCTCTATTAAAAACACCAGGCTTGTTTTGTTGTTGGGGATTCATTCACTGATTAATATGTTAAGCATAATATTTAATGGAGAAATATTAAATTTTATTTGGTTGATATGTGAGAAGCTGAGAAAAGTCTAAAGCTCTGTTTTAATTGCCCAAATCATTTTCTGAGGAATGGAAAACCAATTACAAAGTATAAACAAAACTAGATTTGTTTTTTTCCCATAAAACTAAGCTGATAAATATTAAAATCAGCTACCAAACACTTCCCAAGAAAATAAAATCTGTAATTATGAGGAGGAATCTTTACATCCGTCTCCAGGGACCACAGAGTTTCCCTCAATCTACTGAGTGCACGGATGCCAACATGTCACATGCATACAACATCAACATCTGTGCGACTGTGCCAAAAAGTTAGGCCGCACTTTGAAGATCACCTGGCTCAAAAGGCAGGCACATCCATTCATCAAATTACCACAACTAAATTCAACAATCCATTGTAACCATTGGTGGCCAGTATTTGCAATGGTGTGGCCCACCAAATGAATTCATGAATCCTCCTTATTTTATTGATTCACTTGAGTTATTTAAAAAAAAAAAAAAAAAATGGAGATTCACAATTACAGTCTCATGTCATTAAATCCTTATCAAAGTCACCAAGAGATAATAAAATGTCTTCATTAATAGCAAGTTGGAGATTTTACATTTCCTGCCTCACATAGCTTAACATACCAAGGACATTACTCAGCAAGTAGCTGATTACAGTGGTCTCATAAAAGCAAAGAACTACAAAAGAAAAGAGAGAGAGAGAGAGAGAGAGAGAGAGAGAGAGAGAGAGAGAGAGAGAGAGTCTCTGTATACTAATGGCGGGTGGTAAAAGTCCACCTCTGCCAGCTCCTGTCTTAACAGAAGAGTACAGTTTGTTTTCTATCCCTCGGTTAAAGCCCTTAAAAAAAGGCCCAAGAATAGAAAAACCACAATAAAATTAAAATGAAAAGAGCTATTTAAAATAAGCCCTTTTCATGATGACCCAACACAGGCTGAGCTACGCTACATACTAAGCAGCTAGTATAATATCCATATAATGTATTATACCAGCTGAAGCTAAATATAGAGGCACTTCTAGGTTTAGCAGGAATATTAGCTGAGACTATACGCAAATGTCTAGGCGAATTGCCGACCACTAAAGGTCTGGCCAAAGGACCAATGAGCAGGAGCAACGTTGAAGGACACCACGGTACGGCCGTCGCTTGTTGTGACCTTGAAAGAGAGGCTTTGGCCATTAAGGTAGGTGTTGCTTTGCCAGTTCTGGCCCCAGTTCCTAGACATTGGCTGCCATCCAGTCCTCGACCCCTTGATGGAAACGGCGTGCACATCACCCGCACCTCCCACGTTGGTGATAAGGACCAAGTTGAAGTAGGAATGGCCATTGATGGTGAACCTAATGCCTCCCTTCTTCATGCAGGGTACCCTTCAAGACACAAAATAAAACAGACTTAAGTGCAAAGAAAAGAAACGAGAATCAACCACAGTGCAAGTGGAATAAAACCAACGACAAGGGTAGTAATGTAGTAATGTAACTAGACATAAGGGTAAAATCATTTGCTGGGACCATTGAAATAGTTTTGAACCCAGGCATTAAACAAGGAAAAAGACACGGGCAATTAGAAGAATGGAATAAAGGTAGACCCACAATTTCCAACATAAGATTTCTGGTGAAATAAAAATAGAGCGTATTGTTTGGTAAGAGTAAAAACATGGCCCCGCCCCGGCACCCAGAAAAGACATGAGCTTAAACACGACAATATTCAAACAACCCACCACAAAACCGAGGAAAATTTTGCTACACCCACGAGTTAGCTACACTAGCTACACCGGGTCTAGGAATGGCCCCACCATGATGTATTGCTGTATCCATGCCGTCCATCCATTTGGTGAGATTATTTTAGGGCATGACACCAAAACTGAGGCAGATTCGAAGCTCAAGTGGACCCAGCACAGAAAATAGTGGGAATTGAACGCAAACCATTAAAAAATTCCTAGGGGCCACTTAAGCTTCGAATCTGCCTCGTTTTTGGTATCATCCACGAAAAAAAACAAGGCTCTTCGGTCAAATGTAAGGGAAATTTCAGCGTAAAAAAAAAGAAAACACAAATGGGAAATCACCCACGAAAAAAAAAAAAGTGAGTGATAAAACTCGAGAAAAAACCCACAAAATAACCACTAGAAACATGTCCCTAATCTACAAAAGGACATGCATAAGCAACAAGAACAAAACCAAAGGAAAAGTAAGTATACCTTCTGTAAGAAACAGGAACAATACCAGCCCTGTACTGAGCAATGTGTTGAAAGACGGGCTGAGAGAGGTCAAAATGCTGCTGGGGAGGGTTGCACCAACCCCCTGCATTGTTAGGGAGGGCATTGTTTGGTGGGCAGAAGTTGGTGGCAGTGACCACAATTGAGCCTGGAAGGCACCATCTTGGGTCATTCGCACACCTAATCTCATAGCAAGACCCACAGCTCAGCCCACTGTTGAAAAGTGCAGTGCTCAACGCTGCTGTGTTTGTCCCATACCCCTGACTATACAGGTTCCCATAGCCACAAGCACCACCTACAACAAACAAAGAAAAAACCAATAACACAACGTCACCCAAATTTGGTCCACACTAAAATGCGCCTAGGGGGTGCATTGTAACAGCAATTTAGAACGTACCCATTGTGCCAGAAGCATCACCCCCTCCATAGAAGGTGGCATGAGCACTATTCCAACCTCCACCATACCCATGAACAGATTTGAAAATTGAGAGGAAGCCTATCAAAAAAATCCCAAAGAGAGCCATTTTCCTGCATAAAATATTCTTGTTTTTCAGCATTTTATAAGAAATTGAAGCTTGTGAAACCATCTTCTTAGAATGGCCAAAAAAGCAAAGAAGAATGGAAGACATGAGAGAGAGAGAGAGAGAGAGAGAGAGAGAGAGAGAGAGGATTACAGAGAGGTGATGAAGCAAACAGAGTGTATGCGTGGGAGAGGAGAGAAAGGGGGTTGTGAACTTGTGATGAGAAGTTTGTGGTTTTTGCCGGGAATAAATAGACGATTGGGGGGAGGGATATCCGTCCAACGTCATGACTAACTGACACTTGGGCTGTTGGGACCAGAAACCGCCATGTGCAAGCGGTTTGGATTCGGGAAAACATGGCCACTTGGGTGGGCCCTTTGGGCTAATAAGCGGTTTTGTGGCTCTCAAGCGCGTGGTTTTGGGCTCCTCCCTGTGGGAATAGGCCCCAACTCCCAAGTGGGGCAAGCGGTTTTTGTGGTGGTATAAAAGTTCCAAGTACCACTTGTGAGTTGTAACCACCACTATTTCCAAATGCCCAAAATACCCTTGTCCCCATTCCCTCTATTTTTAAATGTTTATGTATTTCTTCTAACATATCTTCCCGTAATTGAACATTTTTGTTACACATTATATGTTTCATGGGCTAAACAGTTTAGAACTGCAGTTTCCAAATCTCGTTGACTACGTTGAAAAAGAGAATTACAGTACAACGGACCCTTCTCGCAACCACCGTATACATAAAGAGCAAGACAGAGCTACCCTAGCTTCCCTACATTTAATAAAGAGCTACCCTTTTCAAGGTCTAGCCGTTTATTACGACTTTGAACGGTGTGGATGAATTTATTAGTACTTTGACCTATACCCTTTTTTTTTTCCCTTTGTGTGCGTGTTTTTTAGAAAAAAAACTTTAATACTCCGGCAAAGTGCGATGGATGATACTCAGGCACTTATAAGTCACTTAAACATGGCGCATGTGGAATAACATAATTCAAATTAAACAGTCTAAATTATGTGTCCATGTTTAGATACAGTATCAACCTACAATTACACACGTTTGATTAGCTGACTAGATTGGTGGATATGGATTTAACGGTTAAAAGTGAAAATATTCAACGGTCTTGTTTCGATGAACAAATGCCCATGAATCAGAGGTTAGGATTGCTCGACCAAACTCATTTGACGACTGTAGTTAGCATCCGTGACTTTTTACAGTCTAGGACTGGTCGGCTTCATTTAAACTAATGTGCGCCTTATGTACAGTTTATGAGTGCAGAGTACGCAAGCAAAGTATCAAATAGCTCCCTTTTATTTTACTCATTGAGCACCGCAGCCTTGCACTTTGAGAAAGAGTAACACTCGATTTTTCTTATAAAAAAGGATTAACTACGTTGCATGTGAAAATTATTAAAAGAAGAAAACTCCACCCAATGATGGATGATACACCGGCACTTTAAAATTAGTTGAAAATTGCATACGTGGCATATAAGTAATTTAAATTGAGCTACACAAAGTATGAATTACAATTTTAATTAATTATCTAACTATCAATTAGTGGACATGCGCGTGGGATGGCTAAAATAAAAAATTATCCATAACCCCATTTCAACGGGTGCATGTCTACGAATCCAAAGTTAAGATGGCTCTATCAATCTGATTGTGGACGGTGACTTTGCAACAGCTAGTTCCATATTAAATTAGTTTAGTTTCAGTTAATGCGTGTTATGTGTAAAAATTTTGAGAGCTTGGGACAAAGTTTGAAATTAATTATCCTAATCTGGGAGCTGATTAGGTGAAGCCCTGGTAACAGCTTATTGGGTGATATCCTGACCGTGGGGCCCACCTTGATGTATGCGGTGTATATCTATGCTGTCCTTCAGTTTTTCCAGCTTATTTTAGAGCATGTTTCCAAAAATGAAGCAGATCCAAATCTGCAATGGACCATGTAATAGGGATTGAATTCCCACCATTAAAAACTTCTTGTAAGCCACAAAAATTTTGGATCAAGCTATTATTTGTCTTTTCTCTTTATCTAGGTCGATGCACAAGGTTAGATGGCCAAATAAATATCATGGTGGGCCTTTGGAAGTTTTTAACAGTGGTCTAAAAATGAGATTTAGACCTAGTTCATTTTTAGGACTGCCCTAAGATAAGCTGGAAAAACTGATGGACAGAGTGGATATACAACACATACATCAAGGTGGGCCCCAAGGTCAAGGCCTCACCCACTAAGTTGTAACCTGGGCTTCACCTAATCCGCTCCCCCTATCGTGGATGCCACCTCTTTGCTTGAGCAGAAAATTGAACACGTGGCATGCTAACGACTCAAACTAAACTGATCAAATCGTGGGCCTACTTTAGATGGATCATAAACCAGATACTAAATTCATCAGCTGGTCTGACTGGATGATTGGTGGACATGTACTGAAGGGTCCAAACGAATATAGCCAATGGTCCAATTAAGCATATGTCCCCTGGTCGGACTTGGAGATTGCTCAATCCATCCATCTTTTGGGTGATGATCTTATATATCATTTAGGTAATGATCTTATCCACGTTGGGTCCTAGAACTTTCTTCGGTTTAACCTAAGTCAAGGTATGCCACGTGTACATTTTTAAATGCTTGGTTATCAACCTTCAACCATTTTCACACCATCCTAGATGATCAAACAACTACCCTTCGTTGTACTTCGTTTACAGCCTTGTATATAAAATCATTTTAAAAAAAATACTAGTCTATATATTAAAAAAACAATTAAGATGGATAGTTAGATGGGCTGAGGGAACGAATCATCGGTCCGTGAATCACGGCATGGGCACTTAAATAAACCAAACCGGAGGTTGAAAAATCGTTCCAGAAAAATAATTTCTTTTTTTACTTCGATCCCTCAAACAGAAGCATAATTATATATCATTTCTTCTTCTTGCGTTATTAAAAAACTCTGGGAGCTTTGCTAACTCTACGTAGAAGGCAGCTTATGCTAGCAGGCCACATAGGCACCAGATCCAATCCGTTCATTAGCGGGGTATCACTAATAGAGATGCTCCAGATTAAGAATCATTTGGATCCACTGGTCACTATTTACGAAACAAATGAATGGCTGAAAAGCTTGGATAATGTTTTCTTAACTTCTACACCGTTTTTAAATTGTGGTCCAACTGCAAGAACAGATTTAATTTTGGGAAATAACATCTTCAAGGCTGGACCCACATGATGGATGGTTGGACGGCTTGGATATTTCCCTTGTTGGCCACGCTAGCATATGTGATGGCGTATAGATGGTATTCCTTGCACTCACGTGTGAAGAGAGATTTCTCAGAGTACGATGTGGCATGTACGTGTCCCATTTGTATCATTGAAGGGCATGTTGTCAGAAGAGACCTGCCATGTCAGCAAGCTTGACAAAGTCATGTCACACCTCCTCTCTCCAATGCCAACACGCCACGTGCTCGCCTGCCCCTGAGCTTGGTACAGGCTCGGGTAGCCCGTTTGGTCCTCCGAGTCCTCTCCTGAGGTACCGGATTAGGTGCGCCCCGGCCTCACGCAACATGGTGTGGCCATGATAATGGGTCTACCTTAGATATATATTTTATATATCTTTACTATTCATCCGCTTTTCCAGCTCATTTTGTAGCACTATCCTAAAAATTAAACATGCTCCAAATCTTAGGTGGACTACTTTACATGAAAAAGAGGTGATTGGCTATTAAAAGCTTCTTATAGGTCAGAAAAGTTTTAGATGAAGCTGATATTTGTTTTTACCCATCACCCAGTTCTCTGTGACATCATCAACAGGTTAGATGGAAAATAAACATTACATTAGGCATTTCGGTGGGCCCTAGGAAGTTTTTCATTGTGAGCGTTCAATCATCACTGTTTCTCATGGTGTGGTCCACCTGAGATTTGGATCTGCTTCATTTTTGGCCTCTTTCTCTAAAATGATCTGAAAAAACGGATGGATGGCGTGGATCTACAAAACATATATCAAGGTGGGCCCCATGGTCAGTTGAAGGTGAACCATTGCTGTATTTCTGTCATAAATGAACTCTCAGATTGTAGGACAGAGAATCCAAAGGTTAAGATTACCCTACCGAAAACATGTTGGGGGAGTGGTCCATCCATGACAATAGCCAATCAAATGATCATTCTGATCACACACATGTGAGCCTTTCGTACTAATTTGGAGGATTTGATGGGTAACTTTGGTCCAAGTGATACCACCAGATTTTTTTTCTTCTCTTATGTGGTCACTGCCATTGTCCTCTTCAACTATGGCGAAAATAGTAGTAAATGGGAGCCGTTTGTTTTGGTTGCTTCTGCTGAAAAAATGAAAAACAGAAAGAATTTAAAAAGGGGGGGGGGGGGGGGGGGAAGAATTTAAAAATGCAGTTCTGTTGCATGTATGGGTGATGGATACCTGATACAAGCCGTTTGTTCTTTAGTAGCAGGTAAAAAAGATGTTTAGATACCGAGGCCTTGGCTTGTCTTCTTCAGATAAAAAGTGATAGGAATTTGAATAGAGGGTATGTTGTTTTTCAGATGGGATGACTGTCTCCTTTGCCTTCTGAAAGCGATTTCAACTGTTATTTCACGTCCACGTATCCACATTCACATGCCATTTGTTGGGCCCTTTCTCGTCTCCATTCCCAACCCCTTTTCCCCCCATCCTTTTAAATGGTATATATCTTACTCAGCTATCTAAAACCACTCGGACCGCAAAAAAATTAAAAAAATTTAAAAAAAATGTTTGGAAATTGCTATTTCTTGGATAATTTCAGATGGGTCTTGCTAAATTTTCTTTAATCTGTAAATTAACTGGGTTATTGTTGCTATGGGAGAATAAAATTCACTTTGGGTGAAATGACTGATACAGCTAGCCTTGCATCATTTGAGGTGCATTTTAGCTTTTTCTTTTCATTTTCTTAATGATGCGGAGCACGTCTGAGAGAGCCGGGCTTGTCATTAGCCGAGGACCTCAATGGGCATCCTCTGCCCAAAAAACCAGGCTGGTCCATTTATTGGGTGGGCTGCACATGGATGCTGAATGCGGAAGGGGATTGTAACACAGTACGCTTAGCGCACTGAGTAAACTCTGCGGGGACTACCGTGATTTATGTATTTCATCCACTCCGTTCATCCATTTTAATAGATAATTTTCTGTCTTGAGAAAAAAAAATGAAGCATATAAAAAGATTAAGTGGACCACATCACAGGAAACAATGTGAATTCATCTTGTACTGTTAAAAAACTCTTTGGGGGCCGTGGAAGTTTTGGATCAAGCTGATATTTGTTTTTTCACTTCATCAGTGCCAGTGTGATCTTGTGAACAGGTTGGATGACAAATAAACATCACTGCAGGCCTTAGAAAGCTTTCAACGGTGGAAATCATTATACCCACTGTCTCTTGTGGTATGGTCTACCTGAGTTTTAGATATGCTTCAATTTTGGTTTCAACCCCTTAAATGACCTGAAAAGAGGATGGACGGTGTAGATAAACTACATATATTTACAGTGGGCCCAACTAAGTTTACTCAGTACGATAAGAGCTAACTGAGTAACTCAAGGCGCAATCCGATTTCGCTGAATGCTGGCTGTTGTTCGATCATCCATTTACTCATACATGTGTGGCCCAGCAGACAAGTGGGCCCTCCTGATTTTCCATCTAGGGATCCCCTACATGACTTGGCGGAGTTGGATCAAATCACCCCAGGTTATAATTCTAGCTTGTGGTGTCAAGCCAGAAACACGTGTGTATATAAAGACCGCATCTCATTGAGTTCCTTCACGTCTACTATAACCAGTTATTTCGATTTTCCGCCACTCACCTCAATTTTCAACTCTGTCTCACAGTCTAAGAACAACCATACTTAGTTTGAGTCTACATAGATGAGTGGGCCAAGGCCCATACAATTCTTAAAACTTAACCTCGATTAACCTCGATTAGTGGCGTTTAAAATGAGAAACTTTGATGCTCTAACATAGTGTGATGAATGATACGCAGGCACTTAGAAAATTGATAAGAAATTGCACACATGGCATGCAAGCAAGTCATAAAATTGTCCAAACTATGGTTCCCCGTTTATATGTTTCATGAACCATAAATTACCCTTCATTGATGAGCAGGCATTCCAATTGGTGGACATTCACTGGATGGCTGAAATGAAAGCAACAATTGATCAGAGGTTAGGATTATACAGACAATCTGATCTACAGAAGTTTTGACCTAGTAACTGGCTGCCACAATTTAGTCTGTTTTTAATCGTATGCCATGTGTATAATTTATGAGTACATGCTTATCAAGTTTCATTACTGGCAGAGTATCAAATAAGTTCCAGGACTACCCTTGGAATTTCCACTAAACCCCGACAACCTATTCAATGCTCTGCTGCTCTTGCCCTCTAAAAGTAGGTTGGGAGGAGCCACTGCATTTTCTTTGCCAGAAATCCGCCCGACTCACTTTTGCATGGCCATTTCTGTCAATTCATAACTTGGTACTTTCGTCAAATGGGAAAGGCACGGAGGGTCGTATGACTCCCAACAATCTCCATCATACACGTGGCAAACATACAAGGGCAATCAGAATTTTTGATATGGTGGGCTACGATTTGACAGGGCACTCCATACCCCAAAAATCACATTGACCCGAGCATCCCAGCTAGCGACCCCAGGTGAAAATTCTCGTCGAGTGGATGTGGACCATTGCTTTCGGTCAGGCTCTTTCTTAACCATTCATTATCAGGATGCTAATGCGGCAGCTAAGATAGTCCTACGACATGATGTCTTAAGCCAATCCTCATGTACATGGTGGACCACTAGATCAACAATTCCGTGAATGTATGGTGGAGATGCTGGAGACTGATAGTTTCCATCTCTTACAAAATAGGAAGGCTTTGCTCATCTCATCCTTCATCTGCTGGATGACACTTGCGTGCTCCCATTCATCCACAATAAGCACGGTGGCAGAATGTACGGTAGAGCCAGAATAACCCAAATGCGGTCGAACCACTGGCAGGGTGGTGCATTGATTGGGGGGAGGACCGATGGTTAATGCTTTAAGAATAAAACTCATGGCATAATTCTATTGATTACTTTTTCAAAGTTCATACTAGTGTCACTGTCATTTAAATGGCCAAAGATCAGGTGGATAGGATTCTCTAATATGTGTGATTTTTTATACCAATACTTTTCCTACAGTTATTCAACCGTCACTGTCACTTTAATGGCCACAGATCAGGCGGATAGGATTGCCTGATAAGCGTTATTTTTTAGACATAAACCATTTGCCTCGGGTTGTTCTTACAGGACCCCATTGTAAATCACACGTGTGCTATAGAGAGATGGTTCCACCATTTGCCAGTTCTTCGGCTCCATCAGATCATCTCCCAATGCAGGAGTGCATGCAAACTTCTTTTCTTTTTTTAACGGTTAGTTCACACACACCCTTGTTAGTACACCAACCAACCCTTGTTAGTCACGTCACAATGTTAGTCATCCCATATGGGAATTGATACCATGACTTTAGAGTTGAAACGAGGCTATCTTCACTCAATCTGCCACGTGAGCTATGGACCTTGGTTGTGGAATGCATGCAAACTTATTGGCCGTGTTTGGGCCTTGTGTCGAATAGATCATGGCCCCAATGTACATGGCATTGATTGGACAATCTTAACTATCCAATTAGTATGTTTAACTAGATGTGGTTGCCCATTGTTGTTGTTCAAATCTGGTTAACATATAAGATTAAGGTAGTGCTGAAATAGCTTGGGGCTTTAAGATCGTCCTTCACTCGTCAGTCCTGCAAAATGGAGAAGATGTAGGCAATAGGGTGTCGCAGAGTGGCTGTAGATTCTCCGATGCCTAAGTCAGTTCAGGATGAGCTCACACACAAGGATTGTAAGACTAGATATCGCTCATACCTTTATTTGGAGTCTATGGCGATATTTATAAAGTGTGATGATAGGCTCCGGCCCTAACAATCCTACCTTAACATGCAAGCATGCTGCTCTAATCCTGAGGCATGGGGGTTGTCCCTAATTCTGACAGTCCTAACCTAACGTGCTAGGCTTGTAATTGTAATCATTAGGTGTGGCGCCTGCGAACCCCCTACATGTCAGCGTCGAAGGGCCTTCAGCGGGATTTGTATCTCGAATTTTCTCACACCGCCCTTGGCGATGCTCGGCCTAGTTTAATTGAGGTAGGGAACTCGGGACCTGACCTCCTCCCTTTGGGCTCTCCGCCTGGTTCGTAGATATTTCTCGGAGGGTCAGGGTCTTCTCATACCAAGCTTTGTGCTCTATGAACTCAACTCGATAGCTCGCCTTGGAGTTAGCGGAGCTGCTCGTCTTGCATAAATGGTTCTTCTTATCAAACTCTTCATCATTGTTCAAAGAGTCAGTCGAATTATCAATTCAAACCTATTCCACTTTTACTCGGTGGTCAAGATCAAAGACTTATACTTGGGTCCCTAGGCTTGCTTTCTTGTGTGTGATACCGGTTTAAAATCCCCTACAACACTTATTATGTTCGCGTGATCCAAATTGATGTGCAAGGATGCGACGTGTAGTTAATATGTTGTTGGACTCTATTGGGTCCGACTGGACGGTTGGCCGGTGTATGATCTCATCTTCAACAGTTAATAACCAACTTGTGGAAGGGATGTCATTTTCTCCTACTACTGCTCTTCTCTCTATCTTTTCCTCATCCTTTTTTTTCTTTTCTTTACTTCAACATTTTCTCAGATCCAGTCCGTCCATCCTTTTCTTCAGTCGAGGATCCGTTTCTGATTATTTTTTCTGTCTTATCCTCTCAATTTTTTACGATCGTGAAGATTATATTCCGAGACGCTAAAAGTCAAAATACCGCATCATTTCCGGTGTTGACTGTCGGCCTTATCAAAATAGGTGAATATCGTTGTGCTATACTACCACTCTGTGCGTTTCAACATTTCTTAAATGGTAGTGACTCATACGCCATTCATAAATAGTGTGGTTCTTTCGTCAATCCAGAACATCCAACTGACGGATCCGTCGTGGATGGATCCATATATATAAAGAAATCCATCGATAGAATAGCCACCGAATGGATGGTTAAAAATGAAGATGGTGGGTGGTCCAAACTTAGGGTCCACTGTCAGATGGTTACGATTGTCAAGTCAGCGTGGATTTCGGGACACACTCTATCCACAATGGGGTGCATTTAGTTGTATCCGGTCCCCACTCCTGTTGCTTATGTAGATGGTTCGGTCCAGCCACCAATCCAGCCGGTCCAACTATATTAACCCAGCACCAACATTGTTAAATTAGTAGTAGAAAGCAAATGAAATCGGACGTCTGGTTACCAGATATACAACAACAATTGCAGTTACCATTGAGAAATGCTCCACCGCTAGCTCTTGGAGCACTACTATATAGTATAGTGCTGCTCATTGCATTGGGACACTTAGATAGTCCAATCAATTGATTGACTGTCCATTATATCCAACAAATATTCCTTTGGCTACCACATAAAAATCACACCAATCTGACAATCTTAACCATATGATCCATGGCATTCTAGAATGGACTGCTAAGATTTTTAACACAAAAAAAGTAGGTCCATTCAACAATCTGATCCATCTATCCATTGGGTTTCATCATGGATTGCGTGTAACTTGAAATGGTCACTTTTTTTAGGCTATCCTAAGTGTCCATTCATGAATTGGAAGATAGATGACTGTAAAGATAAGACAAAAACCAATTGGATCATCTGATCAGTGTTTCCTTTATAGGGTGGCTTGTGAACCATATTCTGGATTTAATAGACAGATCAGATTGATCGATTGGATACTCTCCAAGCATCCCAATGCAACTACGAGCACTATATGTTATTGTGCTATAATAGCACTAGATCATTTCTCATTATTTATTATTATTGTTGCTGCTGTGTGGTTGTTCTCCTTAAAATATTAAGGATTAAAATAGTGTATGTCTTAAGACAACCTTGTTCTTCTTCTTTTTTTTCCCGTATTTTAGCGTTTTCCATTATTATTTATTTTGATTTCTCTATTTTACCTCAGATGCATTAAGAGGATTTATGAAGAATAATGTGTTTCGTTGCGCCAAATTTGAATCTGATGAAAATTTAGAAAATTTGGCATCGAATTGGACTGATTAATCATGAATGTGATGATATTTGGTGCAACCAAACGCACCTTAATAAAAAAGTAAAAAGAGAGCATGGTTTAAGGCTTTAAGGTGTTAGAGAATATAATAAGGAGATAGTGTTAATGAGGAAGTTGACTGGCCTACGAAAGGATCCATGAGGGTAAGATTTTGAATGTTGTCCTTTCCCAGCTGATTTTGACAGAGAATCATGTATTGATTTCTTTAAAGAAAAGGTGGCCATCTCCTGCCAAAGGCTTGGATTCTAGATATGACGGGCGCCCGTAATCGGTGCTAACATTGCCTAGCAAAGTTGTAGCTGAATCTTTTCATTAGATTGTGTGGGTCTTCCCACCTTAAGCACCCAACCTAACTACTTTTACATGGTTGAAACCGTGAGGTCTGCTAAGTCCACACGCATGTGCAGCCTTGTCCATTCACACATAGCTACACATGCCAATCTGACCCACACAATGGAGGGATATCCAACCTTTTCATCAAGTGGGCCACGCTATTGATATTTTATAGTCTAAACTGCAGACTGCTTGACTCCTTAGGTGGACCACAGCATAAAGACGAAAACAAATGACTAAAACAATCGTTTCCAGCCATCCATTTGTTTTGTACAATTTGTAGCACCTGAGGGGTGAAACACCCTGATGTTTTGGACGGAAGATCTAAACAATGTGGTCCACAGGATGGAAAGTTCAGATTTCACACGTGTGCTAAATTGGTATGTGTGCTTGTGTTTGGATCGCCAGCCTACTCCGCATAAGGGCTCATGAAATTTCTTTAAATCAGACTAAGACCCTAAAGTGCTTTTTAACTACCAAAGGTTTTGGTGGCTTACACTTGAAATGTTGGTTATCATTTGGTTAAAGACTTCTAGACGAAATGATTTTGATTGAGAGTGTGAGATGAGGTCTGGAAATGAAATCTAAGGGAGAAGCATCTGATTTGAGTAACTGATCTTCTAATCTATTTGGGTTTGGGACGTGCGAATATCAATCATGAGGGAACTTTACTGTCGACAGTGTTCTAGCAAAAGGTTCTAGACACTCCTTTCAAATTTAAAATTGCTAGTGTAAAAGTTAAGATGACTATTCTAAAGCACTTGGATCTCTCTCTCTCTCTCTCTCTCTCTCTCTGTGGCGCGGATTAGGTGTTACCCCAGTAACACCTTAGTGGTTGTTAGCCTCACCGTAGGGCCCACCTTGATGATATGTTGTATATCCACTCCGTCCATCCGTTTTTCCAGCTCATTTTAGGACATAGTCCGAAACATTAAGCTTATCTAAATCTCAGGTGGACCACACCATAAGAAATAGTGATGATTGAATGCTCACCATTAAAAGCTTCCCAAGGGACCACTGTAAGCAGATCCGTAATGTTTACTTTCCATCCAACCCGTTGATAAGGTCAAGTAGAACTTGAGGAAGAGAAAAATACAAAGATTAGCTTAATCCAAAACTTTTGTGGCCTATAAAAAAGCTTTTAATGATCATTTGCCACTTTTTCCAGTGATGTGATCCACCAGAGATTTGAATCTGCTTAAGTTTTGTGATAACGCCCTTAAATGAGCTGCAAAAACCGATGGGCAGTGTGGATATGAAACACATTCATCAAGGTGGGCCCCACACAATAAAGCTAACGTTGGATTGGGGGATGGAAAAGTCATGAAAAAAAAAAACTACTAGGCACTGTTGGGTACATAGTCTAGAGCATAAAATGGTTAAACCATAGATTTGATATCTTTGCTGAAGAGATAAAAACTACTTACCAATGATACTTTATAATTTAAGTGAACATGGGAGCAATCTTACTCGTCGTCGCCATACTTGTGACATCTTTCAAATGTGTCAATGTGCAGCCAACCAAGTTCAAGCAGTCATATGTGCACATATACTATAATCAAGCTTCGAACATACCCACAGTCGCTCAAGTGGTGGACTCAGTGAAGATAGCCTCATTTCAACATTGAGGTCATGGTATTGATTCCCATAGTGGGGGTGGCTAACATTGTGATGTGACTAACAGGGGTGGGTGGGTACTATACTAACAATGGGGTGTGTGAACTAGCCCATAAAATAAAAATAAAAAAGCTTCAAACATCCAGCCACAAACTAAACATCCAAAGATGTCACACATGCTGTTGTGCCACAAACTAATTTTCATAGTTCTCCACATATGCCACAACCTATTTACCATATTTGTTATAGGATGTTAGACATAGAGGTGGACAACGATCCGATCCGAGTCGAACATGGACCAGATCAGATTGTTCGGCTACTTGAGTGGGTGTGTTCGAACAATGTTCGAACAAACTATTCGAACAAGATGGCTCTGTTCGAACTCAATTTGGTCTAGCCCAATCATGTTCGAACAATTTCGAACAATTTTGCTTTTTGCACTTGAAAATATTTTTTCTACTACTGAATAATAAATATCAATTTTTTCGTTCTGTGTCCCATCATGATGTATTTGTTTTATCCACTCCATCCATCCATTTGTACAACTTATTTTATGGCATTAAATAAGAAATAAGGCAGATACAAAACTCAAGTGGACCACACCACAGGAAACAGTGAGAAGAATGATGTCCACCATTGAAACCTTTCTGGGCTCATAGTCATGTTTATTTGTTATTTATTTGTTATCCACCTCTCTCTCTCTCTCTCTCTCTCTCTCTCTCTCTATATATATATATATATATATATATATATATATATATATATAGTCGAACGAATGAGTCGAGTCAATATTCGAGTCGAGTTCGAGTTCGTGAGTCGAACAGGACTGTGTTTAAAATTGAATTGAATTTTTTTTCAAACACACCATGTGTGTTGAAACAAAGTTCGAACAATAAGACTTTTTGTTCGAACAGGGTTTTACCGAGTCGATTCAAACGGTTAAACTCAGTTCGTGTCCAGCTCTAGTTAGACAAATGGAAAATGAAATAAGGAAGTCCATGAATAGCCAGCTCTACCAACATGTCTGTAGCTTATTTCTCAGTGGCACTAACTTTGCCAAATCCAAACAGCCTCTGAAAGTTTCAAGGATTCATTTTTCATATTTTCTTGTATGCTTTTACTATGTGCAAGTCGAAAGTTCATAGGAGAAAAGGTACTAAAGGCAAAAGGCATGGCCTAGAAAGATTGGCCTAGAGGAGGGTACTAGTAGCATCTTAGGCATAGCCACAAACAAATCAACCAACAAGCGGTTGCTCCATGAAAGCTGGGTAAGGATCCAAGTGCAGAGGAGGGCCTCATATGAGCTACTTGATCATGTTGCCCACTTCCTTTATACTCTATTAAAACTAATTGGCATGTTTAAGCTATTTCTCTCTTAGTTTCACTGATAATTCACCAAACTTCAGCAATGTACATCCCACCATGTGCAATGATCTGTTTAAAAATTCAATGTTTTTGGGTTAATTGGCATCAGACCCATCAGACCAATAATGTGGACCGCTACTGTGTGACCCCATTCTCTTCAATGCTTTAGCCTATGTGCCATCAACATTGATGTTTCAAAGTGCCATTCTTAGGCCTCGTTTGGCACCCCAAATCTAGAATACCTCGATTGGAAATCCCCCAGATTTGGAATGCTCCGATTGTGTTTGGCACCTTGGATTCTGAATCCCCTATATAATTCAAAATTAGTCATGCACTTAAATTATATAGTATACTTACAAGGAATTTAAATTTAATAATTAAATCAACTTTAATCTCCAATTGGTGTACATATGTGATGTTTAACACAATGATTGTAATAAGCCTATTGAAATATATACTTTAGCCAAAACTGATGAAATTCCAAGCCTTAAATGGGCCACAATCAGAGCATGATAATCGAGTGGCCAATCAATGATTTTTAACTATTGATTTACATGGCTAATGTTTGGAGTACTTAGATAATTCTATTAAAGTAATTTTAGTGATGCAATGAATAATCTAACTATTTTGAAATATCATTAGTGGGCCACGTGTACAATAAATTATTAGCCTAGCGGGTCATATGTTACACATGCGACTCTCTTGCCTTTAAAATTGAGATGAAAAAAAAAAAAAGAGGATTGGTAATCCAAGCAAGAGGAGGGATGACAAAACTCACCAAAAGTGAGGATTTGAAATCCTTTGAATTCAGAATACCCTCTAATCTATCCTACCAAACAACTAGTGGATTTGGGATACCCTCAAATCGTCGGTGCCAACTGAATCCTTAAATTAATTGCTGAATTATGAGGATCAGGTTCGACAATGAGGGCAAATCTAAGATGTAGGGTGTGATTGGCTCTTTATGTTGTACCGCCTCGTTAAGATGATAAGCTGTTAATTTTGACATATTAAGTGCATAGTTTTCGTAATCCAGAAGATGTGACGGTTGCATCCCACTGTGAATGGACGTTGCCTAAAAATATCCTAAACTGTAAGGCCCAGCAACGAACATTAGGACATTTTTCAGTTGAATGTGGGCCATTTTTAATCTCTCTTTTTAACCGCTTATATATAGGCCACAAATTTTAAGATGAAGATTATCGTATCAAGGAAAGTTTTGGGTCAGTAGGAGCAACATGCCAATCGTCTAGATTTATGGACCCCACTTGTCAGAGCTAAAATCTTGTGTATAGACGGTTCAAGTGACATTTAATTCCACTATAGTCAAAATTTATTAAATGTATGTGGTCCCTTCTACGGAATTATAAAACTCAATCACTTTCAATTGTCGTTGGCCTCTTCTTAAAACAAATCAATGAAAATAACCCAAAATCAATTTGCATGGATGTAAAGTATAATCACATCTTTCACTTGTAACAAAAAGCTATCTTGCCTCTCTTGTTTTTTTATACGTTGTATAAAGAATTAAAAAAAAAAAAAAAAAATCCACGTACATACACGGATTAATTAGGTGAGTACTTACTTCAGTGGTATCTTTACTTGGAATGTTAGAGACGTGACTGACCGCTGGTACACCAGTCTCTTGTGATAAGAACATGTGTGTGGATGCATAGGAGGCGAAACACAACACGCACCTATGCCGCTATAAGACATGAAAAGGTAACATGGATAGTGAGACTCTGACATTACATCCAGCTTTATCTGCATAGCATGTGTGATTGCTTAGAATGCACGTAAGCGTGCATATCATGTACTTGTGTGCGCATTTTCAAGAGGAGACCCATTTGTAGGTGCAATTTGCTCTTTTGGCTTTTTCCATCTAATTCGATCGTCACAAATCACGCATGTGCATTCTTATATTAGATAAATAAGAAAATAAAGATGCTCCTAACCAGCCCATTGTACGATTACTTGGGATAGCTAGTTATGATTGAAAGGTTTGGGGACTTATCCAGTCTTTACTTGAGTTGAGACGGGGGGGGTGAAATGTGGCTGGGTTAGGTCGGTGGGGTTGAGTCCAGCCTGACTAAAATCTAATCCAAAGTTGTCTGTGCTCCACCTAATTCAACTCAACTCAACTAAAAATTGTGTTACTTTCCTTTTTATGAAATAAAAATTTTAAGTCCACATTGGATTGGGAAGAAACTTTAAAGTGTTAGTAAAAGATTTTCCTCTATTAACTTTTTTAATTTGTACAGTAACATACACAAGCCTGTATGTGCCATTGGAGTTGTTTTCATTTTAGTCTGGAATGTATCTCCTCTTAATCAGGTTGTTTTAGGGATCTTAAAGGGGGTATTCTTCTCGTTAAGATTTACAGAAAAAAAATAAAAATAAAAAAATTCACTTCTCTCTACGAAATCAATTTCTTCCTTTTGCTCAGTATTGGTTTCTTGTGCAGCTTGTGCCCGTTGGAGGGATGCATATGCTAGGCATTGTATTCTAGGAATAACGTGTCAGGGAGCCTGTTGCACTGATCAAATTAGCTGAAAGGCAAAGACTGTATCTCAAAGAAAGCAATATCATCCATGCCTCGTCCTGGCACATTAATCTATTTTCAACGTTTCCAATTCTCCCAACCAAGCACGGGGTTCCAGTTATTGTTGATTCATTACATTATTTGCTTATATATGCACAAGAATTTACATATAATTATTCCTAACTTGACCTAACCATCAAAATTTGCTCAACCCAAACCTAACCCAAAGTCTAAGCCATGTTGGCATTTTCTTGACAACATGATGCAACTCGACTGAAACTGAGGTTGGACGTACAGCCCTAGTTGGGATCCACCCCGAGACTGATGAATTGGCAGTGACTCGTACAGGGTAGGGGTGACTTGTCCCTGTGTGTTAAACCGGATCGGGTCTAACTAGTATGAGTCAATTGTGCACAATGGAAACACAGCACGGCTCCCAAGCTTGATGCTAGAAATCAACCGCTACAAGTCAAAACAAGGTGCGTGTCACGTCATGCAATGCCATCCATGATCTACAACATTGATTTTACGTTCCCTAGAGCTCCGGCCTCTACGAATGCTTATTGGTACGGGAGTGGGACCTCTGCTATGGTCAAGACCCGTAGCCATGTGGTTGGGACCCACCCTATGCATGTGAGAGATCCCTTTAACATTTGAATTGATAAGTGTTAAAACGGTTGTGCCAACGTGTGGTGGCTATGGTGGTCCACACACTAAAAAGCTGGCAACCATCATAGAGACAAGAGTGGGCAAGCACATGGAATGGAATGGCCACGTCCAAAAGAAATTAAGCAATAGACAAATGTGGATTTATGATTGAAAAGCCAAAGAAAAACAAGCTGATCGAGAGTGGGAATCTTTTTCAGAGAGATATTGTGAACATGACATGGCACATCCATTCCTTGTCATACGAGCATGGAGTCCAGCTACACACTAACCATTGTCTCGTGGTAAGAGAGGAAATGCTAATTCCTCTTCAAGCCATAAAGCTAACTGATTAGTGATGACTCCTCTTGTGCCTGTAGAGGAGGATCTGGGACATGCATGGTGTGGTCCCCATGTTCTTTGAGCACAAAAGCACATTCGTTCCAATGATCTGGTGGGCCATAGCTGTTGGTACATATATAGCTCATTGTCAACCTTCAACGTACGAACGGACTCAGCCTAATTTTAGGATCAGATGCTTGTACCATGGACCACTGTGTGTCCTGGATCTCGCACATGTGCGCCACGTTGTGTTTGTCGCTTGAAGATGGGCTGTCTGGTGGAATTAGCATTGCACGTGACAAGTTGGGAGAGGTCTAAGGAGCACTCAATAAAAGCAACACGCATATGCACTAAGGCCTTTGATGTCAACCGCGCTTCCATCATCTAGGCCCACCATCAATGTCCACCATCCATTATGTGGGTCCACCTTTGATGCATACCGCCCATGAGGTGGAGCCTACTTGATGTGGATAGTCCATCATGCTAGCTAGGCCACACTTTGATGTGGACCATTCAACATGTGGGGCTCGCCTTTGATGTGAACAGTGAATTATGCGGCCCATTTTGATGTGAACAATTCATCATGTGGGGCCCACCTTCAATATGGGTCATTCATCATGTAGGATTACCTTTGGTGTCTGTCCACCATCTATCATGTGGGGCCCACTTGATGTGAATAGTCCATCATACAATGGCCATATTTTGATGTGGGTCATCCATCATGTGTGGCCCACCTTTGATATGAACCATGCATACGAGAGCCTACCTTTATGTGGATCATTCATCATGTGGGGCCCATCCTTCAATATGAGGTCGTTCATCATGTGGGCCCACCTTTGATGTCAACCTTCCATCGAGTGGTTCCACCTTCAATGTACCCAATGCATCATATGGGTCCCACCTCTAATATGGACCATCCATTAGGTGGTGCCCACTTAATGTAGATCGTCCATCACGTGGGACCCACCTTCATTATGGGTTGTTCATCATGTGAGTCCACCTTAGAAAAAAAATAGTAAAAAGAAGAGGAGGACAAGATAGGGAAAAAAAAAAGGAATGAAAATAGGTTGACCGAGTCCAAAAACTATACAAAAATGTCTCTATGCTTAAGTTGAATAAGCTCTTAAAAAATAAGTGACCTCTTCATCACTTATTTTTCAAGAGTTTCTTTTAGTAATTTCTTTAAAAAAAAAAAATACTAAATGATAAAATTCGTGCTTCATCACATGGACCACTTTTATAATCAGAACATTTTTAGAATAAGCATATAAGCTCTAATTTAATAGAGATGCCAAACAGCCCCTTAAATTTAAAAGACATAAATTAACAAGAAAAGACATCATGTTTCTTCCATCTCTTTTAAGAGGCTATGTCCCATATTTGATGAAGAAAAGGTTAGAAGAGCCTTTATATTAAGTTGTATCCAACCCGGCCCGTAGCACCCAAAGGTGCTGTCATGGTGTCTAGAGACTGAGACCTGCTGGTTGTCAAACTCGGACACAACCAGCGAGGTAATAGGCTGTTGATGAGTGAAATGAATCTGATGGGCAGTACTCCAGGTGGGTGATGTGAATGCCAACAAACAGAAATGCAAACAGGTGCATGGAAAAGTTTCCATACACAGTCAAGCATCGCCTAAGGAATGTGCCAGTGACTCCTTTTACAGGCCAAAAGATTGATGTTGTGCATGGCACGTGTCACATCACCTGCATTTGTTAGGCACTTGTCTAAGACTTAGATAGTTGAGGCATCTTAAGATTCAATGAATTATGTATGAAATTTGAATTCCCACAAAAAGAATTTCCTGCTCTCGTTTTTGACTGACGGGGAATTTTCAGCTTGGACTGCAAATGCCTTTCCTCCCCTAGGAAAACTTTAATACTCTGAAAGAGTGTGATGGATGATATTCAGCTACCCGCAAATTACTTAGAAATTGCACAAGTGGCACAAAAGTAGTCAAGTTAAACCATCAACATTATGATGCCTACTGTTCATGCATCATGAACCAAAAAATAAGCTTCTTTTATTATTCGACTATGGGATTTGTGGACATTTAGTGGACGTTCAAAAATAAAAAAATATTCAACGGTCCTAGTTTCACAAACAAGTGCCCACCAATCAGAGTTTAGGACTTTTCAACAAATCTAATCTTGAGATTGTGACTCGGAGAAAGTGGTCTTCACGGTCTACTCCGTTTTATTAAGTCGGTATATGCCACGTGTAAAATTTCTGAGTGCCTGCGTATCAAGCATCATACCGAGGCCTGAGTATCATGAAATTCCTCTTCCCCCTTTTCATTTCCATGGGAACGCACTTCGGTCTAGTGTACGGCTAGAGACATTGCACCATTCAAGGTAGAAATTGTCCTAAGATGGTTCTTGCGCATGCACTTACAAATTCTAAAAGTGACATAATCGAAACTCAAAATGGACCGTCCACACCATGATACTCCCTTTAAATGGGCCAAATGAGAAAATTTACTAAATGAAATCCTAATTCAAGGATTGTCTGGCATCTATTGAATGGTTTAAATAAAAGATAAGTCTATTTATCGGTGGATAAGAATGTCGAGTGCATCTGATTTTATGAATGCGACACATCTACAATGGCTCACATGATTTGGACGGTTTAATTTAGGCTAAGTATACAGAAAGCATACAATTTTTAAGAACATAGCACATAAACCCCCACATACTAAGCCAGGGTATCAAATAATTTCCTTAAAGAGGAAAGGAAGAAAAAATGGAGGTAGGCACATGGGGTGTATCACATGGCCACAGGAGTAGCATGGCCCATTACAAGGGATAGTGCACCACAAGTAATAGACGACTAAGAGCTTTCACCTTCAACCAAACCTTTTAAATAGTCGCTGCTTATAAAAGGCGGCTGGAATTCAAATGCAAATTCAGCTATTTGAGGGGGTGGAAGAGTCATTGCAATGATGGCCCCTCGAAAGAAGAGTAGTACCACTGTTAGGGGAGGGCCCCTTGTTTGGTAGAAACATGTGCCTGCTACATTAATTGGGTCACCCCCATTTCGTCTCCAATCTACACATGATGTGTTTATTCATGATGGGCCACCCCTCTTTTGGTAGACTCACAGGAGTTTGTCATGGGTTGGAATACCCATTGTGGTGAAAATCTATTATAGTGTAAGTGCGTTGGGTGTGTCCTCGTGTGTGTGTGTGTGTGTGTGTGTGTGTGTGTGTGTGTTTGTAAAAATAAAATGATGGGCCGCCCCCCCCCTTAACTTGTTAGGGATTGCTGCCGATATTGGGCAGGGATTTGACTGATTTCACTCTGGGCTGCCAAAACTGACCCATGCCCGGTTTAATTTCTTTTTTTATAATTGACTAGATGGTCCAAGTATGGTTAAATAAATGGAAACACCATGATGAAAAACTTTGGTTTAATAAGCTTTCAGCTCTAGAGAAAGAAATGATTGTATGCGTCAATATATTGTATAAATAAAGATTATTAAAATACAAAGTTTCACGTCAAATGGTTAGATTTTCTACGTGCATGAATGATAATGTATATAAATAATCAAGTGGTGGGTTAATATCATTCTTTTCCTCTTTTAAATCTTTCATTTTCTAGTAATTGTTAGGTAAACAATTCCTCTCCATTGAATTTTTTTTACTTCTACTCAATTTTATCAATAGATGGTGACTGGCAATCTTTTCCTTTCAAATCATCTTAAAAGGGTTTTGTTTTTAATTTAAATGTTTAATTCAATTTATCTAAGAAAATTGAGTTTTTTCCTATCTTCTAAAAGATGAAGAGAATTAAACATTCAACTGATTCTACAACTTTTCTTTTCTTTTTTATCATAAATAGGTGGAATTCATGAAGCTTTGCTAACTATGATAAAGACAGAACATGGCAGCTGACCGCCCTCCCTGTAAGAGCCATAAATGAGCCTGGAAAAGGTTTTTAAGACTAGCCCTTATGGGCCTGTAATGCTTTGATACGAATGAAAATTGTGCCCATGTTTACCAAGGCTTAAAAGCTGTTATTGTTGCTTTCATACGCTGTTAAGTGGTTTTAATAAGTTCCGTTGCAATTGCCCATCTATGATAACACTCGGATTTACAAAATCCAAGTCTGGCAAAAACGGCTCCTTAAAACAGTAGTTCAATTTCATCCGGCTATATGCTCACAATGAGAAGAAGATGGGATGAATTTGAATTGGTTAAAAAGAAAGCTGTTTTCCATTCCATTTGTGTGTTACTACTATTGTCAACAAGGGTCAATAACTAGTGTAATAACTAGTGTAACGTAGATAAGGTGAGATCAAATACCGTCTCTCACACGAATAACTAACCTGAATTCTCGGATTTATTGGGACTCCTCAACCAGTTTTCCTCGAATCCACGAGAGAATATTTCAAATCCATGAGACATTTTCTTCAAATACACGAATACCAATGAGTAAACTCAAATTTTGATTAATAAAAAGAAAATAATGTCTACATAAAACGAGTTTCAAGCAACTATTTATAATAAAACTACACCTGAAAACCCAAGAAAAACCTAACTTGTGTATTAAGAAAAGAGTTCTAGCTTAAAACAGAAGCAAATCACTAAAGCGGAAAGAAATTGAAAAATCACCCAACAATGCATAGTATTGCCAATCGGTCGCTGGTGAGAGGTGATCGGTCGACCAACATCTAAAACTGTCTAGCATGCAGGCTGGATTTTTGGGCTGAAATTCGGTTAGTCGACCATGGGGTTCGACCAATCGATGAAAGTTGTCGATTGTCGATTTTGCTCGACTTTCTTTCGATCCATCTCCATCGAGAATGTATGTGATCCTCACCCTCAATTAAAGAGTCCACTCCCTACATCAGACTTTCCCACTTGGAGAAAACTCGACCTCGAGTTTTGCCTCAAGTTATGGTAGCAATCCTTGTTCGTCTTCTTCCATGTCATCGGCTTGTACTTCGTGTCCAAATTCGCTAATGGATTTGATTGGCAATACGTGCCCTCGGCCATGCCCTGGCATAGTGCAGCAAGCTTTGTTGTATTGTTCTCAACATGAACAAGGAAAATTACAAACAGATCGGCCATACCAACCACGCTGCTGAAGATTGGCTTCACCTGAAAAAATTCATCATCCTGCATAGGGAACGAATCTGCAGAAAATTCTTCGTCCATAATCACCTCAAACTCTTGCATTGCTGGCATGACATCAACGGGGATGTTTACATGTTCTTCTTCATTGTCCTGTATAATGGGATCCACAATTTTTGGAACATCTACAAGATCTTTTACCTCGTCCAGTACTCCTGAAATAACAACCTCCTCCACTTTCAAAGAGCTTGATCAACTTAGGAACAATTGTATATTGAAATTGTGTTAGTAGTCGTCACTTTATCCAGCAACTACGAGTGAATTGGTGGTTTCCCTTCTTGCCTCCTACAGTATTGAACATGCATCCACCAATACCAAGCATCGTCCGATAGATGGCATACCGCGATTACAACTCTTCTCTTCTCTAGAATCAGACTGTAGCTGAAGAAGTATTTGACTCCTAAAAGCCAGTTGTAGACATTACTCTGGCCATTGAAGTCAGGAATATCTATCTTCCTCTTGTAGTATCAATATGTTCGCTCTAATTGGTGTACATCACCATATGTGTACGTGTCTCTTCGATGAATCTCGCTTTAAACACATGACAGAATCGGCCCATCCGCAGAACGGTAGAGGGAAGATATGTCATGTGAAATTGATTGTATGTAATGGATACAATAGAAGATATGTCATGTGAGAATGAATGTATGTGAGAATACAATAGTATGTATGTCATGTGAGGTTGAATATATGTCGAGTTAAGTAAAGTAAATGCTAGATTAAGCAAGATGAATATTAGATTAAGCAAAGATGAGTGCTGGATTAAGGAAGATGAGTGTTAGATTAAGCAAGATGAGTGTTAGATTAAGCATAAATAAATGTTGATGCATGAAGCAAGCAATATTATTTAATCACAGCTCCGTTTCTATACAAATTTACAAAGTCCAAGTCCAATAAAAAATAGCTACCTTAAAATAGTTGTTCAATTACAACCAGTGTCAACAAGGTTCAATAACCTTCTGTTGGACCAAAAGAAAAGGTCAATTGAAAGTGGAAGTAATTTGTCAATTCTAGGCCTAATCTTATGTAGGGCATGATGTAATTGACCCCAAGCACGTCTAGTTCGAAGAAATTCAACGTCGATAGGGAAAAATTGTCATTTGAAGTGTAAATTGTAAATTGACCATAAATTTTGATCTAGGTATCGTTACGTGACGCACGACCTATCAATCTTTATTATAACAAGCCATCCAAGGTCAATCGATGCACAAAGTGGGTCGCATCCGTCTGTTTTGTGACAAAATACACACTTTCAATTCAAAATCAAAATTTTTAGAAAAAAAATAATATTTTTAATAATTTCGATTTTTGTCGAATTTTCTTATTTTTAGAGCTTTAGTATATGCCGACTTTTTTAGAAATGCCTCATGATCATGTTGGTAATCATCTAACATGATTAATTTAAGGCTTTCTATTTTTTGTAAATTTTATTATTTCGGGTAAGATCTATTCTAATTGACTTAAGACTTCAGTTAAGGTTAGAATTTATTATTTTTTGTAATTATGGATTAGGAGTTTTTTATTATTATTACTAGTGTAAATGAAAAATTATATACATTACACATTATTTGATAAAAATATTCTAATTTTCTATTTTTTTTTACAATTCAAGAAACTACCTCGTGGATTCAAGGTTTTGACAATTTGAGAAAGCCAATGATTTTCCTCGTCACTTTTTCACACTCTTCCCTACATTATAAGACCTTTTGTCTACTCCGGTGCAAGGGTCAAGTCCTTTGGATGTCTGACACCATAGTTGCAATATTACAGTTTGTAATGAAGTATTACAATAAACACATATGCCAAGGCAGGCAAATGTATCAACTCTGAGGGATCTTGCTTTGATGCGCTATCACCCTCAAAATTGTATCTTCCATTACGGGTCCATTTCGGTGTATCAAATTGTAGGAACATGACAAAAGGGCCGGATATAAGAAGGTGGTGGGGCCCAGTACAATAGGCTTGGGCCCAGTTGAGCTTGAAGTCTGGGGTACAAAAGGACAAGCACGCATTAAGTTCCGTGAAGCAACTGAGCTGTGTCGCATAGCACGCCGAATGTACATATGTTCGGTTTAACTCCAACAGAGCACATGAATGGGAAAGAGATGGGACCCCCCCTTGAATTGACCTGTAGATACTACTATCTTCAAAATGGGACGAAAGCCCACGGGCCTTTTCATTAAAAGCTCCACGTTTCTCCCCTCCCAACAGCCACTACTTCGCCCAAGGAAGTGAACAAGGTTCGATGGTTATGTGTAGGTCGATTGAAACCCTTCATTCCAACCATTTATATCTATTGCTCAGATAGGGTATGCCAGCCATACCAAGCACATGTTTCATTGGCCAGCACTGCATTCCGGGCCGGGGATTCGCTCGCATCGGATTGACATTTTTCTCTGCGGCACATCTGGCTATTCATCATGTGGGACCTAGTGTGAACATGCCATGGATCAAAACCCGGGCTCAAGTGGGCCATTTGTGTGCGTTAAACACAGGGTGTTGGTCAAGTTCTACCATATCTATAAGGAAAGGTCTCAATTGGGTCCTAAGGTGCTTATCATATCTATTCGGAGGGAAGTGACTCGGTAGAGATGTTAGGATAGTAGTAGGATAGAGTGGCTCCTCTCCACCATACACCATAAATGGAAAATGATTTTTTCATTCTTACCAATGAAATGATTTCCGATTAGTTCTATGGCTGTTTATTTCAAAGTGACATGTTCTAAGTGGTGGGGCCATTACCTGTTTGATCAGTTAAAATTCCTGTTTAAAAAGTACATATGTAGGTTAAAGCAGTCACAACTTGTGGAGGGGTTGTTTGGATGCATGGAAAATATCATTTGACAAAATATTTTCCATTGAAAATGAGAAAAAATTCCTCAAAATTAGAGCTGGACAAGAACAATAATTCATCGTTTGGTTTGGATCAGAAAAAAAGAACCGAACAACCGGTTCGAAAGCAGAATGAGTCGAATCGAACCGAATTTTTTATGTTTGAAATTTTTTCGAACCGACCACAGAGAGACCACTATTCAATTCAATTTGGTTGGTTAACTTGGTTCAAATCTGTCTGATTCGAATCGGTTCGGTTCAATTTGAATGGGTAATATAAATAGAGTACTTTTGTTGGTTGGTTATGAATATTAAGTATATGTTTTGATGTATGTGTGATTTGTGATTTTGTTGGTTAAAATTCTTGTGATTTGTAATTTATGAATATGTACTTTAAAACAAAAACTCTTTTCACACAGTAAAAAATAAATTGTTCGAACGAACTAAAACAATCATCTGAAAATGTTCAGATGTTTGTTCGAACACCCAGTCAGCAACCGAACTGAGCTGGCCCGTGTTCTACTCAGTTTGGTTCGTTATCCAGCTCTACTCAAAATCAAGTAACGTGTGTGCTTTTCAAAATCCTTGGATGCGCCTGTCTAAGTATTATCTCCTTTCAAAACCGACCAACACACGTACCTGTGATCTAGACCAATTATCAGACAATTTTTTATATGATCAATGCAGACCGTCCGTGTCTCTAGCCATTCATAGGACTCGTTTATGCAGACCGTCCGTGTCTCTAGCCATTCATAGGACTCGTTTTAATCCAACAAAACTGTTTTTTGGGAGGGATACACAGTTTCAAAGTTGGAAACAAATGATGGATGATCTAGATCAATGATTATAATGTTATGGTATAATCAAGATGGATCATGAAGTTCCTTACCCATTGAATGGACTGGTAATGTCACCCGGCCAGAGTGATCTTTTGAGATGAATGGGCAATCAAATGTGAAACCCACGTGATGTATGGTCAAGATCAAGGATGGGATCATTTGCATCTCACCAATATCAACCATCCATTTCTGTAGCCATTGATTGGGTGGTTAGGATTATCCAAAAAGTGATTTTTTTTTTTTTTTTTTTTTTAGAGGGTTGGGTAATCAAAGATGGGATCCACATGATGGATGGTCCAGATCAAGGCTCAGGCCATTCATGGAACAATCGAAATGAATCATCCATTTCGTCCCTAACCATTGACCAGATGGTTAGGTTCGCCCGGCCAAACTGATTTTTTAAGGGGGCTGTCAAATTAATCCATTTCCTCTGTAGCCATTGACCAGATGGTTGGTCAATGGTTAGGATTGATTTTTTTAAGAGGAGCTATTAAAGGTTGAAAACGTGTGATGGATAATCTAAATCAGTCATCTAACCGCTTCTTGTGTAATAAATAAGGATCATCCATTTACCTGAACCATCAATTGGACCTTAGGATCATCTAATGAAAACTCACAAGTGTGACCCACATAATGGACTAGCATCTAAGCAATTCTTCCTATTTCTTTTAAAAACTTTCCTCTTGTGTCATCAAACCCTCTCTCATTAATACAACACCAACAATGTTAGTTTCCAAATTCAGAGAAATGCTCCTTTTATACCCTATCTACTGGACACAACTCATTCAAATTGACTCGAATCAACCCAATAAAACTCTATTCGAACAGAAAGTCTTTGCGTTCATTTCAATCATAGCCATATTCGACTCGACTCAAATATTGACCGAGTTGACTTGTTCATTCAACTCAAAGTGTGTGTGTGTCACGAAAATTGGTGAGCACTTTTTCATGGCTCATCACACATAACATGAGCTCAAAATTTGAGCTGTCCACGTGATGCAGCACTCCAAAAAACCCCAAAGCCCATCTTTCAACTTGTTCCTGAACTTTGGTGGGCCATGAAAGAAGGAAACAGCTTCCTTCTTGATTTGCCTCTTGTTTTCTACCGCGGCCCATCAGAGTTTTCGATCAGGTTGAAAGATGAGTCTTAAGAGTTTTTTGAGGTGCTGCATCATGTGGACGACTTAGATTTTGAGCTCACATCATGTGCAATGAGCCATGAAAAATTGCTCACCAGCTTCTCGCGAGAGAAGTGTGCATTAGAGCATTCCTCTCTCACTCTCTCTCTCTTATATATATATATATATATATATATATATATATATATATAGAGAGAGAGAGAGAGAGAGAGAGAGAGGGTTGGATGACAAATAAACATGACTGTGGGCCCTACGAAGGTTTCAATGGTGGACATCACTCTCCTCATTGTTTCTTGTGGTGTGGTCCACTTGAGCTTTGAATCTACCTCATTTTTTATTTAATGCCTCAAAATGAGTTGTACAAATGGATGGACAGAGTGGATAAAACAAATACATCATGGCAGGACCCACATAGCTTCGCTTCAGTCTTCACTCTTCAAGTGAGCAAAAGTATGAACATTAACTATCTATGTTACGCTTTTTTATTTAGTTAGTTAAAAACTTTAAACTTTATTATTTGTCATTTGTGAACAAATCAGTATTCACTATTTATTAGTAGAAAAAAAACCAAAATTGTTCGAACTTATTCAAACTCGTAAAAATTGTCTAAAATCCATATGTTTGAACATCACTGGGCCCGACCAAACCGAATTTGAACGGAGCCAACCTGTTCAAATGTTTGTTCGAACACACCCAGTCAAGCAGCCGAACTGATCCGATCTGGTCTATGTTCGACTCAGATGGGATCAGTTGCCCACTACTAACCCTCTCCAAAGTCTACTAATTCCTTACCATTATTTTATCAAGACTTGATGAGAACAGAGTCATTGACAACTGAAAGTAGGATGTCCATGTTCACAATTGCCAATTTCTCTGTCCATTGTTCACCATGTTCAGCATGTAGATCCGGCCATTGCCCATTACCCTAGCCATCTCTCAGATGGTTAGGATCACCTGACCAAAGTAATCTTTAAGGGGGCGTTTGGATCGTAAGTTACTCAAGCTACTTATGACTTAGCTTTTCTTGATTTCTACTTATTAAACTGAAGTGATTACATAACTTTAAATAAAGAAAAGCTACTTATAATTTATCATAAACCAAACTTACTTATCTCAAATAAGTTACTTATCTACTGCTGTAAGTAGAAAAAGTAACTTATTTGGTGGTATCCAAACGAACCTTTAACCGAAATTACAAGCCATATAAAGATCAATGATCTAAACAATAGGTAGTAAAACTATAATGGGCTGTATTTCTCTAGCCATTAATTGTATGGTTAGGACCATTGATGAAAATCATTTTTTTTGGAGGAATGTGCAAACTAAGATGGAAGCAACATGATGGATGGTCTAGATTGATGATCATACCTTTGTAATATAACTCAGTATGGGTTGTCCATTTCCATGAAGGCTAGATTGGATGGTTACCCACGTGTGATCGAAGTGATTCTTTAAGAGATATTGGGAATCGAAAGTGGGAACCACATGATAGATGGTCTCAATACATGATCGCAACATTTGCCGCAAGATTCCAAGACTTGTTGATATGATGGGCTCTAGTGTGGGCCAAATGCTTTCTGGGTTCAAGTGATTCTACCCATCCAATCTATTGCGATTATCATTTAATAATTTAGTTAAAATAGTATTAATTAGGTAAATTATGAAAGGAAAAAAAAAAAGACAAGGGGGTAATCAGGTATCCTGCCTACAAGTAAGGTAAATGTATAAAAATTTAAATCAGGTAAAAAATTCCAGAAATTGTGTAAATGGATACCCATTGCCCGCCTATTCAAAGAGAAGGGGGATATTGAAACGTTGAGACAGGCATGTTCTAAATGCTGGTGAAACGTTCATGTTACCTGACTGCTGTTGCCGAGAAATGCTACCGTGCTGCTCAGGTCCTCCAATATTCATGCAGCTCCCCTCAAATATGCGTGGGATAGGAGAGGGCTGTTGATCTGGTACGCCAGTGTGTGATGGGCTAGAGGCCAAAAATTGCAGATGGGGCAATGCCCAGCACTCATTTTCACCAAACGCACTAAAGCCTAAAGGGGGCCCGAAGGACCACCTCAAACAAGCTACAAACTAGCACACTTCCAATGGTTACAGTAGAAGGACAAAAATAATTTGACAGAGGTATTTCCCACACAGATGGCACCCTAGTTATCAAAACTCAGTTTTTTTTTTTTTTTTTTTTTTTTCGGGGGGGGGGGGGGGGGATCATATTTGATCAAATGTTTAGAACTTCCCTACATTACATAAGATGGGGAAAATGTATTTTTGGGTAAACCAAATATACAAAAAAAAAAAAAAACAAACACTTTTTGAAGACAATGTAAAAGATGAAGACTGGCAGCAGCCGGCAATTGATAAAGTTGAGTGAAAGATTAAGTTTTTTAATAGAAATGAATTAATTTATATGAAGATTACTTGAAAAGGAAGGATTTGAGAGAGGCAACCAACACCATTTGACCATATGCATATATTATTATACGTGTATAGACAATTCCAAGTACTTGAATTAAAGTTTTCTATTTTAATCTTTATCTATATATAACATGGGCATACATGGCCATTTTCCAACTCTTTTTCCTTTTTCCTTTTTTTTTTTCTTTTTTTTTTTATAGTTCTAACCGTATTAAACCTGAACTTTCCATTCTCCATATCTTTCACAATTCCAGTTCCTTTTTTTCTTTTTCTTTTTTCTTGCCATATTTTTGTTCAAAGACAAAATTAAACAACAACATTTCTTGTACCATTTTTTTTATTTTTATTTTTTGCCATTCGCAGTTTTGCTAACTATGGGCACAACACAGCTCCAGGTGCCATACGTCGGTTTGAACCCCATGCTCAATGGTCGACAACCCACGTTTCAACAATGGGTAGGCTTTAGCTTACCTATCAATAAAATAAAATAAAAAATCAAGAAGCCATATATGAGGATGATCCATTCACACTTCTTCCTGTAACATACTCATGCCTGCAAACGTATACTGAGGAGCGCCTGCTAAAGTGACTCACAACACAAATAGATAGAGATACATTTTCTGGTTTCCACCCCAACCAGAACCTAGATGGCACCACTCACTGAGAAACACTACCTATGCAAGCCATGGGACTAGCTTTTCAGCTTACACAACCCCAAACAACAAAAGGCATATGGACAAACTGCTCTAAACATGCCAACCATCTCCTAATCGATTATCCAGTCTGTAAAATCAGATTTGGTCAAGGCCTATAATCAATCTGGGGGCAAAGGGCCTGTTTGGGTGTACCCCAGAACGCAGATGGGACCAAATGCACATTGGCCAATCCATGAGGAATTCAAGCCATTTGATGAATCCCAACAAAATGTGGATGGTGGGATGCATGAAACCCTTCCATCCACAAAATGGCCTTAAATTGAGAAGCAAATAATAACAAGTAGGACCTGAGTCACCTGTTATCATCCCAATCTCATTCTGTGCCGGGCATGTTTCTACTCCCGTCTGCATTTTCCGGTAGAACCAAACTGGTCCTAAACCTAATGGAAAAACCAGGAAAAAAAAAAAAAGGCTACAATTATCTGAACACAGCTGCAATCTGTAATTCTAGCTAACCTAGGTTTCACCATCTCTTCAAAGATGACCAGCTGGCATCCTTGAGCACCCTACTGCTTGATCAACAGATCTTCGCCCATGGAGGAGCTGTGAAGAAAATGTCCCACTTTTCTTCAATGTATCAGGCAGCACCTTGCTTGAACTCCCCTTCAAGGACAGATGCTTCTTGAGACGGTTCCTGTTCAGCAACATCAGGCTACTGCGTGCCTGTGTATGTAGTGCCCCTTCCACACAATCTCCCACCTGCCCACAGCCCCAAGCTCTTGACGGTCCATCCTCACCAAACGACCTGAGCCTTGGGAGTCCATTCTTTAGCCTGCAAACCACTCGCTGCTCAGGAACGTTCTCGTCCACTGATTTCATGCACAATGGGCAAGGTGGGTCATGTTTTTGTGTCTTGGGTGTTAGTCTGCTCCAAGCACTCTGCATGATAAACATGGCAGCATGAAAGAACTCCAGCTACCGGCATATCTCCACTCCTTACAATCCGTCGAGAACTCCAAGGTGATCTATGCGACAAGAACCTCTCGCACAATCCACATTTGGAACCTTCAGATGGATTATGTGAAAATCCCAAGTTTTCGGGCTCCAAATGTTCAGAAAAGTCAGTAAAATCAACACTGCTGGCACTACTCCACCGAAGACCTTCTCTTTGAGCAGTGGTTGTCTCCGGAAACCCAGAAGTAGATTGGAGTTCAGTAAGCATTCGGATTGACTTTGGATGAGAAATTTCAGTAGCATTCTCAATTGGCTGGTCTGAGTTGCTGCTGGAAACCAACCCATGAGCTTCTTCCTCTGGATTTTGGTTTGGAAATGAGAGAGGGTGAACGGGCTTTGACATGAAGGAACAGCGACTCGAGAAGTTGCGGTGCGAGGAAACATGTGTCTTAGACATGGTCTCATACTCACTAGCATCTGAACGAGATGAAGTGGAACCAGTACTGAATGGGATAGCAGAAGTTCCCTGCAAAACATGCAGACCAGTTTAAGCAGCTGTATCATATCAGATGACATTTCTTTTGATGTGTTGCGTTGTTCGACATCAAGCAGGAATATGAGAATACCTCGGCCGAGCGAGTAGAGACTAGAGGCCCAGATGCATGGTTCTAGCACAACAAAAGAACAGTACTCAGTGTCTACAGAATGAAGAGAGGAATGATCCCATACAGCACCCACACAGCAAAGCCTACCAAGCTGCACCATCTTCTGCCACCATGCCACGTGTTGGATATCAAAACCGTGAAGAAGGTGGCAACCATCAAGAGATCCCCTGGCTCCAAAATCAGGCTGATCTACTCATCAGATGAGCCTGATTTTTGCACTTGGGGATCTTCATGATGGGCCCACCTTTTGCACAGCTTGAAGGTCCTACACATGATGTGTCAGGAAAAATCATGCAGCATCTAAGCTTAGCAAGCTGGGCCGTATGTGAACATTTCTTGAATAAATATGCTTTCTGTTAACAGAAATGGCTGCAAGTAATGCTACTGGACAAGAGTACTGAGAGGGAAGAAGGTTGAGAGAGATGAAAAAACGAAATAAATACAAACAACAGGAGAGGAAAGCTCTCTACAGTTCAGCTATCCCCATTCACTTTTAATTTATCCATCCAACTACAACTCTCAATTCTCTGTTTATGTTGCCATATCCTCATTATAATTATAGAGAAGATGTACTCAACAAAAGTAATTATTATTATTATTATTACAAAGCATGTAGCGTTGGTGAGATTTTGGTTGAAAATGAGTTTTTTATGATTCCATCGTGAAAACTACCAGCTTAAATCATGCTAAACAGCTTCCATCCCCACCAGTTCAAACACTCCGAACCATACAGCATTCCAGATCTTCACAGGAAAAAATGACATCCAACCTTTTTTCTCCACCCTCTGTGAAAAGAAATAACAGACTGCATATTTCAATTCTTTTATTTATTTGTTTATTTGTTCATCCATTACTAACATGGCAATTCGAAAATCCGAAAAGATCCCACATTTCTAATTTCTATCCAATAACTGACCAGATTTAACCATGTGGGGCAAGTTGCAGTTCTACAAATTAAAGTGCACCAAAACCATGCTTCAAATTTTTACAAGCATACACAGGCATCCTTCAACCTTCTTCGAACAATATCAACATCATCTGCTTTTCTTTCGATTTATATTCATTCTGAGAATTAGCATGGCAACCACAAAAACACAAGTCGAAGAATATATGCTCATAAGTATGGGCAAGAGAAAGTCCAAGGAGAAGAAGAAGCTCCGAGAGAAGGAGTGAGAACATGAATCCTTCAGGCCGAAAGAGCGCGAGGTGTCATCTTCGAGAGGAAAGTTAAAAGGAAAGCAGGTGGTTAACAAACCTCCCGCCTGTTCCGACCACCAGTCGCTTTCTCTAGTTTGTGATCCCCCTTCGTCGAGAAGAATCAGAGCATCACCGACACAGAGAAAGGTCTAGCGGCAGAAGAAAATCAGTCCCCTGCTCCTCCTCTGGATTCCGGGACTCAGGGGCAAAAAGGTCGTTCCAGTCTGAGGCCCTCTTCCAGAGGCCCTTCAGACTGCTCTTCCTTCAAATCCCTTTCGACCTTCCATCAGAGCAGGACGCTGGAGAAGAGAAATCAATCAATTTACTCTCAAAGCATGCCAATTACAATGGTGATTTCGTGAGGGATTATGCAGCTATTAGGAAAAGAAACTCTCGCAGGGATGATCAAAGAGGCCACCCTCAGCCCTTTCATCCCCTGCTTCCGGCTGACGAGAGAGGGATTAGAGCTTACTGCTTAGGAGTGGGTGACGGTTTCCCACAAGAAAGAAAAAAAAAAGCCGTTCCTCTACCAGGGTGAGCCCTTTTCCCAACCCTCTCCGCCATCTCCCTACTATGTATGTGGATAGCTTCCCTAAGGAATGAATGGAACTCCATTTACAAAGGGTTTTTGGGAGGTTCGGGAGGTGGTAATCCCAAAGGTACATGGTTCGACCATCATCAGAGGCTTTGCTTTTGTTTGTTTTTCCTCTGATGATCAGCTCAAAAAAGTTGTGGAAGGTATGGCGGGGAAGAGATTCTATGGTAAAGAAATTAGGCTGAACATAGCCCACTTTGGTCCTGCTAGGGTTTTACAGGAGAGCTTACCCTCTTCCCTAAGACCCGTCCCCCTACCAAGGTGAAGTTTGCTATAATCCCCACCCCCATCCCTCCCCCTGCCTGGCGATGGCGGAAGTCACAGTCTCTCATGAGGGAAGCGAGAGTCATCCCAGGTCCTTCAGAGAGGCTTTACAAAAGGGTCGGATTCCTCTCCTTTGCTCCCCACCTGCCCCCCTCCAACCTCCCTTGCCAACCCCAGTGTTCCCCCTTGTTTCTGATCCAAAAGGACTCTCCTTCGCCTCCTTGTCCCCCCCGCTACCATCTTGCCTCCTTCCGCTGGCCTTGTACCTCCTCGCATTTCAATTCTTCCTCCCTTAAGATGGGTCCATCCCTACTATGGAGGTGTCCAAATCCCTTATGGTCAAGCTAAGGAAAACCTCCAATGGTCGATAATTGTTTCACTACGAAACAGTTACTCCTAGAAGATTTATCAATCTGGCTTCAGTTCTTTTGTTCCCGATCTCCAGTTGATTTCTATCTTCATTTTTTATCCAAATATTTTGTTTGGGTTTCTTTTCACCCTCTTTCTGATAACAATCAAATAATCTCTATAAGCTCCCTAAACAAGGTAGGACCGGTTGAATATTTGTGCAAATGGGAAGCTTGGTCTCATTTCGGTACGGAGGATGTTTGGCTTCGTTTTCTTGATGTTCCCCTTGAATTTTGGTTTAAGGATTTCTTTTTTTATTTGGGTTCCTGTGTAGGAGAAGTCCTGCAAGTTCATGAGGAAACCGAGGGGTGGAAGAATCTCATCTATGCCAGAATGCTTATCAGAATCAAGAAGACGTCGGAGATTCCCAATATCACGAGGGCTCTTGTGGGGCAAGTGACTTTGGAAATCAAGATTCAAAGAGAACCTTTGGGCAGCTCCTCGCTCGTTACTAGCTCCCTCGCAGGAGCAAATTCCCGTGTCCGCCATGGCCAGAGGAGCACCACAGGAGGTGCACCGCAGATCACTCCTACGATCGACACGCATGTGTGAAGCCCTCTCTAACTCCTGAGAGGACAAAGGTGTTGTCTTTGCCTTAGGCGATCGACACGTGTCGCCCGAGCTTTTGAATTCCCCACCCAATATCTTCCAGATGATGGTTCACATATCTCATCTGGATACTTCTCACAAGTTCTCGTGCTTGCGGTTGAGTTATCATAGGTTAACGGGAGTCACCCCTTCTCTTAAGATCTTGGCAGCAGGACCGAGCCCGAATTTGGCAAGGTCTCCTCCATTCGTCTTGTGCAGTGAGCACAACACCCAGTCGTCCCTTAGGTCATTGAGGGCCCTCCAATGGATTTCTCCTAGATGATGTTTCACAGATCTCTTCTGGATACTTCTCTCAAGTTCTCGTGCTTACAATTGAGTTATCACAGGTTAATGGGAGTCACCCCTTCTCTCGAGATCTTGGCAGCATGACCGAGCCCGAATTTGGCACAATCTCCTCCTTTTGTCTTGTGCAGTGAGGACAACCCCTAGTCATCCCTTGGGTCATTGAGGGCCCTCCAATGGACACATGCCCAGCATCTAAAGACAGTTATGCCTTTTCTACTGTTGATATTACTCCAGTGGTTCCATCACTCCTTCATTGCAACAAGAGGTTACAACGAAAGTCCCCCTCTGAGGCTGCCACGTTGCAGAGGTTTAACTCGGAGCTCGTTCACCGAGGTGCGTCATTTACAAGCGAGATAGGGGAAATCGGTGACAATGCTCTCCCTCTATGCGAAGAACCCCTCCATCTCTCCCGGACATGCGCTTCCCAAAAAGCCATTCTGGAGAATCGGACGCAGCCAATCAATCATATAGCTTTTGCTGCCCAACGAAATGATTCACTCTTTGAAGGCAAGGAGGACTCGATCGAAACAGAACTCTTAAATGGATATTCAAACTTCACAGATGTTGTCCCTTTTGAACCCTCATCTCCGACTCTTCTCCCATCTCTACAGCATTGTGACGTTCCTGAGATCTTCCACCCTATTCGGTTGACCCCCTCTTTGTCCGTCATAGTCCAAGATATTTTTTCCACTCCTTCGCCTCTCCCCCTCTTTTCCTTTCAACACGTTCTCGGGCTTTGTGAGCATCGCCTATCCCCAGGATCGGTCGGCTCACTCACTTTGATGTCTATCTCAAATGATCTCCCTCTGCAGGTGCAAGACAACTATGACCAGGTGAAGGAGGTTTGGAGGAAGCTCTGGTTATCCCTCCCCTGCAAACATCCTTCTCTGACATCCCTTCTCCGCTCGGTCAGGAGGGGCCCTCGTCTATTTCTATCCCGGAGGAGGTGTTGGAAAATCTGCTAGGGGCCATTAAGAAAAAGGGATGGGCATGAGAGGTGGCAGGCCATGTTGGCAGGCTTTTGGAAGTGGTCTTTGGTGATTCAGATGAAGATTACATTGCTCTATTCAAATTGGTGGCTGAGAGAGGCCTACGGGTGACAGTTGAAGCAATTCTTGTCACAGGCCCTTCCACCCCCTCGCAAATCAACAGGGAACTTCATAACTTGGGCGTCAACCAGAAAGGTCTTCTAAAAGCTACTATTCCTCACTAGAATGGAAAGGGGAGAGGGGCTGCTAAAGTGCTCCAATGAAGATCCTCTCTTGGAACGTCAGGGGGATGGGTTGTCCCCATAAATGATCATAGGTCAAAGATATGTGCATTCGTTCTAAAGCTAAAGTGGTTGTCTTGTAGGAAACAAAGTTGAAACCAATGAATAGAGGTTTAGTTAACTCTCTCTAGCCCCAAAAGAGTAGGGATTGGTTGGCCCTTGATTCGATTGGTTTGGCGGGAAGCATCCTTCTTATGTGGGATACTTCTAATCGAACTATCGAAGGCAGTTGGACGGGTCTCTTCTCTATAAATGTTTTGTTTAAAAGACACACTCGGGTTTTCGTTGGGTTTTCTCTAGGGTCTATGGCCCTCCTAGAGCTTCCCTTCGCTCCTCTTTTTTACTCAGACTTTCTGGTGTGTTTCATAGGTGGAAGCTTCCTTGGCTGATAGGTGGGGACTTTAATGTTATTCGTTTTTCCTTTGAACGATCTAATGGCTCTAGAATTACCCCCTCGATGAGAAGGTTTTCCGAGTGGGTGAGTGATCACGAGATCATGGACCTACCGATGGGGGGGAGTGAAATTCACTTGGTCCAATGGTAGAAATCCTCCAGTGATGTACCTCCTCGACAGATTCCTCCTTTCCCATGATTGGATCGGCCACTCGTCCTTCGCCCATCAAAGAGGTTTGCCTAGACCAATCTCTGACCAATGCCCCATCCTTTTGGAAACTGTGGATCTGAATCGGAGCCCAAAGACGTTCAGATTTGAACTGGAAGGTAGGCTTGGTTTTATTCTCTTTAAGAAGCTTCAGATGTTGAAATCCAAGCTAAAAGTTTGGCATAAGGAAATTTTTGGGCTCGAGGAAGCGGAGATCACTTCCTTACTCTCAGCCATTCAAGATCTGGATATGAAGGAAGAGGTTATCCTCCTTACGAAAAAGAAAGAGCTCTTAGATTCCAACTCACCTCTGATTATTGTGTGCGGCTAAAGGAAAAAGAGATCAAATGGAGGTAGCATTCTAGGGTTGTAGCTTAAAGAAGGAGATCAAAATATGAAATTCTTCCATAATTACACTAGTGCTCATTCTCATATCAACTCCATCGCTTCTCTTGAGATAGACAATGAATTGGTGTCTGATAATCTGTCATTTGTAATTCTATAGTTCAGTTCCATTCCAACTTACCGACTACTGAGGATGTGTCTCGCCCCAGGTTAGATGATTTGCCTTTCAAGTCCATTTCGAAAGAAAAAGGCCTTGTTTCTCGAAATACCTGTGGACCTAGAAGAAATGAAATTGGCAGTCTGGGACCTTGGAAGTGACAAGGCTCCTGGCCTCAATGGCTTCTCCATAGTGTTCTTTAAAGCTTTTTGGGAAACAGTCAAGGATGATCTATTTGGTTGTCCTTGAGTTGTTCAACAATAACAGACCTTTATCCGAATTACGAAGCACTTTCTTGGCTTTAATTCCTAAGATGGAGGGGGGCCCAAAACATTGAGGATTTTCATCTTATTAGTCCGGTAAGGGGGCACTACAAAATCCACTCCAAAATCCTGGCCAATTGCCTTAGACAAGTGTGATAGCTAATGTGGTTTCCCCTTTCCAATTCGCTTGTAGAAGAGAGGCAAATTCTTGATTCAGTTCTTATTGCTAACGAATGTCTTGACTCATGTGCCAGGGAGAAGAGGTTGGGTATCCTTTGTAAACTTGATCTCCAGAAAGCTTACGACCATGTGGATTGGTCCTTCATGGACTACGTGCTACAAAGATTGGGTTTTGGTTTCACTTGGAGACCTTGGATGAGAACCTGCAATTCTTCTCATAAATACTCAGTTTTAATAAATGGATTCCCCTTCAGTTACTTTAGAGCGTCCAGAGGTATCCGTTAGGGGGATCCCCTATCCCCTTTTCTCTTCGTCCTGGTGACAGAAGCCCTCACTAGAATGCTTACAAGGGGTCAGGATATGGGGTTGTATAGGGGATTTTCAATTAGAAATTTCCCTCTTTCTATTAATCATTTGCAGTTTGCTGATGATACCTTGTTGTTTTGCTGTGCGGATGAGACCCATGGTGACTTTCCTTAGTATACCTATCTATATGTTGGTTTCAAGTGGTTCCAGGCATCAGGGTCAACATGTCCAAAGCGGAGCTGATCGGCATTAATCTCTCCAATGAGGTTTGTGCATCCTTTGTTGACTCCTTTGGGTGTAAATTAGGCTCCCTCCCTACGCTATATCTAGGTCTCCCCTTATGTATAAGTAAGCCTCCTCTCTGCTTATGGAATGGTTATCCTAGAAAGAATGGAGAAAAAATTATCTTCCTAGAAGTTGAATGTTTTGTCCTTGAAGGTGGAGAACTAACTTGATCAACGCCTCTCTAGCATGCCTACTTACTTCTTACGACCATGTGGATTGATCCTTCCTGGACTACGTGCTACAAAGATTGGGTTTTGGTTTCACTTGAAGATCTTGGATGAGAACCTGCATTTCTTCTCATAGATACTCAGTTTTAATAAATGGATCCCCCTTCGGTTACTTTAGAGCGTCCAGAGGTATCCGTCAAGGGGATCCCCTATCCCCTTTTCTCTTCGTCCTAGTGACAGAAGCCCTCACTGGAATCCTTACAAGGGGTCAGGATATGGGGTTGTATAGTCAGGATATGGGGTTGTATAGGGGATTTTCAATTAGAAATTTCCCTCTTTCTATTAATCATTTGTAGTTTGCCGATGATACCTTGTTGTTTTGCGATGCGGATGAGACCATGGTGACTTTCCTTAGTATGCCTATATGTTGGTTTCAAGTGGTTTCAGGCATCAGGGTCAACATGTCCAAAGCAGAGTTGATCAGGCATTAATCTCTCTAATGAGGTTTGTGCATCCTTTGTTGATTCCTTTGGGTGTAAAGTAGGTTCCCTCCCTATGCTATATCTAGGTGTAAGCCTCCTCTCTGCTTATGGAATGGTATCCTAGAAAGAATGGAGAAAAAATTGTCTTCCTAGAAGTTGAATGTTTTGTCCTTGAAGGGGGAGAACTAACTTGATCAACGCCTCTCTCTCTAGCATGCCTACTTACTTCTTATCTTTGTTTCACTGTCCCAAGTCAGTTATCTCCAAGATTGACAATATCCACAGGAAATTTCTTTGGCAAGGGAATAGTGAATCTTTCAAGTTTCCTTTGCTCAAATGGAAGGAAGTGTGTACCCCTTTCAGTGAAGGGGATGCGAACATTAAAAATCTTGAAATCGTCAACAGAGCTCTTGGCAAATGGATTTGGCGATTCGGATCCAAGCCTAACAGCCTGTGGAGGCAAATTATTGCAGCTAAATATGGCTCAACCCCCTCCAGTTGGTGGATGAACGATTTGGCAATGTACAGATTGTCATTTCTTTGGAAGAATATTGTGAAGCTATCTGCCTCCATTTGCAGGAATGTTTGCTTTTCCCTTGGTAATGGAAACAGGATTCAATTCTGGCCGGACCATTGGTGCGGCCCTTCTACGCTAGCGGAGGCTAATCCATACATGTTTTCTCTTTCTCCAAATCGGCTTATCCCTGTGAAAGATTGCTTCTTCCATAATGGGGTAGGAGGAATTTGGATTCCTCCCCTTGGAAAAAATTTCAACGACAAAGAGACTAGCGTTTTTATTTCGTTGCTTTACCTTTTGCAAGAATTGTCCCAACCCCTTGGAAGAGGACTCCATTTCTTGGAAGCGGGCCAGCTGAATCTTCTCCATAAAGTCCTACTATAACTTTTTATCGTCCTCGGTTAACCCCCTGCCTGATGTCATACCAGTGCAGTCTGGTCTTATGGTATTCCGTCGAAGGTGGCAGCTTTCAGTTGGCTCGCAGTAAGGAACAGAATCCTTACAGTTGACAATTTGCATAAAAGAGGTTTCATATTGCCAAACGTCTGCCACCTTTGCCTCAAGAACGACGAGATAGTGGACCATCTTTTCATCCACTATCCCTTCTCAATAGATATCGGGTGGAGTGTCCTTCGTCTGGCAGGCGTGGACATGCCCACCGATGTGGACCACCTGTTTTGTTGTTGGCATGCCGAAGCTGGTGAAGCTATTGGAAAAAGTGGCGCTGCCTGCTGCTAGTTGTGTTTTGGGCAGTTTGGGCAGAGAGAAACAACCGCGTCTTTAGGAACCTTAGTCTCTCTTCCGCAGTTGTGTTCTCTAAGGTTTTGATCCTTTTTTAGGGATTGGGCGTCATAATCTGGTCGGCTTCCTGGGTAGAGGCTGGGGTTGTAGCCTATGTATTTTCTTTTACTTTCGCTCCATGCTTTTGTTTTTCTTTCTTTTCCTGCTTTTTCTTCCCTTCGTTTTCTTCGTTTTTTCCTGTGTTTCTTGGTGCGCTGCCTTTCTAATAAAGTTTCTCATCTTTCCAAAAAAAAAAAAAATACAAGGGTACCAAAAGAGCCGCCCATGGTTTGTGTTCTTTTCTTCAGAATGTCCAATAAATACTAGCAGTCTAACACTAAAGCTTCCTAAGTAAATTGCTTGTTCATTACAATAAAAACTTATATAACTAGGCACTCCACTTTTGTTAAATACACATATTAGTGGCACATAAGGGATACACATCACCAAATATACTTATAAGGGCATGCTTGGATGGAATGTAAACTGGGGACTGCAAGCAGTTTGCATCTACAGGACATTTTCACTAGTTTGGGAAGTCACAAATGCTGCAGCAAAGCGTTTGCATTTGTTCTCCAATCTCCACTCCTCAACAAGAAAGTACAACCTTTTTTTTTTCAAAAAGTCAAATGGAGGGAAAAGAGTTCGCCTCTGATGCGATGTTTTAGATGGCAATTTGGAGGAAAAAAGGTTTTCCTTTGTAGGATTTGCAATCCAAACAGTTGCAAATGCAAAGGAAAAGTATCTTCCAGGACATTTTTTAGCAAAACAAACAGGTGCAAAGGGTTTGCCACCCCCCAGCGCTGATGTCAGTTTACCTCCCATTTATGTCAAAATTTTCTTTTCCTTGAATCCCCCTAGTTTACCTTGAATCCAAACAGGCCCTAAATGGCAAACTTCGGTTCTTTTTATGTTACTATTTATTTATTTAATATCATATATAAGATGTGTGTATATTTGATTTAGTACCCTTTTCTCTACATTTTATGTTGAACCGACTACAATGTCAAAATAAAAATTTATCATTAAATATTATGTCGAATTGTTGCATGAAATGTAGGACCCTGTTAGATTCCTTGTATCAGTCACTGCAACAATGTTGTCATGTTATCACAACTCGACAACAGCATCGCAATAGAGGAACAATGATAAAACCAGCAATGCGTCCAGACTGGTTTTGGCAGTTCATAGACTTCTAAACACAGAAAGCCTCTTTTATTTTCTTTTTTTCTTTGGTAGTTAGCCACACGACCTCAAATGCTAAAGTGAACTTGAGGTCTGCCAATTCACAAGTATGAACAAGCAACCCCATGATTATTTGGTAACCAAAAATCAATGATTGTTTAGTCAAAGCTGGTACCATTAATCTTAAACAGATACTCAATTTTATCCTTCATCACTCAATTAGTGTGGATTTAAAGAATCAATAGCAAAGCGGCTCCTATCTCCCTTTCTTTCTTTCTTTCTTTTTAAATCTTGGTAGGATAGCATTCAACCATTTTGGACATTGATATGGAACATGAATTGATATTTGTTACTCATCATGTCTCATTGAGTACTCTGTTGAATTGATATGGTTTAGCAAATAGTCCATATGCTCATTTACCAAATGTATATGAATTGACGAGTGACACAACTTCAGTAGCTCAGGAGGGCAACATAAGTGTCAACAATAATGTTTCTAGTAGTCGACCAACATTCCCAAATCAATTCTGAGCATTTGAACACAAAATCAATTCTGAGCATTTGAACACAAAAAATCTGTCAACAAAAATAATTCAAATATTTACATCTCTCCTTTCTCAAGTTCATTAGTTCTATATTTGGAAATCAATACACATGTTGACATGGAATTTTCATATACAGCCCATAGCATGCTTAGTTAGCATGCTGCACCTTTTTCCCAAATGTTGCACATGTGGGAATAGTCCGAGCTGCACAAAAGGCGTGCCAGGTGCCCCACCATAAAAATCACAGGGCAAGAAAATCAGGCTAAAAAAACATCAGGCTGGTCAGGTCTACATTGTGTGGTCAGATCGTCAGCTTTTCCATTGATTTTGACTGTGGCCTGCCTGGCGAGTGGACCTGCCTATTTTTTACCCTGGTGATCTTCATGGTGGGGCCCACTTTTTGCATGGCCCAGATGCTCTACACATGCTACGTGTTGGCAGAAAAATGCAGCATGATTCCTTGGCATGCTATGATCGTTCCTCACATCTGACTTCATATGTAATTGGAGCATATAAACCACTTCCTGAAATATATCAATTCAAGGCTATGATGATGATGATGATTTCAATTCAAAATGCCGCTCAATGACACATGAAAACCAGCCACAGGCTGCATCTGCATGTTCAGTTCGAACATTGGTTGTCCACTGATTTCAACAGTGTAAGACCTGGTAAATGGATCAGCCTCATATTCGAGCCCAGTAATCTTCATGGTGGGCCCCACCTTTTGCATGGGCCACAGACCTACACATGTTACGGATTGGCGTGAGAAGGTGCAACGAGAGGGTGAACAGGCCTGATTTTCAAGCCAGGTGATCTTCATGCTGGGGCCCAGTTTTTGCATGGCCCAGACGTCCTAAAAATATTACATGTTGGTGGGAAGAAAAAAGTGCAGCTAGCTACCACGCTATGGGCTGTATATGACCATTCTTCACATGTTAATTCATACAAGTGTTCTAAATAGCTCACTACGTAGTGTGTAGTGTATGCCACATAGCATAGCATAGCCTACATGCTACATAGCATGCAAAAAAGTGTATTTACCCTGTAGCATATGTAGCATACACTATACCATATGTTTTTATTATTAAAAAGAAAAACATTTTATATGTTTTTTGAAAGGTTTTATATGTTGTTCGCTAAACTGTTAATGTAAAATGGTGGTGATCCATCCTTCTCAAATGTGGCAATGACGTAGAGCTATCCAGACCATCCAAATAGATGGTCCTATTTTAGACAATCTTAACCACCTATAAATGGACATTGACGTGTACGACTGAGGACTAATGACATATTGTAAATGCTGTAGAACTCACATTTGCCCTCTTTCAAAACCCTAATACTCGACACAAGCACCCCTCTGGCCCCCAAATCCAATTTTTTTACTCTCAATCCACAAAGCCCTTGAAGATGAGATTTTGGCCAATCAATCGACCTACAATAAGGTCCATTTGTTGTATTTTCAAGAGCATTCGAACCCAAACGAAGGGAAAAAAAAAAAATCAAAATTCCTCATTTTCACATCTGTACAGCTACAAAGCTCAAAAATTCAGTTTTTTTATTGATTGAATATGTTCTCGAGCTTAATATAGGTGTGTTCTTGCCCCTTAATATCTCTTAATGAGTTCTTTTTCATTTCGGATGAAGATTTATGGTTTCTTTTAGGGTTTTTTTCAAAAAAAAAAAAAAATCATTTTTAAGAGGCCGGTTCCTATGCAATGTTGTATGAGAGGATTGTTCTACAACATTTTTCTATATGGGGCCTGCTCTAGTGTGTGTGTGTGGCATGCATGCAACCCATCCAACTATCACATGGGCCACCATGCTGCAGTGGAGGTGTTTGGGTGCTTGTGCATTGTTGTCTATGGTGTAGCCCACGTGCATGGAGCCCACTATAGTGCGTGCATGGCATGAAATCCAACTTGTCCAGTCCATCATGTGGACCACCACTCTAAGTGATGATTTTTTAGTGGTTCTCCCATGTAGTGTCCACATGGTGATGGTGGCGGTCTTGTTTTCTATGTTATGGCTATCCATTGTTTTCTATCATGCGGTTGTCCATTGTTCTCTATGGTTAAATACTTTAATGTCAATACATTATTTGTCATCTATTGTGATTCGTGAGTTTGTGAATTATTTATATGGTGATTGGATTTGGTTTAAATGTAAGAGGATTGGCTTTTGATAAATGATAATAAATAACTTGTTTAGAACATGCTTTTATTTGAAAAAATGAAGCATTTTTAACACCTTTTTTTTTGCTTATTTATATTTATTCTTACTATTTATCATATTCGTCCTATTTTTTAATTAAAATAGAAGTTTCGCAATAGAGGACTGAATGCTACGCAATTTAAAACACTGGTTCATGAATGTGATTTGAGCAAATAACCCAACTTGTGCATAGCCCAAATGCCCTGCACATGTTAGCAGGCCAAAAGGTGCAACATCCTAACTAAGTACACTATGTGCTTGTACAATTATTCTGGGCACATAAACCATTTATGTAAGTATATGATGATGGCAACTGCAATTATGATGACATCAATTCAATAGACTGTTCAATGAGACATGAGAAGGAACAGATATTCCAGACCAAAGTTCAAAATGGGTGAATCCCATCCAGCCTAGAGAAGCGGCATAAAAGGCAACAGAACAAGCGGATTTCTTGTGAATGAGAACTAGGTCACAGAGAAGCTATTGAATGCATCAAATATCAACAAGATGACCAGTGTAATTTAGCCCATGTCTTCCTTAACTTTGTAAATGCATGTACGCACTACCAATAGAAAATGTATCTGTTTGTGTTCAATTATCCAGTGTCCTATTTCTAACCAAACAAAGTCAAAATTAAGAACACCCACTCTAGCAATTTTCTGGGTCCATGACACTAGTATCTTAAGGCAAACATTCAAGGTCTGACGTCATGTGCATACACAATATTTGTAGTTAAAAACAAGAAGGAGAGTATATACAGAACTGGTAGATTAGGCTCACTACAACAGCAAGTTGAGTCACCCATGCATCGAAAAACTTCATCCACATTATCCCATTATTCCAAAATGTTTGTTTGAGTCAAATTTGTGCATTCATGGTGGAGAAGTCAATCAAATAACAAGCAAGGTTCTAAAAAAAGTTCAAACCAACTTCACTTTATTTTCAGTTTTCAGCCAAGTGGTATAAATGGGTTTCGAGTGGCTTAAGATGCCCAATAAAGGACCTAATTATTTATCTTTTTCCTCCTCTATGTTTTTCCTCCTCAAGAGGAAATAAGAAAGAAAAGACAAAAAGGGGGGGGGGGGGGGGGGGGGGCAGCATTGATTTTACAGATGCAACAAATATTGTCAGGTCAAATCACATGAAGATCATGTATGGAACATGCAATCAACCACAGACAAAGCCCAACTCAATCAGGCCAAAGAAGGCTGGAATATAACTCTAAAAGCAGGGAAAGAAACCCTAAAACCCACTTCAAGGTGCTTTTTTGCTTTATCTGTCAAAAAAATGACATTTGTTCATTTATTATATCTCCTATATGAGTAGAATGTAGTTTGTGGTATTGAGGCAAGGCTTTTAAATCTTCCTCTTTTGATGCTGTTATTTATGCAATATCTGTTAAAGCAATATCTTGACCATATAATAAAGAGTAAATTTGACAAACTTTTGTACAATGAAAAACTATGTTCAGCAATATATGTGATCAAAATTAGCAACACTAGAACAATGAAAGCAATTGGTTCTGCCATGCTCTCTTATGCTGTGTATGCATCCATATCTCCCTTTTTAGTAACAAAGAAGACAAGTTTCCACAATCTACTGTCTCCGTTTTTCTTCTGATATCCCCCTTTCTACATTTATCCTGTACTCCTTTTCTCTATTCTTTTAGTCCCAGCGGAAAGCTGTTTTGTATGATTCGATGTCCATATCACTTTCTGACCAGCTCCAACAAGTCGTATGCTCTTCCACAATTTTGAAAAGGAAAAAAGTGACCATGGCATCATAAACTCCAAGCCAACACATTCTACACTGTCAATTTTAAACATAATGATAAAATAGGCCGGATAAAAAAACAACATTCATGCATAGTGTCAAGAAGAACTCCAAGAAAGCTGCAACAGAGGATAAATACATGCATATAAAAGAAGAGAAGACTACAACATGTAAAACAAAAGGCATGGCTAGGCAAAGACAGTTGAATCAGATTGAATAAAATTGAAAGGAAAAAAGAAAAAAAAAATTAAAAAAAAAAAGGCATTGCATGAGAGTATCGTCTTGTCGATGTACCTCTCATTGTAGCAGAAACATACTCATTGATACTGACACCCTGCATCGGTGGTGGTGTCCACTGCTGGGTCTGGAAACTATCAGACGGGCTGCTCAAATATGAGACGACCCCTTCAGATGCAGAATACTGATTAGGGAAGTCGTCACTTCTCACCCAACTCCGGCTATCTTTATTACTATTTGAAGAGAAAGAAGAGCCGTAGAGCTGAGGACCACCATGTGATCCAAATGGTGGGCCTTCAGATTGAAACCGATGGTCCCATCTTCTGGAAAGGGGGGGCGAGAAGCTGGTGTTGGTTCGCCAGTAGGGCTCGGAGGGGCCCATGGACCACTCTCTGCTGGCAGCAGCCGATCCATGTGGCCTTGCAGCCACGCAGCAAAGCGACCCCGTCTTAGCTATGTCTTATGAACCGTGGCCAAAGAAAGCAGAACTGGATTTTTAAACTATTTTTACATAATCTCTCATATGCAATGTCGTGAAAACATGATGAAAACAATCTACCCTGCTATTATTAGGTTTTGCATACAGCTGAATCTGTGAATTGACAGGGTGCGGAACACAAGAACAATCGACGAATTCAATCCAGAAAACAGGGTATAAATCGCTGGCTGACACTTGAATAAGTCATTGACCCAACAATGGAATTCCGATTCTGCACCCAAAAGAAAATACAAGTGGTTATAAATTCTATGTTCAATACAATCAATAAATCGGCATCAGAACTAATAAACGAATAAAGAGATCAGATTGAGTTCCAAGAAAAAAAGAATCAACACAGAAACCCCAAAATCGTGGCATGTATGTAATTGCATAGGTGTGTGTGTGTGTGTATTAGAGAGAGAGAGAGAGAGAGAGAGGGAGAGAGAGCTTACTGTAAATACCAAGTAGAAGGAACAGAGCGGAGTGCCGCAGTGGCAATCGAAGAGAGATAGAGAAAACCCTAAATCGTTCGATCGAGAGAGGGGTGGGGGGGGAGGTAGAGGACTGCTTTTTGGAGATGCCTTGAATTGAAACTAAAAAAAAATCTATTTTTTCGTAGGTGGGGTTTGATAACAAAGGCGTTGCTTTATGACGGAGGAAAAGGATATTGGGGGAAGTTGGATCCAATACAATGCTTTGTACACGTACATACAAGGGCATTTCTGTCCACTCCCAAAAATATATAAATGACGTTGAATATCTTTGCGACTTGCGTTGAACATGAGAGGAAAAGGCTTGTGATAGCTGATGCGTAGACGATGTAGTCGGGGCCTTTGGCTTTACTTAGATGTAACCGTCCAAATAGTGAATTTTGGAGTACTTTGATGGTCTTTGTGCACGTCAATAGACTTTGTGGGACTAGGACCTTGGGAGCGTTCGGCCAACTTCGATCGGCGCAGCAGTAGACTTTGATTGACTTCAATGTATTTTGGCAGATTTCAATGCACTTAAGTAGCCTTAAAGTGGACTTTGGTGAACTTGGGTGAGCTTCAGTATATTTTTAACAAACTTTGGTGAATTTTGGTGCGCTTTGACAAACTACTATAGACTTTGAGCAGATTTCAGTGAATTTTGGCAAACTTTGCCAAACCTTGATAGACTTTGGCATACTGAAGTTTGCCGAAGTATGTTAAAGCATGTTGAAATGAATTGAAGTCTATTGAAGTTTTTCAAAGTTTGTTAAACTACATAGAAGTGCACCAAAGTCCATTGAAGTGTGCCAAAATCTATTAAAGACCAATGAAGTGCATCAAAGATTGCTTAGCTATGCAACGTCCAAAAGAGTCTATTATAGTGTTTTGAATTCTATCTAACCCCCTCCATTTAGAAAGATTTTTCAATGAATGGTTTAATCCAATATCAAAGATAAATGGTTTGATTAGGTTGATATTAATAACAGATGGCTAAATTGGACAGATATTAAAGATCAACAGTATAGTTCTGCCTATATTTAAGATGAATGGTTTAATGAAGATCGATAGTCCTATTAGGCCAAGCGTTGAAAATGAGTGTCTAATTAAGTTGATATTGAAGGATGGTTTCATTAGGCCAATGTTAAAGTTGAAATGTCAAATTAGACATTTAAGGCAGCACGAGGGGTAGGCATAATTGATGGATTGTTAATTTTCAAGGGACGCTAATAAAGTATTTTAATCAACTGTCCAATTTTAACAAACATATTTTCATACGACAAACATTATAGTCATTAAGGTCAGTCTAATCGAACTTTGCATCTTCAGCATTAACATAATGAGGACGCCTTAATATCAGACAATTTGAATCATTCCATCTTAAATATATGTGGATTTAGACTATTCATCTCCAATATAAGCATAATCTTATTGTTTGTCTTTAACATCAATCTAATTGAACCCTTTGTATTCAATATTGAACTAATTAGGCTGCTCTTCTTCAATATCAACCTAATTGGATGAATGTAAATAGACAATTACATGCACTTATACATATATAAATGGATTTTGATGGACTTTAGCGTCTTTAAATAGCACTTCAATAGATTTTAAGAAACTTCAACAAACATAAACATTAATGGACTTTGGCAAACCTCGACAAACTTTACCAAACTTTGGTATAATTCAATAAACTTCAATAGATTTCGGCACACTTTGGTCTATCAAAGATTGTGGAAGTGCACCAAAGTCTATTAAATTGTGTTTTGGCTTATCAAGGTGAAAATGTCCATCAATGTCTGCCAAGTTACATTAAGTGCCATTTGACCACATGGATGGTTATTGAAGTTCGTTTTAAGTTTGTTGAAATTTATCCAAGTCCAACTAATTAGGCCAACGGTAGAGGTGAATGATTCAATTAAGGTGACATAAATGAAAAATGGTTGAATTAGGCAAATTTTAAAGATCAACAACATAATTCCATTTAGACCTAATTTGAAGAAAATTGGTCAAATTTGATGGCTACTGAAGAGTAACAGTATGGTGTAGTTGATATTGAAGATAAAATCCACTTAAAAAGAAGAAGAAGAAGATAAAGTATGTATAAGTATATTTAAGTGAGTTTAAGTGCTTTTAACCAATTATTATACTAATATAAGAGAATCTTAACACATCTAAGGACCCATTTGGATACCACCAAATAAGTTGCTTTTCTTGCTGATGGCAGCAGTTAAGTAATTTATTTGAGATAAGTTAGTTTGGTTAATAAATAATGATCATTACTTATTTGCTGAAAATCACTTAAGGATTTCAGCATTTTTATTTTGCTTTTCTACTTTTTCACCATCGACTAAAGCAACAGGTGCTCATCCATAGTTGTAAAAGTGTTGATTTTTGTGGCAACCGCCCAGCTCACGTTGACCATCCAGCTTCCTGTGCCCACTACGATATATTTGATCCGTGTCGTCCATCTTGTTTAGATGTGAATGGGGCTAGTATGTGTGGTAAATCTAAACCTCAGGTGGACCCCACATTAGGAAGCAACAATGATAATATTAACACCGTTGAAACCTCCTTGGGCCCAGCGTGACGTATTTTACTCATGTCATTTATCTGTTTTTCCAACTAGTTTTGAATAGCCCACTGGAGAGCGGGGCCACATGCTGTGCATATGAAATTTACATTGTCCACCCTTGTTGGCTCATCCCAAAAATGAAACAAAATCCAATCTCAAATAGACCACACCTCAGGAAACAGTAGTCATTGATGCCCACCATTAGTCGGCCCTAATGATGAGTGGCCCATATCCAAGGCGGGCCCTGCATGATGGAATGCCCACATTAGAGGTGGGTCCCACATATGGGACGATCCACATTAAAGGTGATCCACATCCAAGGTGGGCCCCACATGATGTACTGCCCAAATCAAAGGCGAGGCCCACACAATGAACAATCAACACCAAAGGTTGGACCCAAATGATGGATGGTGGATGTGTAGGGACCAAACAAACTTGAGGAATGATGTTGGAAACAAACATTTATGCTTTTCTACTTTTTGGTTGATAAGCATGTTATGTACCAAACATACTTATTTACTAATTAAGTAGAAACCAAGATAAGTTACTTATTTGATAAGTAGCTTATCTTAAGTAACTTACAATCCAAACTGGCCCTAAGTGTGTTCAGGTGCCATTAAGTTTGTGTTAGTGCATTTCAAATAGTCTACCATCAATAAAGCGGGCAAATAGAGGGTGACTCAAGAATGGTTCTTCATCCCATGGCCTATGTTTTATAGGCTGATGGCTCTATTATTTTATGTTCATTGGTATTGCCCAATGTCCATTGTTAAATCCGCGGGCCCCATCGTTCTCAAGGCATAAGCCAAAACCAAGGGTCTTCCACAGCTCAGATGGGATGCAACACAAGTACATTAAACCTCTAGATTCATATGTTATGGTCCACTAATTTAAGTATGGCCCCATTTTTTTTAAATGACTTATAATCTTCTTGAGGCATGTCAGAGGAATGGTTTAGATCACATGTACACACAACTGTGGGCCCTACACATAATGTCAGAGTTGAGATCCATGGGCATGGGAAGTATATGAGAAAAAAAGGAGGTTGTAAGTGCAGAGGGGTCGCACATACCAGAATCCACTGCAACTCCTGTTTCGCGTGGCGCATAACACATTGAAGCTCTTTGAGCTCATGCCTCAGTGGTAGACTCACCGGAGTTTCAATGCAAGGTCATGAATTTGAGCACCCATTGTGGTGAAATCCGGGCCACTGTATTTTTGTGTGAATTCTAATCCATTTTATTGGGTGCGCTCCTCAATGCTGGCCATGGGGCTGAAAATCGGCCAATTCAATAATTCAGTTGGGCCACACAGAGGGAACACTGAGAAAATGACTTTAACCATCCATTGCATTTAATTTTGTAGAATGCTTAATAGAAAAATCAATAGACAATACTTATTCAACTTGAGCTATGGGCTACCCGCAGTCATGGCTATTGGGTGAACCGACTAGATCTCATACGTGCGTGTACACGTGTTGAAAATATGGCTGATCCATCACTTAAGTATACTAAAAATTAATATCTAAATTGACGTGGTATAGCTTATTTTGGAATGGTGTGAAAGGCATTCCATCATGATTTTTGGGTTCAAAGGTTATTACAAGACCAACAAATAAAAGCTAGTCAATTGGATTATTTCACCCTTCGATAATTTGGCCCTTTCTCTTCGAAAGCGAACACTGTTGGATTAACGTTTGTGTTATCACTGGGTTGAAATATTACAAGACCACGGATCTCACCGTACGAGATGCATCTAGAGAAATCTCACCGTACGAAAGTCACTTCACGAAACTAACTACAAACATATGTAAGGGCCCGTTTGGTTGGCGTCTGAAACCCGTTTCCAGCCTAAAATCCGGATTCCAGCGGAATCCTATTTTAAATGGTGTGTTTGGTGGCAAGTTCTAGTCAAACAAGATTCCGTCTAGAAGCCTAATTGGACTGGAACCGGAATTAGTGAAAATGGTGTGGGCAACCGTTTCTACGGAAGGGAAAAAGAGGCGGAAGTGAGCATAACCACCTCCATATATGCATCGTACATCTATAATGCATGTGTTTTATATCCACACGGTCCATCAATTTTGAGAGCTCAATTAAGGGCATTGGACAAAAAATGAGGCAGATCTAAATCACAAGTGGGCCACACCACAAGAAAATAGTGTTGATTGAACGTCCACCATTAAAAACTTCCTAGGGCCTACTATAATGTTTATTTGCCATCCAACCTAGCCATCTGTCTTGCAGGACTACAATAGGACAAGGGTAAGGTTTTCAGGCGGATCTGAAGCCCAAGTGAGCCATGCCACAAGCAACGGTTGGAAATTGCACCGTTTTCAACCAAACAGCAAGTTCAGGATGAAACCTGGTTCCATTTTAGTTTTTGCAATTTTGGATTCCAACAGAAGAATCTAGATTTTCTCTAGAATCTGCATTCTGCAACCAAACAGGCCCTAAGATGACTATAGAGTGCCCCGGGCGACTGAACGGTCTGTGGGCCCTGCCATGCTCTGGGTATAAAATCCACGCCGTCCATCATCTGGGCCAACTCATTCCAGTGCCTAAGCCAACAAATCAGCAGATTAGAAGCTCAAGTGGGCCACAGGATAAGGAAGAGTGGTCTTGTGTATGCCCAACATTAGAACCTTCCTTGGGCCACCTTTTTTTTTTTATATGCTATCAACCCGTTCAGAAGCTGAGTCCCACTGAGATGAAAAGAATATCCAAATACCCCTATCCTCACTGTTCCCTGTGATATGGCCAACATTATCTTTCTACGTGCCTCATTTGGGATGAAGTGATAATATTATCTGGATAAAATGATGGATTTCATAAACCGCAATCACGGTGGGCCCCACATATTTTTATTGCCCGAAACTCCACTCCCAGGACTTTCGCGGCGGTGCGAGCTACACGCACTTGATGGCGAGCGAGGCGCCCGCAACCACAATTTACAATGCCGAAATTGCCCCTCTAAAGCGCGTGAAACACGAACCGTTCGATTAAAATTCAACGGTCGATGAGGGCTTTGTACTCTTTGTTTATATATATATATATATATATATATATATATATATATATACACAGAGCTTTCAGCTTTGTATGAGATCCGGCCAACGGTCGATGAGCTTTTATATATATATATATACACACACCTTTGCTGATATTACAATGACGAATCCATCCCTGAAAAAATTGGGGATTTCGTCCTCCATCCCACTCTTTCCTCAGTACGCTCAAGTTTTTAAGTTCCCATGGACGGGTCTGAATTTGGTTCAGGCCAGGATTGCTTCGATAATGATCATGATGAATGTGCCAGGGTCCGGGCCTAAGTTTGGTGTCTAGGCCAGGGCCAAGGATGAATGCCTCGGTCCAATTATCAGCTTGCCTACCATCGTACGGTAAGAATGGACGGATTAAAAATCACCTATGAGCAATGTGAGTGACACTTGTTGCAATGATTTAAACCGTTTATACTGCGGCACTTGTTGTGGATGGATGACCCTTCAAAAAAATTATTTAATTAGAACAATTCCAAACCGTGATTATTAACTCTCCTTCCTTACATGGCAAATGATGAATGGCCCATTGCTACTCCTGATTCATTGACAAAGCTGAAAATTCAGAGAATAATGTCAAAGAGTGGGGTCGAGAATCCGAACATGTGAAAAGGCTTCCTGTCGCCAAACGGCAAACGCCGTAAACATAATGTACTGAGATAGGGATTTATCAAAAAGGAAATATAATATAATATTTATACAAATAAAACCGTGCAAGCTCCTCTACGCACACGTCTGGCACATGCTGTCCCGGTCATTGGACCCACTAGATGGAAATGGCCCAAATAGACAATGTTAATCATCTAATTTCTAGTAATGGAATGGACAGTTGAGATTTAGGGACGTGTCTTAAAAAAAATACAGCAGCGTTTTCATGCAAATGATGCTCCAAATGTGTTGGATGCTTCCTACAACGTAGAAACACATCAATATATACTTTCGCAGATAATATTCTGAAGTGTAATATAAATCCATGTAGAAAAATAGATTCTCTTCCATAGAATCTGATTAAGAAACATCTGCGGAAAAGTATAATTTCCACGTCACAACATGAACGAGTTACTAATGAGTAATACTGTAACAGGTTGTGCCCCATAAATGTCAACGGACTCAGCTCTGTGTCAATGTTGCAAGCGTTTGCCACATCCAAGCGACTCATAAGGTGGGCTCCACTATGTAGATGATCCAGATTGATAATTAGGTAGGTAACTCATCTAGCGGACTACATATGCGTCAGCTGGTTAAACTTTTTGAACACGAGTGATCCACCTGGTGAGTCGCCCAATCTGAATTCTCGCCCAAGCATTCATGTTATGGATGGCCTGCCTCATGAGCAACCTCATCTCATACGCATCTACCGGATTCTTACAAGTCAAGCTCATAGTGCGTGGCCCAAACAGATGATATGGGTGCACAAGCCCATGATGAACGGAGGAGACTCACCCATCTTTGGGGCCTAGTGTTGCCTTCAGCCTGGATTTCGAACTGTTTGGGTTGCCATTGCTAAAATAATTGGTCTTACTAGGCCCTAGCCCAACCCATTGACAAACCTACTGAGCTATAACTGGACCTTTGACTTCGGACCAAGTGGGCCATTAATACCCTAAACGGGATTGTTCAAAGACTTAAAGTCAGGCCTCGTTAAAATGAATTCTGCCGAAATTAGGCCAAGTTGAGCGTTGTTCATCCAAACCCAAGTCTCAACAGATGTAAAAGTTGCTAACGCATAAAATTTAGTGGTGTAAATGGGTTCGCCTAATGGGTCGTATGAACATACCAGAAAGCTGGGCGTTTTGTCCACCCACCCATACGAACTCCCCCTTCTTAACCGATATAGAAAAGAAATAAAACCTCTTAAATTGGATTATTTCAACCCTTTGAAATGTGGCTCTTTTGCTTTGAAAATGGACAGTTACCACCAACTTTGTATAATCAAAGGGTTAAAACTTCAATCCGAGAAAACTTTCAGACATTCCCCATCCAAGAGAATCCCAATCACATACGGTTTGGGTCATTGAAAAGAACCAAATTCCAATGGCTAAGGTCCCAACATATACGTAAATGTATTTGCGTAAACCTCTTTTTATTATGCAAATTTATTGTCAAATCAAAGATTCCTTACTCCTAGCCATCAAGCTTGCCTCCATTTTATCCTCAAAAATAAAAAATGGGGAACCGAAAAAACAAAAAAGTCATTTCTCATTGCGAGTCACAAGCTTGGTTTTTCTGATTGTTCTGATCTTCTGTTGGCAGCTTTAATTTTTCAAGAGAGGACTTGAAATTTATACATATTACCATATTCTATTAAATGACATCCAATTTTTGGGAAATCAATCATCCATTAGCTTAAATCACCAAGAACGGTATGAATCATTCATTCTCTAGTTACCTTCATCTATTATGCTTCCAGTGTTTTCTTTTATTTCTCATCTCTTATCTATTTATTTATTTATTAGTAGAAGAATGTGTTCATGCACATAAATACCCCCATGCATGGATTTGTGGAGTTTGCTGCGTTGTCAACTTTGGAGCACATTTCTATGGCACTGTGCTACATGTAGCTATAATCAGAGCATGCAACTAAAGTTTCCAGGTTTCTTGGCAATAGAAAGGGCGGACGTTCTGCTTTGCAGTTATGTGTGTGTGTGTGTGTGTGTGTGTGTGTGTGAAGTGATTTAATATAATGAAAAAGAATAAAAAGAAAGTATTGAGTTCAGGAAGAATACTCTCTCGCAGTGGACAAACCCTAAAAATTCAACGTCCGTGAATTGGGGGGCATGTACAATCATTCATTCTTCTCTTCTTTCTTCCTTATCCAAGACCCAGGGCATTATCTCACAACCTCCAGTGCCGTTTTCTTCCGTTGAGAAGCATGCCGAGAAACACCTTTTGAATCGGAAGACTCAACTCTTCACACAGGTATTAACCTTCTGTGTATGAATTGAACAATCAATAGGGCAGGGTAAAGGTAAAGGACATCAATCCAAGAGGTCCCCCCCCTGATTAGACAAATTTGCTTCTTCTCCTGGTAAATCTATGTTTTATGTCAAATTTTTATTAACTGTAAGCAGCTTTAAAAATAATTCCTAACCTCATCACATGCTTTAGCAAAGAGAATACAAGCCATGCCAAGTAATAAAATTTAAAGTCGACAATAAATCATTCAAATTATATCTATGATGTTGAATGCACATGCCATCAAGATAAATAGAAAAAGAAATTATCTTATGTCTGGTAACTTTAAAATTAAATGAATGTCTGAACAGCAGTCCTAATGGGTTTAAACAAACTACCATTCATTAAGGGGGGGAAAAAGCAGCAGCAGTAAACAATCTGTAAACTTTATGCAGAGAAGGCTTCAAGGGAACATTTCTAAAGGTCAGGAACGACAAAAGACATGGATATTCACACACAAGGCCATGATTCATGATTATTGATTTTTCAACCTATTGATCAAATTAGTTGTTGAAGATTACAAATAGTATAAAGCATGATAAGTTGAAAACCACACCATCAATAGCGAATTAAACGCAAGAGCATATGTAATAAAAAAAATTCCTAGTGTAGCCTGAACTCTTCACACGGATTAACCACCATAATTGCATCAACCAACCAAGCTACCATCGTATCATTCAAAGCCAATGAGGGAAATATGAATGCAATGACGCATAAAGGTCATTAATGGCAACTTCAATTCAAAGGATTCCATGTGGCATCCACAAAAACACAACCAGAGATATTCATAATGATGAGCCACCACAAATCATTGCCAAAGACATTGGAGAATGGAGGCAGCAGTATATTCCAAGAAGATGCCCAGTCTAAGGAAATCCGCAAGATGATACAGCTTGCTAAGCATAATGCAGAGGAGGCTGACCTGAGGGTGGAGCACCACCAGGTCGTGCATTTGGTTCAAGACCATACTGAGGCATCCGCTGAGTGCCCATGCCAGAGGGTTGCTCGGGTTGCTGAAAACTGCCTGATTTTGCATATCCTGCAAGAGATTCAGTTGATGGGCCAGGGAGAACTCCTGGCGTAGAATATGGAGCAGAGGAAGGTCCAAATGTTTGGCCAGGAAATGAGCTTGGAACTGAGACAAATGTAGGGCGTCCTGCTTGCATGCTTGAATCCCATGCTGGCATTTGCCCATTGTGAAGTTGTGCAGGTGCACCAGCTCCAGCAAACATCGGACCAGCCTGAGCACTTTGCCAACTAGTGGCAGTAGTTGGCAGGCCAGGAGCTTGTGTCATTGCCAGTAAACCCGAATCAGGGATTGTGTAGTCTCTGCTTCTGTCAGTATGGGCCTGAAATGCAAAGATAAACAACTAATCAAACCAAACAGAGAAACAGTTCACTCGTTAACAGAAAAAAGGTGTCAAGAAGCATACATTGATGGACCAACTGTTTATCTTTATCTCGATCAATAAGGACCCAGTGATTTCTCCTAAAGCCGTTTATTTTTTCCCATTTTTTCATGGACATAACTTAAAAACTTGTATTTATACCTTTACATTGAGATCAGTATGACGAGAGTATGACAGATGAAGCTTACAATAGCCACCATCATAGATGCAGTGTCCCTCTAACGCTTCTTTAGCAACTGCAGCAGTTGTGATATCTGCAAGGATAAACCAATATTAGTATCTGTTTTTAACAGTGAGCTCATTCAATTCAATGAGTTACAGAAAAGCCTCTAAAACCCAGACCAAGCTGGATGGTTGGACAAGTTTAGACCAGGCCCAGTTGGATCATTAAATACCCATTTGGGAAAGAAAACCACATGAAATGACAGTATCAACCCATCCAATTGTCCAGGTCAGGCAGCTCATCTGGGTCAGCCATTTATTTCATTTTCTTTACTCAATTATGATTCCAGGCTGATATCATGGGTCGGAATCATTGGACTGGTGGGCAGTGAACCACCCACAGGGAAAAAAAAAGAAGAAGAAGAAGAAGAAGAAGAAGAAGATTTGGATCCCATTCCAGTTTTTTTTTAACAGTCCTAAAGCATATGCTTGTTTAGTTATGAAAGGTAAGAAGAGCATGTGCATTTTCTAGTTAATATTGATGTAATGAGTAGACATCAACTCAAACAATAGAGATGTTCACTTCACTGCAAATCTCTAGCCCTACCGGGATACTGAATTAGTGCCTGCATGCCCCCATTTTTCTCAAAGATGGCAATCTTCTGGACAGTGCCAAATGCTGAGAAAACCTGAAGATTGAAGAACGAACATAAATGAACACAAATAATTGAATGCCTACCAAACATGTAGCCAGCAACAAGAATTAAAATGAAAGGAATGCTTTACCGTATGAAGAACATCCACTGTCACAGCATATTGCATATTCTCAATGGAAGCAAGAAGCACATTGCTCTCAGGTTCCTTTTTCTTTCCATCAGGGCCTAAAGTAGGCTGGATAGAACTATTTATTAGAACAACATAAATGTGACAGATGAGTTGGAAATTTCTGAAATATATACATCCTACCTGCACAGTTCCTTCAATAGCAGAAGGATTCACGGGAAGGTAAGGATTTGTGTAATCCCTGCACAATTGCACAACGAGTTTGTACAATGTGTATTAAAATTTGCCATGAGAATGACATTAATCATATCAGAGCATCTCATAAGAGCAGAACAAGAGAAGCTTCCAATGGAAGAAAAAAAAAAGTACTTCAAAAAAAGGTCCATGATGCAGATCCACAGGTGGACCATACAATTCAAACGATCAATGAGAAGGTCATGTCAAATGTCTGTTCTATGGGCCAGGTCATCCCATGATATGTTCACTCAACAGAGGGGCCCAATCCCACAGATCATTTTAAGGGTTCTTATTGTCCACGCAATTTGGGTTTCTCAATTCACTTAGTAGTCTATTGTTTAGCAGCAAGGTATTCTGTAATGGTAACGGTGGCCATAACGGCCACCACCGTTACCTTTACTAATGGCCATTACGGTCTCTCTTTTTATTGAAAGAAAAAACCTGTATCCGCCCGGTAACATTGAAAAAATATTCCCAAAAGAACTGTATTTGCCCCGTAACAGACCACTATGGGGCTGTGGGGCTGTTACTGCCTTTACAAGGGGCATAATGGGGCCATTAACAGCGGTTACAAACCATTTTTCCCATAACGGCTTTTACGACCTCGTAACGTATAACGGTTGCCACCATGACCTTTATGTAACGGCCTTCACGGCACACCATGATTAGCAGCCTTAATCACCAAGGGTCCTAGTTCTACCCTATTTAGTTACTATGGGCCATAGGGTAGATATTTTCATTGCTTCTTTTGCAGCCCACTTTTCGGCCATGCCAATGATACAAATTGGTCCCATTTGAAAGCCTATTGAGCTAGATAGATTTTAAACAAGCCCAATAACGTGTGATTTTAATATCATTTGAGTTATAGCTGATCAACAGAAGGATTGTATCATTGTGACAGGACTTTGGTGTTTTTTTTTTGTTTTTTTTTTTAACATGAAGCATAATTTATTAAAATAGATATTTTATATAGAGAAGGTCTCTCAAATCCAACCGATTGGAATATAAGTTCCGGTCCACCCAGCAGATAACTTCCAACCTTTATGTGTGAATGACATCCAACCCGTCCAGTTGGTTGGCCCTATCATGGGCATTACACCTAGTGCAAAAATCAGCCATATCCCATGGTCAAAAGAAAAGAAAAAATTGAAGGAAGAAAAATTATCGGCCCATTATGGGCCATTTTTTCAGAACAGGCGTTATAGCCCTGTATCATATAATGGATCCCACAGTTACCGTTATGTAACAGCCGTTAACCGTTTTTTTAATACCATGGGCCTAACCCTTCATCTTGACTGGGTGAAGGGTCTAAACGGCCTTGGTTATCCATACACAACATGGTTGGGCCCCACGCTAATCAGGCTGATTTTTTTGCTTTGGGGCTTTTGGAGGTCACATCATATGGATGGGTTCAATTTTGTGAACACATCACTGGGCCCCACATCATCTTGTGTGGGGCACGAGAGCGCGCGCGCGCGCACATACATAAAGGGAAATTATATAGGACAGTTACAAGGCCAGCAATGCTTTATGTGACAGAATGTTGGGCAGTTAAGGAAAAACATGTTCATAGGATGTTTAGCCGAAAAGTGGATGTTGAGATTGATGTGTCGGAAGACGAGGAGGGATAGAATTAGAAATGAATGCATTTGAGGGAACTTAGGAGTATCACCAGTAGGTAATAAGATGAGGGAAGTAGACTCTAAAAGGGTAAGGGGTAAGCCTAAAAGGATGTGGATGTAGTAAGAAAAGACTTGATTCATGTAGCCGACCCCAATTAACTAGTATAAGGCTTAGATGATAATGATGATATATGTATACATGTATACATATAATACACGTGTGTATACACACGTATGCTTACACACACATATATTTTGTCTGTATGGAGACACACACACACACACACACACACACACACACAGAATCGAGGGGATTTAGGGATGATTTAGCCCTTTTTAATATTTCATCAACATGGATGGCGGGGATTAAACTTAACAAATGTATGTTAAGAGTTTCTTATGCATCAGGAGTTTAAAAACAAAGCTTTTATGCATAGAGAATTTTTCTTGCTTTGAGAAATGACTCCTTATCCTATTATGTGTGAGTGTGTGACACTCAAAACAAGCATCATGCGATCCAATGCTCGCACAAGTTGTGATGCTTTGTATCAAGTGTGATGCCAACCTTTTTTTTTTTGAAAGATAAGTGTGATGCCAACCTTATAAAGGTATGAATGATTAATCTGAGTTTTCTGTGCAATAAACAGTGTTATTTTATATGTCGTGGTTCATCATCCTATATTATTCGTATTCTAGAGAAGACATCAAATTATCAATAGAAAGCAGAAGCAAGTACACCGCATATCAAGGATTAGATTAAAGATTCAGTTTCGGATTGCAACCCGTCTGAATATCAGACTGAGTTGCATGCCGACACCAATACAACTTGTTCAGTCCGATCATCATTCAAAAGTCAGATTGAGTGAAGCACCCTAACCTTTGATTGATGGCAACTTGTTTTAATTCAGAGCGAACACTTCCATTTTTACCATCCATTGAACATCCACCGATCAGCCGTTTAAGACACAAATCAGTGTTTTCTTTGATTTATGGGACCCACAATTTGGACAGTTTATCTAGAGTTACATGTGCCATGTGTGCACGTTCCCAGCGCATCAAACATCATTCTCTGCGAAGTATCAAAGCATTTCATATACCAAAAAGCTGTTATTGTCTTGCTTTATGGGAAAGCGCAGTGAGAATCCTAAGATAGTTCACCACCATTTCATCCTCACACATCTTCTTGGTATAACTCTAAAAGATTGTTGTGGGTCCCACCATCATGTGTTGATGAAATCCACACTAACCATCAGACACACCCTCCCTCATTTGGCCAGGCATAAAAAAATCTGATCAATCCATGACTCAGACAGGCCACACCGGCAAAACAGTTGAGAATGAACGCCTACCCTTGATTCTCATAGAGGGAGGGTGCAACCCTTGAACGTCCCAGTTCAGTAGCCACTCAGTGGCACGTTGCTGACTCAAGACAGACCAGGTGTGGTGCACAGTTAGAGTTGCATAGGCAGGACCAATGCAACAACAAGACCAAAGCTGGCAGTTGGAGCACATGCCTGAACTCTAGCAACCATGTGAGAAAACAGTCACATGGGATAAAGAGATGCAGTTATGGTAGTTATTGCAAGGAGGGCTTTTATGAGAGCTGGTCACTCAGCCAATGGCCCTAGCACACTTGCTGGTTAAGGACCTCAGACACATAGCAGCAGTTGCAATTGGCCATAAATGCTTGTAACCATATTCATCAGTTTTAATGAGGACCTCATTGGCATTGTAGAGAAGCCATAGGAGAGTGTAACGTGTATGCACTATTTCCTTGTTGAAAATAATAAGGCCAGGTTGGTGCTATAGAACTCTTAAGTCCCTGTGTGTGTTTGATTCATTTTCCTTTGTTCCCTTAGGCTCTATTCACGTTAATTCAGTTGTACTAAGGACTGAACTTAGGCCGCATGCGTTAGCCATCATTCTCAGAATAGCCTCATGACACCATCTATGGTAGAGTTCACGATTTGAATGGTTTAGATTATAGTATATATGAACCCACATGTACAACGCAATTGTGCGTGTATGAATAGGCATGCCCTACCAATGTATCAAGTAAATCCTTAACATAAAGGGGGCTTACTCCATCAACATGGGATATATGGCACTCCTCCAAAGGAAGTGGCATAACATCAGATGCTACTGAGCCATATCCTGTATCCGTACCCAGTTCATATAATTTTGAGAAGGTACTGTGGGTATTTTTGGAGAATCCAGGCATCAAAATCATGCACAAGAACAACTTCCTTCTATAAACTTAAGTAGGAGTATGGCCACCGCATCACCATTATGATACGGGCTGTAGCGACCATTTTACAGCCTTTTCTTTTTTGGAAAATCTGTTTTGGCCCCATCATGGGACCATTACAGGCCTTTTTCTCTGTAACAACGGTGCTGCCATTTTAGCCCCATAACGCATAACGGTTACCACCGTTAACACGTAAGTCACCATCATCACTGTTACGTAACGGCCGTTACATAACCATTTTGGCATACCTTGGTCTTTACTCTTTAGTAAACCTTCATTTCTGGGGTCATCTCTTCAGTGGACCATCATTTTTATGCCCAGGGTATCTTTTTCATGCTCAAAATAATCACAAGTTCCCATATCTTTTGTATCTTGAAATCACCACTCGATTCTATGTGCATTTGGGACCAATACCCATAACTGTAGTTTCCTTCTTTGAATATCACATCAATTTCAAGATCTCTCTCTCTCTCTCTCTCTCTCTCTCTCTCTCTCTCTCTCTCTCTCTCTCTGCATGCGTGTGTGTAAAACATTATACCATCCAATTATATAGAAAAATGTATTCAACACAATTTGTGATGTAGGGTGTATGGATCTCATATTGTGGTAGAAAAAGTTTTCAAACTCCGGCTTCCAAGTTAAATTTCAGGCACTAAGAAATGATAAAATCCCAGGTGTCAAGACAGATGGATATTGTTGGTGAGTTCTAAGAATAGGAGCTCTGAAAAGTTCTGCTACAGTGAGTGCCAAATTATTATTATGCAACAAAGCAAATAACTGAATAAAAAATCTGTATAGCAGGATTCAATAATCCCAGATAACAAAATGCAAATGACAATTAGCAGCCCTTCAATTGTAAAAATCTGTATCGTACAAAACTATACGAGAGAATGATAGATTCAAGAATGGGCACTATCTAATACTAACAAAAGAAACACAAATGAAATGGCTGCAAAAGCTTGTTGATACCTGCTACGATGTGATTGAAATTTGATATTCAAATCAGTGTGCGCAGAGAATGAAATACGCAAGTGGCATGTGCTAACATGCTCTGGAAGCAAGTACCTGACATTTTCCAAATTTAAGAGTCAAGCACCTCCCAAAATTGGAATCAGAAGCATCCTGATCTTAATTTCCACAGAAAGAAAAAACTGCTTACCGAGGAATACTTCTTCCATCCAATGCATCTCGTGCTGCCGAGGCAGTCACCGAATCACTGAACTGGATTAATGCCTGTAGAAATATGTTTTCCCTCAGGAAATGAATATACCACAGAGAATGAAGCCTACACAAGTTATTGTGTAGATTCTGGAAACAAGAAGATTTTGAATGCAACAATAAATGCACACCTGAAAACCAGCAGCCTTCTCAAAAGTAGCAATTTTGTGCACAAACCCAAAGGCAGAGAACACCTGAAACATAATGTGAATTAGATATTTGCACCCCAGTTAAGAATGAACCAGGTCATCAGGGAGCATTGCAGATGCTGACATAATGACTGCCAATAGATGGTACCAATAAATCTCATTTAAGTGCAGAAGGGCACCTGTAGGTAAAAGCGTGGCATTCATACAAACACCGGAGGATTGATATGCGGTGTGAGATAAGAGTTAAAAAAGGAAATGATGCATATGATCTTCTTTACACACTGTCTCCAAGCAAAACAGATTTTTATTGTCATCCAAGAAAAAATACAGATTCAATGAGAAAAACATCGCATACATGATGTTATAAAATCCAACCAGGAAGCAAAGCTAGACACAAATTTCTTGATAATATTAAAAATACTCTGGGAAATATCCAACAGAAAGCTACAGATGGGTGCACAAGCCCCTATTGATTGAAGCAACAAACATCCAAATCAACAACAAAAGAAAAGGCCTATTTAAGCAAACAAAAGGTTATGGAGTTTAACCTCAAAAATACAGCTTCCATACAGGTTGGAGCATCCTACAACTTGAATTGAGCATGACGCATCAAGAACAGTTAGAAGAAATACCATTAATGTAATACTATGTGCACATGGATTAGAACGGAACGTTCAAAAGAGAGAGATAGGCAAAACAAACGTGATATGTCTCCCAATGCAGTAGGCTGACAAAGAGGATTTCGCTGTGTTAACATGGACCTGCTGATCCATGCAGAGTATGTCAACCACAAGTCAAGGTATTGCGTAAAACCATTTGTATCCTACAAAGCTTATGTAGACCAAAGAAACCCCCATATAGCCCACATTTTCCTACATTGTGTCAACCAGGCAAAAGGTGACTTTTAAATATGGTATTTATATTATATGAACAGCCATGAAGGTAAAGAACAATTACCAATAAGAACTCACCAAGTGAATAACATCTATGCTGACATCACCAGCCTCAACACCTTCAATGGTCACAAGCAAGACATTCCCAGCAACATCACCGGTGCTTTTATTGTTCACAATTTCTTGTCTATTAGAATATTGAATGTATACGGTTTTTCCACGGACCTGTGCTGGTTCTGATGAAGAGGCGTAATATGAAACCATAGAAATAGCCTGATTAAGGTCCACCTGTAATGGTAGAAAATATACTCCGTGAACATAGATTCTGAGTGCAATTTAATGCATCTTAATCATTCCTAACAATAAATATGATATTAGTTATCATCAGAATAGCTTAAATATACATTCCTAACAATAAATGGAAACTACGTCAGCATCAATACACGAATGAATCATACAGACAGATATTTTCACGGCACATATTTGGAGTTAACCTGCTTGTCAAAGAGTGACGCCTTTTAGGTGGCTTGTGGAAGGCACAAAAGTCTTACCATAAATCATCTAAAGAATCTGAGACGGAGAAATATTATTATTACAAATGTGTGCATCCTTTGCCCTCATAAATAAGGAATCAATCGAACATATCCTCATGCATTGTGAGTACACCAGTGACATGTGGAGTAGCTTCTTGGGACTCTTTTGAACAGATTGGGCGATGATATGCAGGATTCAGGACTCCTTCCAGACATGGCAAAGGGTCATCATCATCAACTAAGCTTTATCTCAACTAATTGGTGTTGGCTACATGAATCTTGCTCCGCCATTCCACTCTATCAAGGGACATGGTAAGAGGATTGCAGATGGAAAAAAGAAGAATACTGGTTTAGAAGCAAACTCTTTTGGCAGCGTTGTGTCAATTAACAAATAATAGATCATTTTGTAACAAATCAGAGGAGGTTATATTCCAAATGGCTAGTAATAGTAGGGTAGGGGTTCTCAATGCCTTTCACAGCTCAAGCAGGGATCGAAATGATGCATGTGGGTGGGGGAGGCCTAGGCTTTGTATTGCCTTAAGATGATCTCTCACAATCCTAGTTGTTTGTTTCAGCCCTGAAGTCTTTTGTCTTTTCTTTTAATAAAATTTCAATTGCTACTTTTCACATTTCAGGAACATCAGGGATTTCATCAGATCAACAAAATCTACAAAAACCAATACTTGCAAAAAACTCTTGTACCTGTTTAAATATTTTTGAGTGATAACTAGAAGTTTATTAAAAACTGAAACAAGAAACACTAAGTGCAAAGGGAACTGCTAGATGATAATGACCCGAGTGACCATCTTGTCACATCTTGTTGCTCACACAAGCATGAAATGCCACTATGCAGAACCCCCAAGTGCCAAAAGGCAAGGCAACCAAGAAACCAAAACAGATGCAAGATACGGGCAATGCCGACAGAAACTTCCAAACATACCACCCACAACTAATCAACCATTCCTACCACTGCCCTTGTAGAACTCCAGCCCCAAGAAGATTCTACCGAGACATCCAGGAATTCCAGTCCCAGCTTTGGTCAGATCAACTAAGGAAGCAACAGTTATTCTTTCAATGGGCTCAACAGGAGCCACTTTTTTCCATTTCCTTGCTTCCATGCTACCACATAATTGGATAGGGCCATAGGGAAGAATTTTCTAAGAGATTCAGGAGAGAAGGGCCACTAAGACCTTCCCATAATCAGGTCTTCTGTAACTCACCAAATTGAATAGACCATCCTACACTAGAGACACAGCATAAATCAATTTCCTTAAAAGCCATAGAAAGAAGAAAAGTCAAGTGAATACTTAAAAACACAATAACATTATTATTATTATTACTATCGTTAAGTTTGAACTACAACTTATGTGATCAGATTAAGGAAAACTGAACCAAAAGATAAAGAAAACAACTTAATAAAAAAGAAGAAACTTCAAAGGTAAGTAGATCAAGCATCGAGTTTCGAGTCCATGACCCTAGGTTGAATTTCAAGTCTCAAGGTGCTGATGCTCAGAGAAAGACAAGAAGGTGCGATACTTTTCCACCGAGCAATTCCAATCACTTACACATACTCATTTTGCAGGTAACGTGGGAATGAACCATTTGACATGCTTGCATCACATCTAAGTGCATCATTGTAGAGAGGAATCATAGGATTCTCAAACCAAGGATGTACATGGTTTGCTCAGGCTTTCAGTTTGAGGAAGTGGGCTGTGGGACCCATGATTCAGTTATCCATACCATTGGTTTGTTGTGTGGGCCCCATGATTGAACCAAAATGTGATGCATAGCACAATCCATAAAACTAACATTTCAATTACTGATCTGTAAACAGCTGATGAGCAATTGAAAACTGCAGCAACGACCCGCATGCAAATGAAAGAAAGGCCAGCAATTAAAGGCCAGGATCTTCAAATTTGGGATATTTTTGGATCATGATTCATCTAAGCGTCACATCAGACCAGCACTTTGGTTCAGTGAATCACACTGCACTTGTACAATCCCAAACACTTTGACGATACCACGCATATCCTCATGCAAGGGTCGTATAAACGTGCACGCCCTGATAATACCAATTATGCTTAATTGCCTCCCAGGTAATTCTAAACACGGTATCTTCAAAAACCCGTAAATATAGGGCTCGTGCAACTAGTTTCACTGAAATCAGAACTCCGATTGAAGAAAGTAGACCTAATTATTAAATGGGGGAAAAGGGGATGAATACTAACGAATTCAACGAAAGCCTGATTGCGGTTGGCACCGACGTTGCATTTGGTGTTGACGATCTTGCCGAAAGGCTTGCAGAGCTCGACGAGCTCCTCTTCAGTGCACTCCCAAGGAAGATTTCGAAGGTGCAGCACCTTCGATGGGGTCTGCGTGTACCGGAACTGGGGCTGGCTCGAAGAAGACGACATCGTCTTGGGTTAGAAAAATCTCTCTGCAATCTCCGCTTGTTAGAGAGAGAGAGAGAGAGAGAGAGAGAGAGAGAGAGAGAGAGTCTAGGGTTTGAAAGGGGAGGAGAGGCTAGGGTTTCGACCTACCTGGGAAAAAGAGAAAGCTCTGGGTTCGAGTTTTGGGATAGATGAGTTGGATGTGCCTTTTATAGTAAATTTCCTCCGATTCCGTGAATTCTCTGATACGTGCGGCGCAGGATTAGAATTTTTAGGTGATTAGCCATCCATGCCCTCCGTCAAGTGTGCACGGTGCACTGTTCGAACATAGGGGCCCGAAAAAATAAAAAATTAGACACTCGGGTGCACTACACCATGGGAAACAGTTGAGACGGAAATCCCACCATTTAAATCGTTCAATTTGTGAGTGGGGTCTTAACAGCATATGTGTGCCATCCAATCCACTTATCTGATGTGCCGCACCAAGATGAATGGATTCCCTGAAAATCAATAAATTCCAAGACTTGTGTGGGCCACACCACATTAATTTAAAAGTTTTAGGACATAATTTTACAGTACTCCTCAATGGCCCACTTAAGTATTTGTATTACACAGGCTTTTATGGCGGTTTTGAACAGGTTGATTTGCTGGATATTTGTGATACGTAGTGCCCACTTGTCTCTTTTTCATTTATTTTGTCACCTGTGGCAGCAAATAAGCTATTTTTTTTAAATGTTAGTTTAGAAACCATCACATAACTTATTAGTTTAAGCTTATTTATAACCATAAATAAATAAAATCTCACTTTCCATGTGAAGGACGGTCCATATAAAAAGTAGCACCACATGATAAATGGCCCACATCAAAAGTGACCCCCACATGATGGATGACCCATGTCAAGGTAGGCACATAATTGACTATCCACATCAAAAGTCAAGCCTTAATGATGAATGGTCCACATCCTAGGCAGGCCTTCTTGATGGACAACCCATTACAAAGTTGGGAGTCACGTAAAAATTCCACACAACCCACCAACTTGCACCAATCCCACATGAAAAATTTAGTGTTGGAGTTCAGCTTTATTGTATCCGGGTCACTAATGGGTTGTCTGGTTAAGACATGTTAACATAACAGGTCATGTCACTGTTTCACCTCGCGAAACCTGTATAATCCGTTAGTGAGGTCATTTTGATAATTATCCATAGTGTGGTAAGAAATTCCTAAGAAACTAAAACAACTAATAAGACTCTCTCTCTCTCACACGATGAGTTTTCTCCATCTTTCTACCCACAACTCCACACAGTCATACTCCAAAAATCTCTGTTGAATCAAGCCCGCCCCCTCTCCATCTTTCTCCTGTGAAAGCATGGCTTGTTTATTTAATGGGTTAAGCGATTGAGTTGTAGATAACCTGTTAAATTAACAAATGGGTTTAGGTTTCTAGAGTTCGACCCGTTACTTAATGGGTATTGAGGTTTGGGTGAGCAAATTTTTGACACAACACAACACGATTCAACACAACCCGTCGTCAGGCCTACATGCAATGGATGTCAACATCAAAGGCGGGCTCCACATGATGGGCAATAAGTGGGCCCAACATGATGGATGACCAATATAATATCAAAGTAGGGCACACATTACGGATGATCCATATCAAAGGTCAGCCCTAATGATGAATGACCCACCTCCAAAGTGGGCCCTGCACAAAGGTGGGCTTCACATTATTGGTGGTGGCTGTTGAAGTTGAGCCCCTGCATGATGGGCATAATTAGCATTGATGGTGGGCGCCACGTGATGGATACCCCACAACAAGGTGAGCCCCAGGTAATGGATGGTCCACATCAATGGTCAACCCCTTATGATTAATGGCCTACATCCCTACATGATGGAGGCCCTTTTAGAAGTCAGGCCTTGCATTGCGGACGATCCATGTTAAAGGTGGGCCCTACATGATGGACAATCTAAGGCCAATGCCCAATATGATGAACAACACACGTCCAAGGTGTCCTGGTACTTCGAAGGAGGGCCTTACAAGGTGGATGGTTCACATTGATGGTAAGCCTCATGCAATGGACAGTTCACACTAAAGACAAGGTCAAGGTGGGCCCAACATATTAAATGGTCCAATTAAAAGTTGGCCCCATATAATGTACGGTGGATATTAAAGGTGGACCTCACATGAATAAGTAAAAATTAGAAGATATTTTAATAGAAAATATTAAAAAGAAAAATTAATGAAAGAGATTTAAAAATTACTTAATGATGTTGGAAATCAAATAAACTTTTCTACTTTTTATCACTAATATATGTAAACCAAGAATACTTACCTGTTGAATAAGTTGAAATCAAGATAAGTCACTTGAGGCATAAATAGCTTTAACCAAAAACAACTGCAAGCTCGACTTGTGTGATGGCTTTGCATGTCATGTCAGATGAACAAAAGCTTTGGCAAGCAAGCAAAATACACTTTTTCCTGAAGAGGTGTTTGGCGCATGGCATTAGGGGGGATTAAGTGGGATGAAATTGTTTAAAAGTAATCATTATGAGTAGCCAGTGATTTTTGTGGGATTAAAAAACTTCACCACATTCCATTCCATGTTTGGAATGTAAAAAGTCTTCCATATATATCACTGGATGAAGAGAGATACTTGTTTGGCTAGGATCGTTGAAAACCCACCAGCTTGGTGGAGGGGTGGAGGAGATGCCTCGGTTTTGACTAAGATGTATGAACTCCATGTGTTTGCGCCACCAAGTTTTGTGGGCCCCATAGTGATGTGTGTGTTATATCCACACCGTCTATCCAATTCGAAAGATCATTATAGGGCATGAGCCCAAAAATGAGGCATGTCTAAATCTCAAGTGGACCACACCACAAAAAGCTAGTAGGGATTTCACGTCTACCATTGAAAACTTCTTGGGGGCCACATAAGTTTTGGATTAATCTGATATTTGTTTTCTCCCTTCATCTAGGCTTGAGTTACCACTTGAACAACTTGGATGACAAATAAACATAATGATAAATAGAATGGGGGTTTCAGTGGTGGAATCATTGTCCTCACTGTTTTCTGTGGTGTGCACCACTTATGCTTTGTATCTGTCTCAGTTTTGATCTTATGGCCTAATATGATCTCGAAAAATGGATGGTATGAATATAGTATATATATCATTGTGGGGCCATGGAACTTGGTGACAACAAAACACTCCACAGCTTTCTATTTTTTCTCCCTCTCAATCCTTGTGGGATTGGCTCCAGCAGTCATAAGTCAAGTGGGTTTGGAAGAATCCCTTGAATTCATACTTCCTATCCTGTGTGGTTTCCAAAGCATTGAACCCACAGAATCCCACGTAGATTTCCAAACAGCTGTTAGGACTGAAAAAGTGATTTTCGCCATTTAATCCCATGTAATACCACCTGATGCCATGCACCAAACACCCCCTGAGAATTTTAGGTCTAGGTCCAAAACCACCCCAGGTCATGGGCTTGGGGTAGGTTTGTACATAGCAAAAAGGGCTGTGGGGTAGCCATTTGTGGCATTATCTGCATCCATTGAATTTGTTGGTATTATTTGCATGCATAGAACCAAATACCCTTTATTGGCCTCCACCTAGATGTTTGGACACGGAAACGATGAAGATGACAAGTGTCTTTTGGCATTTTCGATTGAGGTCAATCCAATTTGGGACCATCACATCAACGGCTTGGACCACCGATTACAATCCCACATATGTCCAACATAATACAACCAGATCTTTAGGCCTTGTTTAGGACATCATTACCAGGCAAAATGCAGACCCGATCATGAAGATCACTTAGAACAAAAATTCACATCAGTCCACTCATCTAGTGGACCACACTGTTGGAATAAATGGACAACCGATGATCCAATTCAACTTACAAGTGTGGCTCACATTGTGGATCGACCTTATCTTCAAGAATGGCGATCTTCATGGTGGGTCCTATTTCACTTTACAAGGGTTTCACTGATAAAATTTGCCTGCAAGTTGTAAAGACTTTAGAGGTAAACTATCCTTTTTTTTTTTTTTTTCCAGGCAAAAATCTATGTTCTAATTATACATAAAATCTTTATAACTGAAAATACATTACCCATTGTAGAAATGATTATGATACACACTCATGCTCTGCAGAGATAACTGTGATATGTACAATACATTTATTTTGCCCATCAACGTGCGGCCATTGAGGCTCTCCTACAACCCCAAGAAAACAGCCCGATAGATCATCAAATGAGCCACACAGGCAGAACATTTGGAATGGGATGCTGACCATTAAAAGCCTTCTAGATTGTTTGTGGGGCACACTAAGATGGATGTAGGACATCCTAGCATGTGCGTACTTCGATGCTCTCCTAGGTCCTAAGAAAATCAATCACTTTTTATGTGATTTACAAATTTTGGTGGGATTTACCACCCCAAGCTCTATGTGGTGAGAATACCCACTTCATATATTGTACACACTTCACAAGTCAAGCATGTAAACAGCTTGCACATGAAATTCTTTTTATGTGTGAAGTGTTTACAACTAAAACTTTTATAGGCATCAAAGCGACCCATTTGTGCATCCAAACAAACCTTGAAAGTTGGAATGCTATGAACTTTCTAAGCCTGATAAAGCCAACTGAGTGCTTCATTGAGTTTCAAGAACTTGGGCATTCTCTGTCTCTGCATTTCAGGTTCCTGCATGTACAATCCAAATCATATGCACAGGAAGACATGGTACTATTTCCGTGCTACTCCATATATGTGGGGAAATATAAGATAGGCAGATGACAGATCAGCTGTGTTAATGCTAACATCTGAAAAACCAGCTTCAGAAATTTCCTTCCCTGTTTCTCGGGTGAGATGGCACCCATCGGACAGTATTTGCTGCAAGGGATCAAGGAGATTTTGTAGAAACCTGACGGGTGTTCCACCTGTGCACCACAATGATATTCAGAAATGAGAAAATCACAAATGCTCATTTCCTCCACCTAAATCAATATAAGGTATCTGTAATACCATTGGCAGCAACATGCTCGATGAATATGTATAGCCCACCTGGCTTTAGCACCCTCTTCACTTCTGCACAGGTTCCGGGATCCATAGTTACAAATCTCAACATTTGCAGGAATTGAAGTGTGGAAAGAAATTCTTTTGAGGTGATAATCTTTAACAACGTAGATTCATCAACCCTTCATCACAGCAGCATTTAAGCGACTAACAACCTTTAAAAAAAAAGCATCTAAGCAACCATCACACAAACAAGAAAGTAGGTTGCGGAGCCCTTTGCACATTACTTATCACACGTCATTACACATGAGTTCCTATGGTAGCCATGGCTTATTGCATCGCTGATCCAGAAGTTGCCGATGTGAGTGTTCCATGGCTCAAAAAATTCAGGCAGACCAGCCAATTCTAGCTGCTAAACATGTTAGGGAAAGATACCAACACACATTTCTGGGCTGTGTTCCGAGCAAGTAGCTGGAATCGTCAGATCAGTCTGATTTTTCGGGCCATATTTCGCACATAGTAGGGCTTGCTGCATAAGCTCTCTGGATCTTGTACATGTTTACTGCATGTCCCCATTGAAAGAAATTTTTAGTTGAATGATATTTTCTCAGTTCCTTTACCAGAAGGAGGAACATCGATGAAGCACGTGAAATAGAATGAATGATAGGGTTTTGAAATCTACAAATCTAACCTAGTTTTACACAGACACTAAATTGGGTTCTAAATAATTCAAAGGCCAAATTTGAGTTACTTAAATTTCGCTTCTAAGTATCTACTTCAGCAGATTTGAGAAGACCCACCATTTCACATGCACAAATGCAAGATAGAGATACACTAAAAACATGCAAATAAAAATTAGAAGCTGAAGAAACAGCCACATCAGAAACTAAGGAACTAACAAAAGCAACTCAACACTATTTAAGTTGTTGATTCAGCTCTTTCAGCCAAAGCTGTGTCAGGGAAGAACTTGCAGGTAGAGTTGGGAGGGCCTGCTAAACACCGCCCGCAATGAATAACTGAAATCACGTCACTTATATGAAGAAAGCGGACAAGTCAAACTAAGGCTACTGATTCAGTTCAGGAGGTGTTCTATCAGCATGTAATCCTACGTTGTAGTGAAAATTTCAGCTGAATTCTGCATCAAGACTTGTTTACACAAATCTAGAGAAGAATGTAACTGAAACAACGCACTCTTACACCCACTATGATCAGTCTGCAAAGACCCATTTTTGCTTTGAGATACAACACTTTTCTACCATTTCAACAGTCAGAAGGGAAAAATGGGTGTATGCATGTCAATCAGGGCGGGTGCGGATAACAATTCCCTAATTGAGAACATAAGATAATCGTTCCCACAGAACATGGTCTCCAGTGCATCAAGGTTGTTTAGCCTTGACAGTTCGTAAAGACTGAAGAGAAAAGCGCCAACAAGAAAAATACCTTTCAATGCAATATCAACATCTTTGACAGAACATAATACAAGTGTCCCAATAACTGCATCCACAGAAGCATCTCTTATTGGCAATGCCTCACCAACCTGCAGAGGACATCAGCAGTGCCTTTAATCTCCAAAGAAAATAACTCCATAGATAGCAATACCAACACATTGAAATAATCTTAGATAAATAAAGGTGTAACCTTATCCACAGAGCTAAAAGGGTGAACATCTAGAAGAAATATGAATATTATTGCCTAAGAATATGAGTGATGTTTCAGTTTTTGAATGTGTTTTCTCTTTTAAGGGTTAGGACCCCTGATTGTTTACTCCTAGTCTTATACCTCCAATGATCTTATTCCTTACAAACTCACCCCAAAAACCATAATCTAAAGTTAAACCATCAAAGAACATCTTGCTTGTGTTTTGGAGAACCTGCATGAATTTCCACCATTGTTCACCATTTTAATCCAATAATTCAATCTTTTCAAGGTGGAATGGCAGAAAAAAAGGATTCTTGTAGCCGACCCCAATTAGTTGATGATGAATTCAATCTTTTCAAGGTGAAATTTAATGAAAAAATGACAGCATTGGAATTTGAAAGCAAGATAGCCAATGGCAAGTAAACTAGATAGGCATCCCATTCACATCATACAAGTATGGGGCAATGAAGTAATATACAATGTTTGGCGCCAATCCTGCCAAGATCTATTCTGGAGAGAATAAATCGCATCGAGAAAGAAAACATATCATCATGAGAAATCACATGTAATTTACTGTGTAAAACGGGATTGTGAGCCCATGAATGATTCTTAGGAAGAGAAATATAAACAAGTCATAGTCCGAATCTTTGTTAGCAAGGTTGTATGCAGAAAAAAATAAAATTTGCAAGGCAATTGTTTCTGATTGGAAAGGTCTTCGAGGGAAAAAAAAGGCATATAAAGTTTTGAAGTTCTGGTAGGGAAAATGCAGCAATATGGCCTTAAACACCAAGATTTCATTTTAAAGTATCATCACATCATCACAGCCTTGTCCCACACTCCCAGCTATTTGGGGTTCCCTTTATGAATATTATTTCGTCAATCATATTTAAAATAGGAATTCTCATGATTTCTATGAAGTTCTATGACAGGCTGTCCAAATAACAGCAACCCTTCTTTACGCGGGCTTGGGACTGGCTGGCGCATCACTTCCAAGAGGAGTTTTCAGTAGTCTCAAAGATATAATGATTAACCAGTTACAAAAATTAAAAAGCATTTCACATTTGAAAGAAAGAGAATCACAATTTTTCAACAGGTATGCCAGGTAAATATGTTAAAAGAAATCAATATTGCTAGCAATTGGTGTGGTAGAAGAGTTTACAAAATGGGAATGTAAGTTAGTCTCCACAAAGTTTTTTCCATAGCGGGCATGGTGAGGGGTTATCTTGTCCTTCTGCTAACGAGCAACTACCCATCTTAGATGGAAGCATTTTAATGGACGAAATAGATGATCATTATTAGGCTTTTTATATATAAACAACCTTTTGTAAATTCTCAATGGTCCCTTTTCTTATTATTAATGATAATTCAATAAGTTAATTGGGAGAATTCTTATTTTAATCATCACCATCATTCCACCATGGTCATGTCCTAGATATTTAGGATCGGCATTTCTCAAGATTGCTTGGCAAAAGTTTATTGACCAGTTGCCTACTTGACATCAACCCTCTACCCAAGCCCAGGAATGGTTGGTGGATTCAAGGTGTGTCGTAAGCTGTAATGGCTGTTATGGAAAAAATGACCCATTATGGCCCGTAACGGTTGATACAGGTTTTCTTCAGTTATTTATTTAAGAGATCGTAATGGCCATTACATTATGGTAGCGGTGGCGGCCGTTATGGCCACCATTACCATGACAGAATACCCTGTGTGGCTCACTACAAAGTGGGCTTTGAGAGGTGGATTGTCACTTTGTTAGAGGACAAGAATCCAGGACCCAATGGTTATCAAATTTAGCATCACATGCCCACAGATAAGTGGCCACAGGTGGCAAACATGTGCCGTATCCAAGCCTTGTATCAGGTCATTTTGTGGGCCCCCTGGCCCAAAACAAAGGCCAGTCCAATTATTTTTATTTAAAAAAAAAAAAAGAATTTGCAATACTTGAGATCTACATTATCCATGGATCCAGTTGCACACCATTCAGACCAACTGAAAGAAACAGAGAAAAAAAAAAATCAGAATCCAAACATAGAAGTTGGTGGAGATAATCAGTTTGCTTGGCAATGTTACAAATTGGTTGAGCTTATTGAAGGCAAAACCAAACTTTTCAAATTTGGAGGTCAATATGGTTGATTAACAAAAAAATTGTCCCTTTGTCAGTCTGTCTCTGCAATTGTTAGTGACTTCTATTCGGCTTCTTAAATTGGAACTTTTGCATGATACATTTAATGGAAAGAAGTTAAGGCTGGATACAGAGTTCATCAACACATAGCATATAGAAGAAAGGGAATTAGGATCATAAAAATATAATCGCTTCATTTCCAAATGACAAAAGCACACACTTTTTAATATTGGAAAATACATTCACAGAGCAAAGCACATCATTGCATGTAGCAATCTAGGTTACAGTTCGGTGTTCAGGAAAGTGCCATACTGCTTGTGTAAAATCAAAATGTTTTGATGGAAGACCTGCAGCCTCTGCAGCTGCCTGAGCATACTTCTCCATCCGCTTATTTGGATCGATGCCAAAGACACAAATACCAGGAGTGCCAGCATAGTATTTGAAATTAGGGCCGGTGCCAACGCCTAGCTCCATCACTTTCTGATTTTCTCTTCTCAAATAACTGAAGATTTTGGTTTTGTAACCTGAGATCTTTTCAAGGACAACAAGAGATTCTGCATAATGAGAGATCCATGTGCTTAGAAGTATTAAATGAGCACGCATGTTGAAGTAGAATAACACTTCCTAGAGAGAACACACCACTATAAGTCTACAACAATCAAATAGGCTGAAGCTTTGTTTGCACAATTACTCTTATCAGCCAAAGCCATGCAGAGCAAATTAGAATTTCACTACACGTATAGGAAGAAGCGAGCTCATCCATGTAAAAGAATGGCACATGAAAAATGGTCCAATGACATTTGAATAAAAAATCAGCAGGGTCAACGATGAAGTTGTATGTTGTGGAGAGACAGCCAAGCTACTGGAAAAGGTAGAATGAGAACAGCCAATTTTGAAAGCTCAGGGTGGTTGGAAAGTCCAGTATCAATATTTTGATGGAAAATTGTAACAATTTTGTTAAAGAAATGACTCAAATATTCCTGAATTTAGAAACAGATATTCATGAATGAAGGAAAAAAAAGATAACAAAGCCTGAAATTTGGCATAAACCTCTTCCTCGTAGGCTTTCATGCCCTGATCCATAACTGATGCGTAGAACTCCTCATACCAATCTGGCCTCGGAGGATGAATATCATTCAGCACAGCCTGTACATGTAAATTCATCAGTTATTATAAATGCCGCCGCCACCAAAATGGAAGAATTTCCAACATGGAATTTCCCATGCAATCCCATTTCCAGAAAAAAACAGCATATTGCACACAACACAACCATTGAAAAAGAAGGTAGATTTTTCAAATTTAAAACCAATTGAAAACAACAGTCAGACCAATTTTGTTGCATGAATAAATAGAAACAGAGGTAGAGAGTATCCAGTTCAAAGTTCCAGACATCCTTGTGTGGATTTGGAACAACACGACACAACAATGTAAGCATGTTAACGAGACATGGCAGCGAGGAGGAACCATTCCAATTACCAGCATTGCTATAAGCATGTGGAGGTTTTCCTAATGCATGATTATTCCTAAAAACACAGATTAGATGCATCTACCAATTATTGATGATTCAATCAATGCTGGATAATTATTCTAAGCAGCACGCTTGGAGTGGAGCGACGAGGACATGATCATGAGAGAAAATACACACGACAGTCTTGTAAGTTACCAGTCTCAGTGAGGATACTATGAAGCTCAGTCCAAGGAGTACAGACTATGAGATTATATAAGAGGAGCCCGTGATCCAGTGATCTAGAGCATTGATCTGAAATTAATGAGTTCTTGTCTAATGCTCAGTTCAAAACACCAAATATTCTTCTTCTTTTTTATCTAAAGGCAACAGTACCAGGGCTTGAACCCTGGATGACTCGCACACATTACACTGTTTCTACCAGCTCATCTAAGGAGCAGGACAGACCAAATATTCTTCTTGGATTCGCATTTGACTGACTCAGTGGAATGACTCGACCTGATTAGATTCAATTAGGCATGTAAAAGTGTAGACTGATTTCGCAAACGTGGGTCTATACGGTTAGCTGGTGTCTCATTTCCAGGTTGGGCTGAGTTGGAGATGCAAGTGGGATTGTGGAATCTGTCCTTGGATCCCAACCATACCGAGTCCACTCGGACAGATCCCAGAGCAGCTAGAGAATCGTACCGTGGGATCAGACGGTAAGGAAATGGCGTCTGCTGAAAAAAGTGGCACAAGGGCAGCAACAGAAGCTCCCAGAAAATGCCTTCTTCTGCATGGACAGAGCCTGTTACATTCGAACTTAACTTCCTCGTTCTTCTTGGATCTCTCAGGGCTTTTTTGGGGCGGATTCGGATCGGATTCGGGCATCTTGCACTGCTGAGTGTGTGGGGATTTTCGCCCGGATGGGTTTCGGGTATCCAAATCCGACTAAGGAGGAGGTCTTGAAGGATGAACCGTGACAGATGGATGGGTAGAAGAAGATGGAGGAGTTCATATCTCCCCTTCCTCTTCTCTCTCTCCTTCGTTTTCTTTTTTCTATTTTTTTACTAGGAGCGTTATTTAATACTCCGGCCGTGCATGACGCTTGATACGCAGGCACTTAAAAATGGATAACGTGCCGTACGTTGACCCAGATTAAATCGACTAAATTGTGGAATCCGCTACTGTTTGGTATGAAAATCAGGACAATCCTCACCTCTGGCCGCTTGTTTTTTGAAACTTGACCCTCGGATATTTTTCATTTCTACTGTCAACGGAATATATTAGTAATCTAATATTTTTATTGTGGTAGAAGGGTGATTCCTGGTTAATACATTTTAAGCTTACTGCCCATAGTTGGATGGTTTATTTGAAATTGTTGTAGACCAAGTAGTGAAGTGACAGTAATGTTGAATTGCTTGTGTATCATCATTACATCAGTTAAAGAGTAATAAATTATATCTCTTTTGTAAATACTTGGAGCACCAGGTTCACAGGAACTGTACACCCACACCTTTGGGACAGTCCTAGACTGAGCAAAGATAACCTCGTTTCAACACTAAGGTCCTGGCATCATTGAATCCCAACGTAGGGGTGGCTAACATTGAAGTGTAACTAACAGTGTGGGTGTGTGTACTAACAGTGGGATGTGCATGCTAACAAAAAAAAAAAAAAAAGGTTCATAGGAAATGTAACCCTGACATGGCTGGGATAAGCTACTTGAGGTGCCTTCACACGTCAGGCTAAGAAGAGGTATGGCCCTTTAAAGGCAAAGGTCCTAGATGGCAAGCAAACAAAATACATTTCCTCCGAAGAATTTTAGGTCTTGGTCTAAACCCACCCAGGTCATGGCTTGGAATGGGTTTGGACTTGGAAAAAAGGGCTTTGGGGGTAGCCATTTGCGGCTTTATTTGCATGCATAGAATTTGTGGGTATTATTTGCATGCATGGAACCAAATACCCTTTTGTTGGCCTACAGCAAGATGTTTGGAAGCCGTCTACACTCAAACACCGAAACGATGAAGCTGGCCAGTCTTTTGGTATTTTCGATTGTGGTCAATCCAATTTGGGACCATCACATGAACGGCTTGGAGCACCTATTACGATCCCACTTATGTCCAACATAACACAACCTGATCTCTAGGCCTTGTTCTAGGACATCATTACCATGGAAAATGCAGTCCTGAACAAGAAGATGCACTTGGAACAAAAAATTCACATCAGTCCACTCATCAAGTGGACCACACTGTTGGAATAAATGGACAACCAACAAACCAATTCAACTTAGAGGTGTGGCTCACCTAGCAGATCAACCTTATCTTCGAGAATGGCAATCTTCATGGTGGGGCCTATTGTTCACATGGCACTAATTCCCCAACACACGCACATAGGCACATGTGGGGCAATTCATCTCCAGAAACCAATCAAATTGGCTGTTGGCAAGTCAGTGTTTTAGCGGCTACTCGATTCGGTGGGGTTCAAATGGTGACTACAAAATGCATCCACTTTGAGACCCACTGGATAATTGCCTCAGGTTCAGTTCCTACACACAAGCCCAAGGGCACTAAACATATACTCCATGACAAGGACCATATTCATATAGATATACACACACGCAAGCGCATAGAAAAATTTTCATAAAGGCATCCTTCCATTATAGATGCTTGTAGCCCACCCTTGATGTGATTGCAATGGCATTACAATCTAATTATTTCAAGTACGATTGTTTGGATGCTCTTAAAATTCTTAGTTGTAAAGGGTTTACAAATAAACATTTAAAGATTAGTGTTTGAATGGTAAAATTTGCCTGCAAGTTGTGAACAATTTAGTGTTAAATTCATCTTTTTTCTTTTCCAGGCAAAGATCTCTGTTTCAATTACACATAAAATCTTGACAACTGAAAATACATTATGCATAATAGACCATGATTTTGATACATACTCATGCTGTGTGGTGCCCATTGTGATATCTACAATATACTTAGTTTGTCCATCATGTGTGTCCATTGATGCCCTCCTACGGCCCCAAGAAAACAGCCTGATAGATCATCAAATGAGCCATACAAGAGGGAACATTTGGGATAGGATGCCCACCATTAAGAACCTTCCAGATTGTGTGCGGGGCCCACTATGATGGGTGTGGGACATCCAGTAGCATGTGTGTACTTCGATGCTCTCATAGGGCCCAAAAAAAAATTAGCCTTTTTTATATGATTTGCAAATTTTGGCGGGATTTACTGCCCCAAGCTCTATGTGGTGATAATACCAATTTTATACATTGTACACACTTTACAAGTTTACATGTAAACAGTTTCCGCATGTAACCCTTTTCATGTGTGAAGAAGTGTTTATAACTTAAAATTTTATGGGCATCCAATCGACCCTTCTGCGCATCCAAGCGCATCTTGAAAGTCGGACCAGTATCAACTTTCTAAGCCCGATAAAGCTGACTGCTTCATTGAGTTTCAAGAACTAGGGTGTTCTCTCTGTCTCTGCATTTCACATTCCTGCATGCACAATCCAAATGATGTGGACAGGAAGACATGGTACTAGTCTACGAGCAATTCCATATATATGGGACCTTATATGATAGAAAGATGACAGATTAGCTGTGTGAATGCTCACATCTGAAAAACCAGCTTCAGAAATTTCCTTCCCTGTTTCTCGGGTGAGATGGCACCCATCCAAGAGTATTTGCTGCGAGGGATCAAGGAGATTCTGTAGAAACCTGAGGGGTGTTCCACCTGTGCACCACAATGATATTCAGAAATGAGAAAATAAAAAATGCTCATTTCCTCCACCTAAATCAATATAAGGTATCTGTAATACCATTGGCAGCAACATGCTCGATGAATATGTATAGCCCACCTGGTTTCAGCCACCCTCTTCACTTCTGCATGGGTTCCGGATCAATAGTTATGAATCTCAACCTTTGCACGAATTGAAGTGCAGAAAGAAATTCTATGAGGTGATAATCTTTAATGATGTAGATTCACCAACCCTTCGTCAAAGCAGCATTTAAGCAACTAACAACCTTACTCAAAAAAAAAAAAAAAAAAAAGGCATGTAAGCAACTATTGCACAAACAAGGATGTAGGTATTGGAGCCCTTTGCACATTGCTCATCACACATTATTACACATGAGTTCCTATGGTGGCTGTGGCTTATCACACCGTTCATCCAGAAGATTGCCAAAATGAGTGTTCCATGGCCCAAAAAAATCAGGCAGGCCTGGCAATTCTAACTGCTAAACATGTTTGGAAATATGTCAACACACATTTCTGGGCTGTGTTCTGAGCAAGTAGCTGGGATTGGGCCATATTTCACACATAGTAGGGCTGCTGCATAAGCTCTTTGGATCTTGTACATGCCTACTGCATGCCCCCATTGAAAGAAAAGTTTTAGTTGAATGATATGATCTCAGTTTCTTTCCAGAAAGAGGAAAATCGACAAAGCACGTGACATAGAATGAAGGATAAGGTTTTGACTCAACAAATCTAAACTAGTTTTACGCGGACACTAAATCAGGGTTCTAAACGATTCCAAGGAAAATTTTTGATTTCCTAAATTTCGCTTCCAAGTATCTACTAAGTAGATTAGAGAAGACCCACCATTTCACACGTGCAAATGCAAGATAGAGATACACTAAAAACATGCAAATAAAAAGCTGAAGAAAAGGCCACATTAGAAACTAACTAACAAAAACAACACAACACTATTGAAGTTGTTAATTCTGCTCCTTTAGCTAATGCTGAGTCAGGGAAGCACTTGCAGGTAGAGTTTGACTGGCAGAATATTTGGCTTGTTGGGAGGGCCCAATAAACACCGCCCCCAATGAATAAACTGAAATCAAGTCCCTTGTATGAGAGAAGCAGACAAGTCAAGCTAAGGCTAATGGTTCAGTTTAAGAGGTGTTCTATCAGCGTGTAATTCTACATTGTAGTGAAAATTTCAGCTGAATTTCTGCATCAAGTCTTCTTTACATTTGCAAACTATGAAATGCCCTTTACGGACTAAAGTAGGCACCAAGAACATGGTGTGGCAAGATGTTGAATTCTTGCTACAAAATGAATATTCAGCCGCACATGCAGACTCTAGCTTAATTATAAAGCTAGAAATGGCAGGTTATCCATCATTCTTGTCTACATCAATGATCTAGTCATTACTGAAGATGATTCCAAAGAAATTATTCGAGTAAAGGAAAACCTATTGGTGTGGTTTCAAATGAAAGAGCTCCGGGAACCCCAGCATTTTCTAGGAATCGAAATCGATAGAGTCAAGAAAGGTTTTTTCTTGTGTCAACAGAAATCTACAAGAAACCTTCTACAAAAGTTTGGTATGGCCGACTGCAAGCCAATATCAATGCCGATGGAGACGAACATAAGACTAAGCACGGATGTAGGAGATGTCCTCAAGGATTCAGCAATGTATAGGCAACTTGTCAGGAGTCTGATCTATTTGACACTAACCCTACCTGACATTTTACATGTAGTTGGAGTAGTCAATCAGTTCATATATAAACCAAGAAAATTTCATTTGGAGGCTGTTCAAAGAATCATACGATACATCAAAGGCACTGTTGACTACAACCTTCTATACAAAAAGGGCAAGTACAAGCTAACTGGATATTGTGAATGCTAACTTTACTGGGAATCTTATAACTCACCAATCTACTACTAGATATTTCTTTCGCCTTGGTTCAACAGTAGTATCTTGGTGTAGCAAAAGGCAACCAACAATCTCATTATCAACCACTGAAACAGAGTGCAGATCTGCAACAACGGCTGCTTAATAATTCACCTGTCTGACACTCTTGCTAGAGGACCTACATCAGCCACTACAAAAACCAATGTCACTTTATTATGACAATCTATCAGCCATCAAGTTCACTGAAAAATCATGTCTTCCATGCAAGGACCAAACATTTTGAAGTACATTATCACTACATTCGAGAAAAAGTTCTAGAAGAATATATAACATTATCACCGATTAGAACAAAAGATCAAGTTACTGATATGTTTATAAAAGGACTCAGCTCCACATTATTCACAAAGCACTAAGAAACGCTTGCCATGATTAAGAGATCCATAATTAATGAAAGTCAGTGTTGAAGGGGGGGTATTGTAAAGTCAACACCAACTTTACCTTGCATTCACCGACCTTAGTAAAAGGCTAAAGAATAACTATGTAGGTTATCTTTTTAAAAGACTTAGTATGTGAATTAGGAGAGACCACGCAAGAGCTTTAATTACCTTGTGTTTTAACCGACCTTAGCTTGTAAAAGCTATAGATAGTGGTGAGTGTTGTACTTGATATTGCACAAGTAGTTGTAAGATGTGAGCAGTAATGAGAAATAGTGGTTGTGTGATGTATTAAGTGTTGTAAGTGTGTCCACCTGCTAGCCCAGCTGGAAGACGCCTTGGCGTTTCAACAGCAAGTCTCAGGTTTGAATGCTAAGGAGACATAAACAGGGATCCTTAGGTTAACTAAGATTAAATCTGGATTTTAAAACCTTTCATTTTTCGTTGCATTTCGAAAAACTAACATACAATTGGGTCCCTAGAGAGTTAATCTGGTTGGTTGGGAGTTTTAAGAGGGATATGTTAACATGATTAAGGATATTTATGAGGGAGCGGTAACAATGTGAGCGCCACTAGTGGAGAGACAAGTTAGTTTCCAATTATTGTAGGCTTGAACCAGGGGTCCACATTGAGCTTGTACTGTTTTGCATTGGTTATAGTTGAGTTAACAAGGCATTTGCAGGAAGAGATCTCAAGGTATATGTTGATTGCAGATGATAGTTTTGATAAACAACATGAGGGACATCATAAAGACAAAGCTAGATTTATAGAGGACTAGGAGCCCCCTTCTACTATTTTAAATTTACCAACATTAATTGTGGAGGCATCGAATAATTCTGATTTTGTGGAAGAGACACTGTTACTTGAGGACGAATTGATTGATGTCTATCTACCTTTTTGGGGTCTTCAACCCATTGAAAATTCTGACTGGGAAGACCCGTATTTGCATAATCATTACCTAATCCTGAATTTAAGGAGATATTTTGTGGATAATGCCCAAATTAATCCTACCTCTTTTCCTCATACAGGGGGTGAACATTATTTGTGCCCCTGCATCAGAGGGGTGCTTTAGACTCTAGAGGATTTAAAATTAATCCGGCCAAAACAAAGCATATGGAGTGCAATTTTAGTAACAAGTGCAAACAAGGAATTAGTTAGGACATTGACCAAGAAGTTTCCCAAAATAACCACTTTTGATACCTTGTGTTAATAACTCATGAGAGTGGAGAGATTGAGAATGATGTTGCCCATAGAATTCAAGACGGGTGGAAGAAATAGAGATATGCCTCTAGAGTTTTATGTGATCATCATTACTACGCAAATTGAAAGGGAAATTTTATAGGATAGCAAGAAGCCCAATTATGCTTTATGGGCCAGAATGTTGGGCTGTTACGGAACAACATATTCATAGGATGAGTGTAGCTGAAACAAGGATGTTGAGATGGATAAGTGGCAAGACGAGGAAAGACGTAATTAGAAGTAAATGCATTCGAGAGAAATTAGGAATAGTTTCAACTGGTAATAAGATGAAGTTAAGTATACTTAGATAGTCTGGTCATGTGCAATAGAGACCAAAAACTATGCCAATTAGGAGTGAGTTGGTACAAGTTGAAGGCTCTAAAAGGGCAAGGGGAATGCCTAGAAGGATGTGAATGGTAATAAAAGACTTGATGACCAATGGTCTAATTGAAGGTATGGTTGTTGATAGAGTGGAATGATAGAATAGGATTTATATAGCCAAGCCTAATTAATTGGGATAAACCTTAGATGATGATGATGTGATGAAACAAACTTAACTGAATGAATCCACTGACAATAGCTGATTGATGATAAAACAGAAAGCGATATTCTACCCGATTCCCAATCAAAATGGAAACCTTCTCCAAAAGAATTTAGGGTGTAACAAAGATGATGACAACTAAGATATACGAATTTAGGGTACCATAGATCTAGTTAGATTTAGATCTTTCTCTCATCCTATTTCCAGGCCCTTCACCACTAATCAGAGTTCCACTCCTAACCTGGCCATCTCCAGTCGACCATGCACATGAATGAATCCATTGGGAAATTTTAATAGGACAGTTATAAGATCAGCCATGCTTAATGCTTTATGGGACAGAATGTTATGCAGTTAAGGAACATGTTCATAGGATGAGTGTAGCTGAAATGAGGATGTTGATATGAATAAGTGGCAAGATAAGGAAGGATAAAATTAGAAATTAACGCAACTGAGTAGCTACGATAGGTAATAAGATGATGAAAGGTAGACTTAGATGGTTTGGTCATGTGCAATGGAGACCAAGAACTACACCGGTTAAAGGACTGTGGGTGGAGTTGGTGCAAGTTGAAGGCACAAAAAGGGCAATGGGAAGGCCCAAAACGATGTGGGTGGAGGTAGTAAGAAAAGACTTGGTGACCTATGATCTAACTGAAGTTAAGGCCCTTGATAGAGTGGAATGAAGGAAAAAGATTCATGCAGCCAACCTCAATTAGTTAGGATAAGACTTAGATGATAATTATGATGATTGGCACTACTACTAGGATACCTTGGATGACCTTGTTCACTACAGATTCATTTCAACAGTCTAATCTCCCCAACACTCATCCTTTGCGCATGGTGCATTCTAACTGCGTAACAGTCTGCGCCATAAAGCATAACTAATCAAATAGTTATTAGTCAGACATAGGGCAATAATGGATCAATAGGGCACAAGACAACTGTAGCTTTTGAAGGGGTGAATTTACAAGAAGAACCAAAGTGCAGATGCACAATTTGAATGCACAAATGCACAACTTTTAAGGCAATATTCTAAGATTAGAATGTACTCTCAGGTCTATGAGTCTAAAAACAACCCAAAAGATTTTGCAAGCACTTATCCACTCACTTTTCTGCAAGACGTTCAAAAATAAACGATATGTAAGCTGAGGTGCAGCCCCAACAAAAATACCGCCAATAAAATGAACAACTGATTTTGGTTTCGACTTTCTTGGTTTCAGCACCCACGCTCCCTGAGACAATAAGTTCCACAATTGGTTAATAAAATATGTTTATGGATAACTTCCAGCAAGCTACTCAGATGGTTAAGCAACAAGAAAAGTTATTCAAATGGTTACTGTAACACCAAATAATACGTTGATCTGAAATTTTTAAGATTGATGCAAAGGTGAGCTGAGTCGAGGTTTTTAACTTTGTTACAGTCAAAACTTGTCAAAAAATTTTGAGAGAAACAAAACCATCCCAAATTGTTTGATTCCTTCTTCTTTTTTTTAAGATGAAACACTTTTATTAAGGAATGAAACACTTTTATTAAGGCATAAGACCAAAAAAGAAAAAAAGAGGGCCAAAAACAACAGAAACCCAACAAAAACTAGCAACTAAAAAAATCAAAAGACAACAAAACCTAGCAAACCCCAACAGGAAACTGATTCACTATTCAGTTCATGCCATAGTAGACAATTCATTGTATTCCCTGACAAAATTAACATGGAAATTGCTCCATTTGCAATAATTTTACAGAATGAGTCTGCTGTTTGTGCATGAGTGCAGCAGGGGAAACCTTTGATATTGTTTCATCCTCTAACATGTCGCATGTTAGAAGGTAAATTGAATTTATCAAAAGGAAGAAAGAAAAGAAAACAAAAGGCCAATCGGCTATGGCACTTGAAGAGGTCAATGAGGAATCATCACCATACAAGGCCTATGCCACAACAAGCCTCTATTTGTTCCCTAGATAACCTACAAAAGATTTAAGCCCCCTAGCCTAACTTGCATTCTTCCGGGAACCATTCCAAAAGTGTCCTCAATTGATGCTCTATTACAGAAAATTCTATTATTTTTCTTTCCATATTGCCCACAATCATGGAAAGGCTTCCCTGAGTAGGGTCTTTCCCCTGTGTTAGCATCACCCAACATAACTCAAATGGGACCAATAAACTCACAATAGAGAAATAGATAACCATTTCTTCATTGCAAAGACAAAATACAAGCATTAGGGATAATCATGTTTCTGATCCTTAAGTGGTCAAACAGTTATGATCTCATCCTTGCCCACCAACCAACCGAACATGATCGCTCTTGGAGGACCCAGATAATGCCAAAATGAGCAGTCAGAGCCATCACCTACCTTCCCCACGAGCATGTCACACTGCTGCATAAAAGGATTTAACTGGGAAGTCCCACTTCTTTCCAACCATCATTACCACTCATCTAGTTCTTACAGTCTCAAACTATACCTATTTAACATTTCCTTAAGATGAATGAAATCCTCAATCTCATTGTCATTAAGAGCCCTCCTAAATGTTGAAGACCACACAACCTGGCTGCTTGACTTAAGCTATCATTGATTCTTTGTTGGAAGCCACCTGAAACAATTGTGTTTTCCTGAGAAAGAGAAACGGTGTGGACCACACATCTTCCCAGAACCTTGAACTGTTTCCAGCTCCTAACTTTTATACAATCACCTGGGAGGATTCCTTCTCTATTTTGAAGACTGCCTTACAAAACCATGTTGACATGTATGCAGATTCTAGATGATACTCTAGAGTACTAACCTCCTGGCCTGCTACCATATTTATGTTCCAAAAAATTTCTTCCACTTTTGGACCAATTGCTATATACATATTTGAAAGTGGGTGTCATACCTGTGCCTAGTTGCTTTAAGTGTAAAAGTGGTGTCCATGATGTAACCGTGTCATATGCATGTCATACCAAGGTATGGCCCAATTTTAAAAGAGCACAAATACGCATGCCCCATTTAAACGGTGACAAGTTGCACTTTGAAACTGGATCAAAATGGAAGTCAACTCAAAGTGGCATCATACTGGACAACGGATTCTTGAATGTCTCTACAGCTTCTAGGGAGTTGCATGGAGCCTTGGAGATACACATTTTACATGAAGAAAAATGACGCAGTCTTCCTTGTTGAGGTTCCTTTTCTTATAGTGCAAGAGAAGGAAATGAGATGGATATTATCTTCCAAAATGAGGGGTTGAGAAGGATTTGTATTGCTTTTACTTAATCACTATCTTTGTGTATATCGTAGTTTCTTTTGATCTTAAATGACGTTTTGTTAGTGATAAAAAAAAAGAAAAAGCGAGTTCCATGCAGAAAGCAATCGAATTGGGAACAATGGCCATTCCACTCAATGCAAAATTGCAAATATAGAAACTTCCAAATGTACCCTAAAGTAGTATTGGATAATTTGAAGGATTCGAGATGGAACTTTTCCACCTTTGTAAAGTTGTATTTTGTTCCACGGCACATTGACATTTCCTAGTTTCCATGCATTGACAATGATCAATGTTGTTTTGCATGGGACCACAAAACACAAATTTCTCGAATCTATATGACATGAGAAGTATAATGAAATTGACCCAAGATTAGCTAAACACCATGTTCTGGTGTGTTTTTCCCTTTATGATTCCTACGCAATAAATTTAAACACCGTTGCAGTAATTATAGGGTTGTCAACATGTACCTGAATCTCTGCATACCTGAGGTGTCTGAACTGATTAAGCAGATGTAGAACCTAAATTGGACCATTTAAAAATCAGGCCAGTTTGGTACCGCTGCAACCCGTTTAAGAATTGAGTCCAATCGGGTACCAGTTACTATTTATTATTGATGTTACACATAAATATATATCAGTAACATAACTAAATAAGAGTTGGTGAGATATTTCATGGAAGAAGTGTTGCCTAGTAGAGCAGAATTCTGAATTTAATTTATTAAGGCATTCCTTGAATACGTTCTTGCAGTGAATTCTGCAATAAAGATGCGTAGCCTTTGACATCTACAATCGAGGGCAACAGATTTTAAATCTACTATTCGATGCAGCGTGCAGATGAAATCTATAGACTAAGAGTGCCAGTAAGATGCCTTCCATGGCTCCAACATATGCTTGTCATCATCTAATGATGGGTACACATGCATGCAACTAAAGTACACAAAATAAATAGAGCAGGTAAGCACACCACCTCAATTTCACACCAGTCTGTGGCAGCACCCCAAGTGTCATTGGAATTGGATGGCTTTGCAGTTTCTGTAATTAATCTGCTAGTAAAAAAAAAAGGCGTACTAAAGCGTCTCACCCATGACGTTATTCATTGGGGTTGTCCCAGCATTCGTTTTTTCTATGTCCAGGTTCAAAATCATCAAGCAATTGGGGATGTGAATGAGAGAGGGGTTTGAAAAAATGGTCCTAGTGGACCTTTGTCTATGTCTTCCTGTTTCTCTTCTCTCTCCCATGGTGATACCATGGGTTTTCACGCGGCACTATGGTATTCTGTCCACGTTTCCCCGTATCTATTGGGTTTTATGCCATTTAGTCAAGCTCCCTACTAGGCCCAAACCACCCCCAATTGATGGCTATTTGTTGAGCTAGATCACTCTACACTCTTAACTATTACAGAAACTCTAAGGTGTTGGCATATGGTGAAAGCATGAAGTTCACTCCAACCATTTAACAACTTTAAAGGACGTGTTATCAAGGCATTTTACAGTTCATATGAAATTCAACATCATATTAAGAAGTAGCATCAATTCACCTTGGCAAACATTGTTAGTATGCTATCAAATCAATCTAACAACACCGTTTCGCATTAAAATCACGCAAAGATTAACATGCAAGCTGGAATAGAAAGTTTCAGCTACAATGAAAGCATATCAAGTAATTGCAACAACTATTTTTTCATGGAATCCAATCAACATATCAACCTAATATTGAATCTAGACACCACTAACTATTCAAACATGGCATTAACTATACCTAGCAATGTTTGATACTAAGTATCCTGACTCATTCCTAAGTTGAAGCTATGGGCCTTTTAATACCCCATATGCAACGAAGAGAACCGGGCAACCTTAGGTGTCTTCGTTTCTACGCTAAAGTAAATCATGGCAGTCAGTCAAGAGCTTGGTCCTAGGCTTTAATGTCTCTAATCTCATCGAAGTACTAGCTAGGTCAGCGGGTTCATTATGATAAGTCCATACTCCACGGCCCAACTTAAGTCCATCACCTGCTCTAGTACCAACTGTAACAGCCCGAAATTTCAGGGGTTGAGTATGAACTCGATCCCCAGTTATCCTGGGAGTCACTCATGCATATGCAAATGTTATTATGTAAGCATGTGATCCATGTGGCGTCAAATCATGATGATAGGACAAGCTAAACAATGAAATAAAGACATGATTGGAATTAAGTGGGCTAAAACTAAAATATACGGTACCACATCTCGTAAAAAGGGATCCACTCAACCAGTCTAACTAGGCCTCATCGAGTCCGTTCACCTTGAGGTACTTGCATCGATGAACTTACCTGGTTGGTGTTTTAAAACACCGTCCCAGGATTGGGAGTGAGTGATCAACTCAGTAGGTTCCATTTTCCCAAGTTACTCATGACACAAATATAGTCAAATGTAGGAAATGGATTAAACATACACACATAGCAAACATAAGCGTAGGCATAAAACCGTTCTGGCACCACCACATCACCTGCATGGACCTAAGCCGTCAATAATGAGTCGAACATACACACTAACTTTAACCTATCCACCGATGTGAGATGTGCTCGAGACCAGTGTTTATTTCCCGTCTAAAAACCAAGCAACTATGGTATACTACAGGAGTGCATAAAAACTTATCCACATGCATATTTTCTTATAACTAGGTCATAGTTCGGAATCAAATCCAGAAAGCAAAAAAGAGTAAAAGAACTTAGTTGCACAATCATTATAACTAGATAACTCACCTCCTTCGAATTACACTTCGAACTCCTTGCTCCCACTCCTGCAGCCTTGCTTGTTGTCTACACTTGCTAGCATTTTGAAACAACCACTTCCTTCTCTACACTTGGATCCATTGCAACTTCACGCTTTGTGCAACTGTAAAGTAGAAGTCACTGAAACATGATGTGTCGATTTAGTGCGGCAGGGTTTGAAATCAAGTTATAACTACATATGAATTTATTCCTGAGGTGAAGCCTCTTCCCTTTCCTACATGTTACATGTGTGTGTCATCATCTTAACTTTGTTACAACTACATAGGTCATTTCTACTTGTTTAAGGTAGTTCAACCATTTTGCCCTTTGTAAGTTAGTAAGGGTAATCAAGTTTGGGGTCAGCTTAATGAATCATGTTTCACCAATCATTCCTGAGATTTGAAAAGGCTTTTCATGTTGATACTCCCTTCTGTGATACTTCATTGTTACTTGTCTAAGGTAGTTTAGCCATTTCACCCTTCATAAGTTAATAAGGTTAATCAAAAGGAGTTTCTTCATAAAATTTCATCTGCAAGGCATGTTGTGTTATCAATAGGCTCAGATAAAAAACAATAACAATCAAGAGAGTGGGACTAAAACTCAAGGCAAAATCACCACACCTGAACATAGTAATGCATGCTTCTCTCAAAATTTGTGCAGCAACACCTTCCTTCTCCGATAACCTTTTTTTGACATGCCACTTTTCTCGTTTCTATAGCCTTTAACCCCAAATGCATTCAAGTTGGTACAAGCATCTGTAAAATTGGACATATTAGACCAAAAAAAAAGGTTGAAAGGAGAAATTGTTTCAACAATCGCCAAGTGGATTGGTTTCGCTTAATTGAGGAGCCAATAATGATTTGGAGTTCTTCCAAGTGAGGCCCAAATTTTTGCAAATGAGGCCATTTTTTATTCGTTCCCATTTTTGTCATTTTTTCCTTCTCCCTTTTTGCTTAGGACGGCCTTATCAACGAACTTGCTTGGCTTGGGCCTACCAAATGGAAAAGCTCCAATAGGCCTGGCACGTGCTTATTGATGTGTACCACCCTCCCAAAACATGGATAAACAAAGATTCAAACACAACTGCAATAAAAGATATTAGACCTAAGCATCTGAATCTAGAGATCATACCTGGGAGTGCATACCTGCAGCCAAAGACATGCCAAAATCGCAACCTTAGCTATGGAATTGCCTTCATAATCACCTGCACGCAACAAACAGAGAGAGAGAGAGAGAGAGAGAGAGAGAGAGAGAGAGAGAGAGAGAGAGCGGGGGGGGAGTAAAAAGTGAGAGGAACAAAAAGAAAGATAGACTCGACTTTTCTTAAATGCGTTCGTTCTTAATTCTCTCCCACACATCCTTGTCAACATCCTCATTTTTATACATATATGATTGCCCATGACACATGGCTAGGCTGTATGGTTGCATGGCCGCGGTGGAGGGGTTTGTCCCATCACTTATTTATATTATGTTTGTATTATTGTTTGCATTATATTTTTCCTTCTTTATCCATTAGCCATTGTTGGGTGGCTTTTTTTTTTTTTTTTTTAGGGATATCTTGGGTGGTTATGTCTATATAAGGGCATTATTGTACATTGTTCTCTTCCTTAGTTAATATATATTGTTGCTTTCTTTGAGGGTTTGTGATAAGGCAAACCTCACTAATCTGGAGTTTTGTTATGTGTGATGATTTCTCTTGGTTTTCTCCGAAACATATAATGTAATCAGAGCGAACAATCTAAGAGATCAGATCCGGTGCACTTATCAGTTTGATCCTTATCTGTTGGTAGGTCTCTCTTTTTTTTTCATGGTTCCCTTCTGGTGTTCTTGGGTACTCTACATTGATACAAATCTGGTTTGAAAATATTTCTGATTGCACAATCTAGCTATGGATGGTTCCCACAAAAACTCATCCAAATCTAATCTTCATCATCCTTGTCGCTGTCTCCACCAGATGCCTTCTTGGCAGCAGCTTTCTGGTTCCTTCGCCGCCAAGTGGGCTCGTAAGAGAAGTTGATATGGTTCTGGGAGTCCACCCGCACCATAAAGGATGGTATATTGACCACTTGTCTACCAATACAATTGGAAAAAAAATGAGTAAGGATCCTTTGTACTAATTACAATGCAAAAAATTACACATATAAGTCAGTATATAAACTATTTCTACCATACAACCACATACACATTGATACGGACCATCGATAAATCTGCTGAATCTTCCATGGCTTGCAGCCCAAAAATCAAACCTTTTCTAAAGACCAACTGCTGTAATTTATGCTACCATTCCAAAGGTAAGATACCAATCTGACAGCAACTTTACATCATAACCCATCGATCAATGGCACATTCACCAACTGGCGGGACGGGACAGGTCATGCACCACAGTTTATGTATAGTTCATAATGGAATCATCAACCTTTTCTACTAGCTCCTTTCCTTTCAAATTTCAGTGTATTTTCTGAAGCAACATGTTAGTGCATGGCTACCAACTCTCACAAGTAAGGTGCAGGAGGGAGAAAAGCACTCTGAACATTTTATTTCTACTGGAGATTTGGCAACATGAAAATAGTTTGTTAAACAACTATGATACATGGTACACAACGACCCACTTCCCTATCCTGGCAATTGTGGCACTATCATTTACCATCATCCCTGTCAGCATCAACATTCATCACTTACCTTTAGCAATCAAATTGCAGAGCCCCGCTAGACTGTACCACATAGCTGAAATCCATCCATGGGTCCTGAAAAAGAAGGCCAACCTCAGGCTTTAGGCTACTTTTGCTGCCTGCAGCTTCCACATGCTCTGCATTGAATGAAAAAAAGTGGAATTTAGTGTGGATTATATCATGCTTGGAGATTCCATTCATGAAAATAAGGCAAGAGGGATTACAAGGGGCTCATCTTCAGAATCTCCATTGGGCTCTGCATTGGGAGAATCTGATTTCTCTGCTTCATCTGATTCTATTAGGTCTTTTGGGTCTCCTGACTACTCTACGCCTACCAAGTGGGAAGCTTGTTTCCATTCAGAATTCTCGTGGGAAGCTTCTTTCCATTCAGAATTCTCTGGAAACGAAAAAGCAGAACTTGAGAAGTGATGGAAAAATAAGATCTTCCTTGCAAAAGTTTTCATAGATAAGTTTTGATCTCTTATATAAGGAGAATCTTAGGATTCAGTATGTTCATGAGCTCATTTCTTTCAAACTAATTAAGAACTAAATGCTAATTAAAAGAAAAAACATGATCGGATTAGTAAGATTCCTTTTCCAATGATAGCTGATCTTCTTAATGCACACTACAAATAGAAACATGTTAACAAACATCCACAAATTCAGAAATTCGAAGATAAAAAACCCAAAAAAGGCAACAATTGTCCAAATGGAACTACAAATTAAAACCCATCAATCAAAACCTAAAAAGAAAATGCAGATAACAGGAATCAATAAAAAAAATCATCACAAATTTTCAAAATAAATAAAAAGACTACCATTACCATTATGATTCATGAGCCTCAAATGGTAAGAAACCTAAAACTATCAAAACCAAACAAACAGAAGTCCAGCTGCCAATTCAACACTAACACTAACCAGAGAGGTATATTTCAGTAAATTCACATACAACCCAATCAATAAAACGCACATACAAACAAATCCAAATTCCATGAGATAGTGACTCAACTCATTGGGAAATAACATTGACAGACAGGAATTTTTAGAAAAAAGATCTGTAGCAATAACAGACCTCTTTAGCCTTTGGATCAGGAATTTTAGCTGGAATTGAGTCATATCCCTGCGGTGACAAAAAAAGTTGTAAGACAAATTTCAAAAGTATTTAGTTGGAATGAAACCCAAACAGTAAGTGCGGTTGAATACCTCTGGCTTGACATCATTAGGGTCATCAATATACTCCCTATCATCCCGGTTTTTGGGCTGTCAACAAAAAAGGGTACATGCATTGGAAAACAAGCTACAATAAAAAGCACTGAACTCCAGAAAATCCATAAATCATAAAATAAAAGAAAAAGGTAGAATTTACATGCTTCCTGATTTTTCGCATAGACGTCTTTGATTTTACGAGGAGGAAGAATATCCCAATCGGTGTACATGCTTCATGTTTCGCATTGGAAATCCTTCTTGATAGGATAGTTCTGCCCCTGGTAGGAAAGAACCTTGGGGTGTGTTTGGGAGTTACTGCTTTTAGCAACGAATAGTAAGTGCACCACAGAGTAAGGCCACATAGAAATTCTCAAATGGGCAACTGATTGTCCTATACTTAAACAATTCCATAATCAATCACAATTAACATTCATCGTCTAAGCAATATTACAAGCCGCAATAGAGTAAGCAATTTTTAACAAATGCAAGAGAAACTTCCAATGGCTGAATGGCTTGATGTAAATGGAAACTTGTTAAATTTGAAATGGGACCAACAAAACAACAACAAAAAAGGTATTGCAAGAGAAAATTTCAATAGTTTGTTTCAACTTCTAATTTGCCGGGACTGGATGATAGGAAAAATATGCACCATGTTTTTTTAGGATTGAAAAATCTACTAAGAAATCATATTAATAAGAAAACATGCAGATGCAACCATGATATGAACTGAAAAATTGCAAATATGGAATCTATGAGAATTACATTCTTCTCCCCATTAGCAGGGACAACGGCCACAACAGAAGCACTTCCTTCAGCTACAAGAGCTGCAGATGCTACTTGCACACCTCCACCTTCAAAGGACAGGAAGTGTATGAACGCAAGTTCAAAATACAAAAGCAGGAAAAAGCATGTGCGTATAATCCTTTGTGTTGGGAAAGCCGGCAGCGGAAGCGGAACGCCGAACACGTGAAGCAATGCGAAATCAAACAAGTAAACAAGATGCAATCAATCACACACAAGCATTCACCACAAGAGACTCCAAATTTACGTGGAAAAACCCCTCAACGGGTAAAAAACCACGGCACAAAACGATCCACTATGAATATCAGAAGATTACAGAGATTGACAGCCCACTAGCAAAGAAAAACAGAGAAAACTCCAAGTTCTCTCTCACACACACCTCTCCCCTCTTCCTAATACGAATATGAAACCTTGGACACCTTAGGATACCCATCTAAGTCGGATTACAACTCCTTAAATAAGCAATATTCCGAAATTAGAAGCACCTTGCGCAGTACTGTGAACTGCGTAAGAAATCTGCGCGCACAGCCGACCGGCCAGCCAATGCACAGACAATCCAGGGAGAAAATCTGTCTTGCTGCCTCACCACAGGCCGGTCGGCCGACTGGCCAGAGCCCCTTGCAGACTGGTCGGCCGACTGGTCTGGGGCACACGAAAACTGGTCCAGAGGTTTCTTCACATGCATTTGGGTTACGTCGTCCGGCCGGTCGGCCGACCGGTCGGAGCACCCAATTCGTGCATAGTTTGAATACTACCCCAACAATCTCCACCGAGGCTTCAAACGACGAATCAACACTATCCTTGCAACGTCATCTCATCTTCAATCATAGCTCCACCGCTTCTCGTGCCACCATCGACCCTATCCTTGCAAATTCACGCCCTTTTCCGCTCTTCTCATGCGGCCCTTGGGCACTTGCCACATACGAGCAACCGTAGGATCTCGCTGCCGTTCCCGCAGCTCCACCATGAATTGTGCTCCTGATCAACATGTAAAGATGGCCGCACCTCCGTGCCTTCATACACATGAGTGCCCCCTTCATCACTTCACAACAACGATCGCGGCCGATAAACATGCACCATTTCGCCTCGAGTGCACCAAGAGAAATCACATTTATCTTCATCTTGGGAACGTGTTTCACATCTTCCAGGACTTCGTTCGACCCCATCAAACATCCTGATGCGCACAGTACCAATACCCACAACCTTATGAGTGACTCCATCGCAAAAAAAACACTGATTCTCCACCATACTCCCTGTATGTCGTGAATGAACTCCGGTCAGGACAAACGTGACATGAAGCCCCTGAATCAAGGATCCACTCACTACCGTAAGATCCCTTGCTAGATACAGTCAGAACTTCACAAAAATCGCCATCGTCCTCTACGGTATTGGCTCCCTCTCCAGAAGAATTTCCATACTTCTCTTGCCTCAACCTGGGATTCTGACAATCCCCTCTCATGTAGCCCTCCTGGCCACAATTCCAGAACTTCACCTTAGCCTTACATTTGCCCTTAGCCTTAGATCCCGATTTCGAATATCCTCTATGCTCAGAATTTCTTCCCCTTATAACCAGTGCCTCTGAGAAATAACAGGAAGCCATGTCACCACTTTTCTTTCTCATCGCCTTCGACTGGAGGGCTGAGATAACGGTCTCGATGCTTATGGTTTCCCTCTCTGCGCACACAGAGTCCCTGAACGATTCATATGAATCTGGAAGAGAATTTAACAGGATGCATGCTTGGTATTCATCCTTAATCGGTTCATCAATCTCCACCAACTTGCAAACCGGCCTATTGAACGTGCTCAGGTGGTCCTCCACCTCCGTTCCCTCAGCCATCCTCAAGGTGAACAACTGCATCAACACGTACATGCGATTCTCTAGAGATTTCTTGGCATAAACCTTCTCTAGTTTCGCCATCGTTTCAGCCGCAATCTTCTCCTTCATGACATGATAGAGAACATCATCCGTAAGGTTTAACAGGATTGAGGTTCTAGCCTTCTTGTCGAGTCTCGTCCACTCATCATCTTTCATAGCCTCAGGGTCACTTTCCAAGAGCTCCATCAAGCCCTTGCTGAACGAGGAAAGATTCAATCTTCACCTTCCATAGCTCAAAGTTATTTTTTCCGGAAAACTTCTCTACCTCGAACCTTGCGCTCAATCCCATCTTCTCATCTCAAATTCGAATCTACTCCACCCCAACTTTATCTCTGATACCACTTGTTGGGAAAGCCGGCAGCGGAAGTGGAACGCCGAACACGTGAAGCAATGCGAAATCAAACAAGTAAATAAGATGCAATCAATCACACACAAGCATTCACCACAAGAGACTCCAAATTTACGTGGAAAAACCCCTCAACGGGTAAAAAACCAATGCACAAAACGATCCACTATGAATATCAGAAGATTACAGAGATTGACAGCCCACTAGCAAAGAAAAACAGAGAAAACTCCAAGTTCTCTCTCACACACACCTCTCCCCTCTTCCTAATACGAATAGGAAACCTTGAACACCTTAGGATACCCATCTAAGTCGGATTACAACTCCTTAAATAAGCAATATTCCGAAATTAGAAACACCTTGCGCAGTATTGCGAACTGCGCAAGAAATCCGCTCGCACAGCCGACTGGTCGGCTGACCGGCCGGCCAATGCACAGACAGTCCAGGGAGAAAATCTGTCTTGCTGCCTCACCACCGGCCGGAGCCCCCTGCAGACCGGTCGGCCGACCGATTTGGGGCACACGAAAACTGGTCCAGAAGTTTCTTCACATGCATTTGGGTCACGTCGTCCGGCCGGTCAGCCAACCGGTCGGAGCACCCAATTCGTGCATAGTTTGAAGACTACCCCAACACTTTGAACGTGTCTTTACCAGACCCAACACTTCTAATACGGTCCTTGGCACTTCTTTTCTCAAGAGAACCTGGAATACAAATCAGGCCAATATAGGTTCGACCTTCACATGGGCTGCATTAACCAGGGTGGCAATTTTCTACCCATCGCCAATCCTAGCTACAAAGTTTCTACCCATGAAACATCAATGTTACAAATTGCCTGTGTATCATCCATACTTTGCCGGAGTATCAAATTTTTTCTCTAAAATGCGATTTAAAATACCTTAGCTCAAAGGTACAAGTTATCATTCTGTAGCTCCACTTCCTGTCCATGCATAGATAGGAAGAATCAGACAGTCAACTGAGTCTAAGTGTGGCAATTATGAAATGCGACAGTTCCTATTCAGTCAAGTAATATAGAAAAAGCAATTCATATTCAAGAATTTAATTACTAATTCTCAAAAAATATAATAGAAGTAAGAGGTAGAGAATTGCCTGAACTATCTTATCTTTTATCTGGTTCATATGATCAGAAACACATGGTTGATGGGTAGGGATGGAGGCACTGAAGATCATCCATATCATCAAGAAATTCTTTGGAAAACTGTACATATCAGTTTGAAAATCATTCGTAAAGAATTCAGATTCAATGGAAACAAAAGCAAATAAGAAAAGCACATAAAATAGTGTCGTGGCTCTGAAAAACATCCTCTAAATATCACATTATTGACAATGAGAAAATGACAGCATTTGTGGTGATGGATCAGTGCCAGTAACTAACAATTAAAAAATCTGCAAAATTTTCACAATTTTACCATCTGAGACTAGAAGTCAGAAGCAAAGATGCCAATTAAAGGCATACATCCAATTTCCATAAGCAGAACAACATCAAAACTAGTGGTTTCTTTCCAAAATGAGCTCTAAAAGAATGGACTCTTGACAAAAAGAAAAAGAAGAAAAAAAGAAAGAAAAGAAAACACAAATAGAAAGTCTCTATAATCTGAAGTTTTTGTTCAAAAGTATCAAATCTGTAGTCACTCAACAATATCTCAAGTTTCTAAAATTAACATAAAATCAGAATTAAATTGAACCGTCCTGTTAAGCATTTAATGATCACATCAGTTCCCTAATTCCAATCTGTACTCAGAAAATTAGATAAAGTTGTAATTAATATTAAAAGCATGAGATGAGCAATGCGCACTTGCACAGCCTGGCAGCAACATATCTGCACACATGGTTAACTTAAGATAGGAGCAAAAGATGTTCAACAAAAGGTTTAAGGTTCTCATTCATCACTGGGTTCTAAAGAATATTATACTCCCCTAGAAGAAGCCACATTTGTTGTGCCAGAAATGACATATGTTGTGTCTGTTTCTGTGAATGCCTCCAACCACAGTCTGTCACATGGCATGGAAAGATCCAGCAGTAAAGCTTGTCGATCAGGCACACATGAATTACCTAATACCATGTCACCGGAGGTAGTGCAAGAATCACCAGGTTTACCAGAAACATCAAAACCCTATGCTTTGCATGTTGGAGAAAACCAAGAAACAGAATCCATTCCAATACAAGGCTCCAGTGGATCCCAGGTTCCTACTCCTGGGGGGGAATATCCTTGTTGGTTGCGATAAACCATTGGACGAAGTATTGATATCTAATGGTGATTGTGGGAGGAAAAAACTTCCAGAGGCTGGGATTCATAGAGGCCCTTCTTTGGGAAATCCCATAGAAGCTTCAAATATCATTGACCTGGATGGCTGTGCAGGTTCTTTATTTTTCCAATCTGATGTACAGTGCTCTGAAATGGCGAGGAGTTTAGCTTCATGTTCATTAATTTGTCAATCTGACATGCAAGGCTCTGAGACACCCAAACACTTAAAACTTTGTATTCGTCGATTTGGTCCAAGTCTGAAATGACCAGAACTTTGGCTTTCACAGCCATATTACCCTATGAAATCATCTGATATGATGGAAGCCTCACTAGTATCAGAATTCGTTCACGGTAGTTTCCCCATCTGTACTTTGTTCAGATAATGGTAAACATATATCTAGAAGTGAGAATACTGATGGTGGAAACATATCAACTGGAACTCAAAACATGGAGCTAAAAAATTAGTGCCAATTCTACGTCTCTTTGGATTCTCAAAAATTTCAATTTGAATGTGGATTCTCTGAAGTATTAGTTGGGCATATTACTAATATTACTCGTATTGATTTTGGACATCTCATATTAACAAGTAAAACAGAATGTTAGGGCGTAATGCTGCAGTGTATCAGTGTATCAGAGTATTACCTGTGATATATGCTCTGCAGTAGCAACCCTTGGTTTTACAACTTCACAACTTACTATGACAAGGGTACTTCGAACACCACCATCAGACTGGAAGAATTTTACATTGAAACGGGAGGCTATATCCAAAGTCTACAAAACTCAAAAGCAAAAAACCTTTATCAAAATCCTAATTAAAAAAAAAACCCTACAAATCAAAACTCTACCACATGTGGGGTTTACTAGCTGAACAAATGACCTCGTGGGATCCATAGATATGATGAAACATAATACCCATTGATTGGATGGCTGATTGTGGTCCTCTGCATGGGATGAGCTGATTTCTGGATTCCCTTTCAATGATTATCCACATCATTGTAAATCCCTTTCAATTTGGGTTTCAACATTGTAAACCCCTAATTAGAGTTTCAACATTAAAAATCCCTTCAATTAGGGTTCAATATTGGGCCGCAAATCCTCCAACCTGACTAGGGCTCTCAATGGAGCGGTCAGATCCAAGATCCAATTTGCTCCAAATCCATATAATGCGGATTTGGATCTTAAACTAGGTCCGATTAGTTAAATGGACCGGATTTGGATCTTAAAATAGGTCCGATTACTTAAATGGACCGGATTTGGATTCACAGGAACATATCCCAGTTCAATCCGATTCCGATTAAGATCCGATTCATTGTCGCCTGACTGTATATATTCATGTTAGCCATCCGTTTTCCAAATTATTTTAGGCCATGTCTCAAAATTGAGACACGCCACTCTTAGGTTGACCATACCACAGTAAATAGTGGGTTTTGCATCATTTTTCTACTAAATTAAATATATTACATTATATATTTTATATTATATATATATTTTCTTTAGATTTGTAATGGGGTAGATTTGGACCTAGATCCAACCAAATTTGATGGTTATATGGATTTTCGATGGAAATGGATCTAATAATTTATAAATGGATCAGATATGGATATCACCTTTTGGATCCGAGTTGGATCTGAATTCGATCCAAATCAATCTACAGATAAATGGACTTGGAGCCGGATTCACGAGAGCCCTAAACCTGACATCGAAAGAAAGAAAACGAGAGAGAGAGAGAGAGAGAGAGAGAGAGAGAGAGAGACCTAAGAGAAGGAGACCGTTAGTGCTTGCGCATGCTTGAGTTGTCGATAGGGGTGTCAATGGCCCAGGTTGGCCTGATGGGCTTTCGGGCTTAGCCAGCCTTGGGCCGGGCTTGGACTAGAGTATCAGGCCTGTGGGTTGGGTTCAGGCCTAAAGTATAAGCCCATTTTTTAAACGGGCCGGGCTTGGACTAGGTTGTTCAAAAGCCCAAAAACTCGGCCCGACCCGAATGTATAGTATTTTAATTTAAAATTTAAATTAAAATATTTTTCCTCCTTTCAAAATCTAAATTTTACACAAATTTTTCCTAAAAATCCATCTCCCTCCTAAAACTCCTTTTATTTTCTATAATGTTAGTGATAATTTTTCATATACAAAGAAGCGGGGATTAAAGGATAATTTCTCTCTCTATGTTAAAGGCAGGGCTAGGGCTAGGGCCAGGTACGGGCTGGACCGTGCATTTGTATCTTGGGCTGGGCTTGGGCTTAGCTATTATGGCCCGTCACGGGTCCGGGCTGAGTTTGGGCATATGTTGAAAGAGGCGGGCCGGGCTTGGATAGAGCTTGGCTCGGCCCTAACCCAGCCCATTGACACCTCTAGTTGTAGAGAGAGCGCTTGCTTGATAACTGCTTGAGAGAACCCCATGTCTGCACTGAAATGTTGGTGTAGCTTGAGATCAGAACCTCAGATCCAGTTTCAAAAGATAGAGAGAGAGAGAGAGAGAGAGAGAGTCTGTTGCTGCTGAGATCGGGGCAAGAGAGAGAGAGAGAGAGAGAGAGAGAGAGACGGCTGTGGGGAGACGTAGAGAGGGTCAGGGGGTAGCTGGGTAGGGTTTCGTTCCAAATTAGGAAGGTCCCTGGGCTCTTCCTAAACCAAATAACTAACCCTTCCTAATCAGCGATATTGGTGTAGTGTGCTCATGATATTTGGATTCCAAGTTGGGTATGAGGCAGACACCTGATGGAAAAACACTTTCATTACAAAGGACTTTGTGAGCATGCCAATAGCCCCCTTTGTAATCACCTGGAACATAATTATCAATAAGACAATTGCAAGTGGAAGAATAGATTCAGCCGGGGAATGGTGCACCGTGCACCATTCAAATGATGGATATTTTAAAACCACAATGACTTCATTAGGTCCATGCCCGGTTAGGGCTTGTTTGGTTGCAGAATCTAGATTCTAGAGAAAATTCATATTCCAGTGTTGGAATCCAAACTAACATAAACTGAATTGGAAACCCAGGTTCCATATGGAACTTGCTATTTGGTTGAAAACTATGTAATTCAAATTTTGTTTGGTTGAGAACTATGTAATCCAACCATTGCTTGTGGCATGGCTCACTTGGGCTTCAGATCCACCAGAGAACTTGACCCCTGGCCTATAGTAGTTCCGCAAGACAGATGGCAGTTAAACATTATAGTGGACCTTAGGAAGTTTTTAATGGTGGATGTTCAATCAACACAAATTTTATGTGGTGTTGTCCACTTGAGATTTATATCTGCCTCTTTTTTGTCTAATGCCCTTAATTGAGCTCTCAAAATGGATGGACTGCGTGGATATAAAACCATACATCATTGATGTACAACGCACACATCGAGGTGGGCACCACCCTAGAGGTACTGTTGTCAATATTGAATGACTCTCACTTCCGCCTCTTTTCCCTCCTGTAGAAACGGTCCCCCATATCGTTTCCATTAATCCTGATTCTAGCCAATTTAGATTTCTAGATGGAATCCCATTTACTTGAAATGTGCCACCAAACACACCAATTAAAATCGAATTTCACTAGAATCCAAATTTTAAGCGGGAAAATATGTTTCTAGATGCCAACCAAATAGGCCCTTAGTGAGATAGCCCACGGGATCAATGGTTTAAAACATTCACCATCCACAAGGGGTCATATATATATATGTGTGTGTGTGTGTGTGTGTGTGTGTGTGTGGGAAAAGGTACGATGCACTTGACCTTATAGGAAGTTCCCATGAGGTCAAGCTATGTGGGCCTAACTATGATGTGCTGATGAGAATCCACACCATGTATTTGTTGGGTCCCCTATTGGTTATAGAATTTTCCAAAAAGCAGCTATATCGGGAACTCAAGTGGGCCATACCAACTAAAAGAGTGTAAAATCATGCCCACAACATCTAAAAGCACTTGTTGGGGCCCATCTAAGTTTTGGATACGATTGAAACTTGGTGTGACCTCTTGTTTAAGTGGGACATGCACAATGGATGGGTTGGATTTCTCAACCATATCTCAGTCAATCTTATAAATGATCATAAATATTTCAATGGGTGGATATCCACTCTTAACTGTTGTCTATGGTGTGGCCTACCCAAGTCATGGATTGGCATGAGTTTTATGACCATGACCCCCCATGAAATGGTGCATATGACTGATAGTGTGAATGCCCATCCCACATCACATTGGAACATGAGGTCGAGTCGCATATTACCTTTTCTACACACACATATAGAGGAATGCTCACCTAGGCACTTCTTTCATGAGAGACTCGTGAACACTTTTTCATGGCTCATCGCACATAATGTGAGCCCAAAATCCGAACCGTCTATGTGATGCAACACTTTAAAAAACCCCTAAGGCCTATCTTTCAACCTGATTCAAAACTTTGGTGGGCCACAGTAGAAGGCAAGAGGCAAATCAAGGGAGGAAACTGTTTTCATGAAGTTGAAAGATGGGCCAGGGAGTTTTTTGGGGTGTTGCATCAAGTGGACGGCTCATATTTTGGGCTCACATCATGTGTGATGAGCCATGAAAAAGTGATCACGAGTTCTCGTGAGAGAAGTGTGTATGTGAGGATTCCTCTCTCTCTCTCTCTCTATATATATATATATATATTATCGGGGTGCACACGGTTTGGGTTGATTTAGTTCTGGGGTGAAATTGAAACTAAATCATTTTCAGCGGTTTCAGGTAAACCAGAACCAGAATTGGACCGTTTGCACTTTAGAATTGAACTAGAATTGGACCATAAAAAACCAGTTCAATTCTACGATTCTTATATTTTTATAATCCAGCCCAATTGCATAGCTTGTTTTTATAATCTAGCCCAATTGCATTGTTTTTTTTTTCCCCTTATAATCTAGCTCATTCATACCTTAGGACCCACCATGGGCATACCTTGATGTGTTTGTTATATGTACACCATCCATTCTCATTATCAAACAATGTTAAAGTGGGCCACATTAAAAAAATTCAGATAGATCCAAATTTTAAGTGGACTACTCGATATGAAATAGTGAGGGTTGAACACCTAGGTTTGGTTCTATGGTTCAATTATGTGATCTGATTCCATAGTTCGGTTATATGATCTAATTCATGGTCCAATTTGATTCCACGGAACCCTTAACTAAGAACTAAATTGAATTAACCGGTTCTTTGATTTTCAGAGCTGAATCGAAATCAGCTCGCTTCAGAACTTAGACTAAAATGAACCAAACTAACCGTCCGGTCTGGTTTACCGGTTCCACCGAGTTCTGTGTATATTCCCTGCCACGTTGGGTGAGATTATCTTGACGCCGGGCTGAGGAGAACCCAGTCGTTGCACGTGGACAACCCTCGGTCGTAACACGACATGGCTCAACCGGCCCTTCGTATACCAGCCACCAACTCACAAGGGTGTGCTTTTGCGAAGCTAAAAGGTTGCCCTAATTTCTTCATACGAAGTTTCTATATAAAGGATCCAAAGATGAAAGAAAACCCTAACCTGTCCCTCCTCTCTCACCCAGAAAACCCTATCCCCTCCCTTATGTTCTTATTTTGCTCCGCCACCTGATTTCTTGTGGAAAGCATCTTGCCTGTCTTCCGTCATTGTCTTTTTTGAATATCGGTAGCTTTTCTCGATCAAATACACAATTTCACTTTCCTTCTTAGTAAGGGCGACTGATCGCCACAGCCGGCCGTAGTTGATCGGTTCTCTCTATCAAGATGCAGCTATTTAGCAAATGCGGCCCCTTTTTCTATTTGTTTCTATATGAGCTTCGAGTTTAGTTTTACCCATTTCCATTTGCTTTTCTTTATCAGCTCCTCTTGCTGATTAGTACCCAGCACAATCTACTGTGTTTTTAATCTGATTTCTTTTTTCTACTTCTCTTTTACGCTCTGTTCGGTTCTCATATTTCTAATCTGTGGGCATATTTTCTTTACATTTCTTATTTTTTTTGGGGTTTATCGGAAAGTTAGAGAAAGTTAACATATTTCACCAACACTGAAGGTAATCAAAATCCTTGTGATTTGGTCCTCTATATTTTGAGTTTCTGATTTGATTAATTTGATGCAATGCCTATGATGGGTTTTAAATATACTTTAACTACTATGAAAAGGAACTCATCCGAGGCATTTGGGTTTTGTCTTTAACTGAAAGTATTGTATTTGGTATGTGTTTTTGCTGCTTTGGTTGGTTACAAGTACTCTACTTTCCAGTAGAAGATGCCAAAAAATACAACTTCATTTTGGGCACTTCAAGTTGTACCAGAATGAGGTTATCTCAATTGAGTAGTTGAAGTGGAAAATCTAAAAGGGCTTGTAAAATTCTGAAAGTTTTGAGTAGATAGCATGCATTGGTCCTCATGGATTGATTCATTAGTATTGTTTCCATTCTAAAAAATAGTTGCATAGGTTGACATATTTTCTACCATATAGTGACAAGTATGAATTACTCCATGGCTTAAAAAAAGGAACTGCAAGTGATGATAAACCAGACAGGGACATCAGCACTCCCCTCGGGAGGATGGTGACTTGGTCTTGGGAATCTCTCTGATGCAATATCCTACACAAAAAAAAAAAAAAAAAAATACAGCAGAAAAGAGCTTAGTGATGCAAAGTTCTCATCTTCAAATCCTTTGTTTCACTGTGATGGATTTTTGAATCTTAATTTCTTGTTTTGTTTAGACTTTGGATGATATTTCCAAGCCGTTGCTTGAATGATTTGAAGTGCCTATGATGGCTTTAAATATACTTTGAGTTACAACTATGAAAAAAAATTGATCTGAGGCACTTGTCTATTTATTTTTATTTTTCTTCTTAATTGTTCTCTATTCAATTATCGGATGTTTGCTTTCAACTTGGGGAACAGAGACTTCATTACTTGAACTCTTTCTTTTGTGTTTGTGGTATTTTGTTTGTGCAAATGATGATAAAACAGACAGGGACATCCGCACTCCTTTGGGAGGATGTTGACTCGTCTTGGGAATCTCTCTGATGCAAAATTTGAATAAATTGTTGAATTTTTAATTTTTTGATTTGGTGGTTAAACCACAAATGAAATGAGGTGAAATGTAAAAATGGTTGCAGCCATCACTTCTTTCAATCTGGCTAAAGAGAGCCTAAACCAAATCTTGTTAGATACTCTTGGTGGCTTGTTGTGAAGTAATGATAGCTTTGTCATCATCAACCCTCCGCAATTATTTCTTCTACTTACAATTTAGGTTGTGGATCCTGCAAAAATCGGATCAAGCCTAATCCAATTTGACAGGCCACATCCCATCCATGTCAGATTTTTGGTTTTAAAACACTGTTTTCCTTGCATAAATGTGATTATGTGTGTGTTTAGTGCGAAATTACACTTGGGAGGGTTAGCAAAATCACAATTATGGGGGAGCTTTAGCATTAGTAATCTCCCTTGGAGGGCTTTTTGCTTGCTAAAATTGGGAGTAGGCAGAGACCTGATTTTGCAGCTTCGATGGTCCATGGATCTATTTTTTTTCATTTTTTATTTTAATAATATTCTTCCTAATTCACTTGCTGCTATCTTTATCTTCCCAGTCATTTCTTTTTTGTTCTACTACCATTTCACATGATGAGCTGTTTATTTAGCTGTTCCCGAACTGTCTCTCTTAGATGGGATTGTTGGCACCCCAGTTTTTTACCTTTTCAACATTCTTCTTCAAACATTTGCCATTCCTCTGTATATACAATTTGGTTTTGATTACGCCATATCCATCTCTGATTTGATTTCCTTTTTAGTTGTTCTTTGGCTCTTTCATTAGCCATGAGTCCATCTGCCCGTGATGTATACAAATTGCATGTATTATCGGATGAAACGATGACGATGCATAGTTTGTCACTACCGCTGAGGCAGCCTTCTCTTCTTGATGAGCTATTCTACTCACATGGATATACATTTTATAATAATTTTATAGTGTGTGTGTGTGGGTGTAGTAAATGCTTTTTCTCTATCTTTTCATCTCTGCTAATGTTTTCTTTTCTATATATGTGAACCATACTTAATTCATAGATCCAAACTAGTGCTCTTCTTCTTCTTTGATTGTTGGTAGGCCTTTTCTCATTTGATTCACATATTTTGTGCATAATTTCATATTTGTGTTTACGCTGCAAGAGTAGTTGGGTAAACACGCTGGGAGTGTGCTTTTTAGGTATAGCCATCTGGCAGAGATCGCAGCTGTTTATCAAGCGAATCCTTGCATTTGACATGCCATGACTTGAAATCAGGCTAATGTCATCTCAGGCAATAATGTGAGGGTCGGATGCAAGTGGTGCAGGGGCTTTCTTAATTTGTAATTACTTCTAGTAGCATTCTTGAAATTGTCCCTAATTTTGTTGCTGTTGACATTTATTGGCGTGTATATCACAAACAATCAACTAGATGGGACAATCTTATCCCAAGTTTCTGGTACATGCACCATTTTTCAAATTGAGTAGGATTGTTTGATCACCAATGTTTTTGGTCAATATGAACCATTCCTTTTTGTTCCTAATGAATGGATTGCCCTCATCTATGAGCTCGCTCACACATGGTTTCTGTCAAGAGTCTCTAATCTATAATCAGTTAGTGATAACAGTAATGGCATGTTATATCTAGCACAGGGTTTCTGTTAACTAAAACGAGAGGAACTCTTTTTTAGGTGGCCACTGAGCAGTGCCTTGTTTGAATCTAATTATGCATTAGAGATAATATATCTTTTTGTTTGAGGATTTAAAAAAGTCTTGATTACGGACAATTATCAGGTGGCATGCAAACTGATCTCTGGGCCATGGACTACCCAAAAAGCTAGTCATGAGTTGGGACCCTATTTGAAATCTTAAAAAAAGGTATAAGAATTGCCCCCACAAATAATCTACTACTAAAATAAATCTCTAGACAGCTCGGTCATTTTTCCTGTCACTAGTTTCTGATGCGGATCAGGTCGTGTTGGGCAATGGTGCTTGTTGATGTGTTGGGCGCCAAATGTCATGCACGTCTTATATCAAATGCAACTTGGCCCACTCAGTTTACGGCGTGGACTAACACCATTTAGTGCGTGAACCAAGAAATGAAGGGTATCCAAATCTCAATTGGACAACACACCAGGAAATTGGTGTGCTTGAATGCCCACAGGCCACGAAAGTTGTGGAATTTATGTTTTCCCTTCGTTTAGTTTTTGGGGGACGTTATTAACAAGTTGGATAACAAACAAACATTGTAGTGGGCCTTACAATCCTTAGAATGGTTTCAATTGTGTGTGTTATTATTTGTTCCTGTTTTGTGGCCCACTTGAGGGCCTTCGAAAGGTTTCAATGGAGGTGGTCATCATCCTTGCTCATTCCTGTGGTGTGGCCCATGGATCTGCTTCATCCTTTCAGTTCATGCAATAAAATGAGCTGTAAAAATGCATGGATGGGGGAGTAAATGGGAAGAACATTGGAACTTTTCAATATATTTGTATCCTAAATTATGTTATTTAATAGAATGATTGTAATAATTCCATTGAAATATTTACTTTAGAAAAAATGAAGAAATTTTGAACCGTGGGTGAGCCACAAGTGTAACGATTACAAACAAGCAATGTGTATTAGTGTGTCATACACGTATTAAAACTAAAAATGAATTCCATGAGGTTGACCATGATCTATATGTTTTATTCATGCCATTCATCTAATTTGAAAGATCATTTTAGTGCATGAGCCTAAAAAGGAGGCAGAAAGGCTGAGGTCGACTACAACACATGTAATAGTGATAACATGTCAAACAGCGACGATTGAACTTCTATTGTTGTAAGCACTTCTATTGTTGAAAGCTTCCTAGGGCCTGTTGTGATGTTTATTTGCCATCCAACTTGTTCATAAGGTTACATCGGCCTGTGTCTATGAATTTCAATGTAAGATTTCAAACTCTCTTCATGTGGTGAGCCTTCCTCACTTTGAGCTCATGCACTAGAATGATCGGTAAAAGTAGATGGACATGTTGGATAAAATGTATAAATCATGGTTGGCTCATAAAGTCCCTAACATAACGTAACTGTCCGACTTAGGCTGTATCAGGTGGTGGTAATTAGAGCTAGGCATCGAGTTGAGTCGGACTGAGTTAGGCTGACGTGTTTTGACTCGGTTTTGAATTTGACTTGATTCGAACTCGATCTGACTTGGTATTGAGTTTGGGTTTGGGCTAGACTAACTCAAATTGAGTCTGACTCGAACTTAGGGACTCAGTCGGTTCGAGTCAGCATCAAGTCGGGTCAAGTTGACCTTGATGGACCGCCAACTCTGGAAGTTTTTGTTGTTTGAAGTACTTGGAAGAAACGACATGCAAGAAAAACATTGTCTTCTAAGGAAAGTCAGGCAGGAGAGAGCAAAATCTATGACTAGTAGAGTAGAGCATGAGGACAACAAATACTTAAGGCTTGCCGGTCCACAATACAGTATCAAATGAGCCACTTGTATTGGTAGTGTAGGTGTAGGATTCTCCTGTACCAGCAGATTCCTGATTTAGAGAGGACATCGTATATATGCAGACGCGGTGGGGCCCATCCATCCATTTTGTCAATTCGACTTGGGACATGCGGCCGAAAACGAGCAGAATTGAAGGCTTAAGTAGGCTGCAGAGAAGGAAAAGGTGGGTAGGAAAATTTCTACAGTTGAAACCTACCTAGAGTTCATAGTGATGTTTGTATGCCATCAATATCGTTCATAATGCCATTCCTACACACAAATATTAGCCTGATTGGAAATTTCCGTGGCCCCACGAATATTTTAGGTGTGGATGTTGAATCATCATGTTTTCAGCGCACTTGAATCTTGGATCTGTCTCATTTTCATTCACATGTCCTAAAATGAACTCATAAAATGGATGAACTGTGTTGATTTCCCACAAACATCTCGATGGGCCTCACCTAGGTTCCCAACGTAGGAACTTCCTGCCAAGGCTTTCACGGGAAATCCACGTCCTATTTACGCCAGATAGTATATCTCCCTAGAAATTTTACAGGTTTGAGATTTTTAACGTCTTCATTCAGGTTTTCAATTCGTGCATACAAGCCCCATGGTCTAAGTTATCTAAACCGTTGATATGAGGGGCCTCCACGTGAATGGAGATGCACGAAATATAGGCCCAGATGGGACGATAGTAGCTCTACGTCGAACTATTTTTATAGTTCATTTATCAACTGTCTAATTTTTTGGCTTCCTGTTGAAGGATCAGGATCTTTTCGACTGGGATTTTATTGCTGATGGGCCATCTATGGTTGGACCCATAAAACTAACATGTTGGATTACTGAGATATGAGCTCCACTACTAGAAACTGGGCCTCGATGATAGAGTTCAAAGTACAAAACCTTTGGGCCGGCTTGATTTCCCAAAGATCCCATTCGTAGTGCATTTCCTCTTATATTCAAACACAGTTTGTGATAATTATCATTTCACCCTCGTTTATGAAAAATCAAACAAACCCTGAAATTACACCGAGCCCGAGTTGAGTTGAACCACTTGCTGACCCATACTTGATTCAGTTGGAGTTCAGATTGGGCCACATGTATTCGATCTAGATCGACTCAACCATTTAGTTCGGGTCGAGTCAAGTCAGAGTCGGACGAGTGAGTAGGCCGAGTTGACTACACCCGTGCCCAGCTGCAGCGGTAGTACTCCCAGCATTTCTTGGTCATGTTGGAGATAGTCTGATGTCAGCTCATCGCATCCGTTCATGCTCATTGGGAGATTTTCACTAGCCTGTACAAATGGGGCCATGCTTTGATGAGCTGGACCGTTGATATGCCTTGCCATACTCATGACCATCAAATCTCAGCGGCTGGACAATCGGAACGCTTCAATGGGACGTCAGAAAATGCAGCAACGGTGGAAGATGATAGGTTAGACACGGAGGTCAGTGCACGGAGATACTATACAATGCTCTAGAGTTCGACCAATGGACTCAACGGTACCTTCGGTCAGTTCTCGTAAGTGGGGCTCATTTGCAAAATCCCATACCAGCGAATCAACGTTTTGGGTCACTTGGCCTTCGGCTCCTAATAGCAGAAACTGAGGTACAATCTCTCCGCCAGTATAAAATATCAGTGTTCGCAGGAAAGTTTGTGGGAATCTGGTCCATTGATTAGGTCCGTTACATGGTCAACCTACCGTGCATAAAGAAATCAGAGTAGTGTTCTCAACAAGTGTGCCACATTTGGCCAGTTGGGCTTTCTTTAGCTGTCCAGTTTTTCTTGTATGAATTTGATCTGATGTTAGGCTTTAATTTGGACACATGGCCATGGCCACATGTGTAATGGATGGCTGGAATTTGATTGCACAACTGTAAGTAATGATTTTATTAACTTGAATGAGAATGCAGCATAACCGATAGAAATGTAAATAAAATAGGAGAAATCACGAACAATAGTTTGAGCAGGCAAAATAGCTACGGATGGCTAAGAGTCCTCTAGACATAAATTGGTGTGAGACAGTCATGTAAACCTGGACGCCCATAATTTGGCTAGTAGGATTTGGCCTAGAGAATTATTAAGAACTTTGAGATTTAAAATCCAACAATGAGATTATAAATGAAACTAAATTAATTCTAATTTGCTGCAAATAGAAGTAAAGACTAATTAAGCTACACTAATTAATCCAGGCTCGTTGCAACATGGTGTTAGGATAGAAGAGGAGACGCCAAATGTTCCACAGAAGAAGAGGGGCTAAACTAGGCTAAACTATGATTGGGTTGGTGAGGGCCTGAAGCCCTTTGCTCTCCGTTGAGTTAGATGGAGTTCTTGGGTATGGTCTCTTAGCTTTTATGATCGATGGTCTAATTGATTAGTGACCTTGGCCTGCTATGTTTTTATTTTGAAAAGAGCAAGCTAACCATTAGGTTGTTGTGTGTGCTTATATTTCCGTTTCTAAATGACTTCTTCTTCTTAGTGTATTGCTTAGCGATTCATGGGTGTGCATGATCAATTAAATCTGACCATGTGTCTCTAGATATCACCACCTTATTACGTGTGCTGTGTGCTCTCTACGTGTTCTCAATGTGTGGTTTGTATCTTTTGACCACAAGCCTCTAAAGTTTCGGAAGGTACATATGTCTTTGGGTGCTTTAGTATTCCTAGTGTAATATTTGTTCTTAGCAAAAGTGTGATTCAGATTCTTATAATCCTTTCTTCTCTTTTATGAGTATATTTTTTGGCTTTGGTATGATTGTGCCTACACATGGTTGTACCTTATTTGCTAAAACGGCTTGTAAACACTTATTTGATTAATGGACAAATTTTTTTTTGTCCACAGCATTTTTACAACGCATGCCTACATGATGAATGGATTATACCCGTAACACACCTCATGGTCATGGACTCTAACATACCTCATGGGGCTGTAACACCCAGATCCATATCTCAATTGGTAGACTGAGTGAAGATAGCCTCGTTTCAACATTGAGGTTAAGGTATCAATTTTCGAAGTGGGGTGGCTAACATTGTAGTGTGACTTATAGAGGTGGGCAGGTGAACCAACTGGGAAAAAAAAAAAAAAAAACTTCATGGGCCTGTCACCTAATAGTCCATCTAAATTGGATAGATTAGATCAATTGGTCAAGATCACAAGTCTCGGTATCGATTCCTAACATATGGGTGGCTAACATTGAAGTGTGACTAACAATGTAGGTGTGTGTACTAACCCAAAAGGTTAGAGCCTTGGCCTCACACAAGATAGTGCAACCCTTATTGTGGAGACACCCCTTGATGTATGTATTATGCATCCTCATTGTCCATCTATTTTCCAGATCACTTTATGACATTATTAGAAAAATGAAACAAATCTAATTATTTACGACCATAACATAAGAAACCGTGTTGATTGACTATTAATGTGCCACAAAAGTTTCGGATCAAGCTGATATTTGTTTTTTTCCTTCATCCAAACTTGTGTGACCTTATTAACAGATTGTTTGTTTTTTTCCTTCATCCAAACCTACGTGACCTTATTAACAGATTGGATGGTAAATAAACACTACAGAAGCATTAATGTACGCCATAAAGAAGTTTTCAATGGTAAGTTCTTATGGTATGTTCCAGCTGATAATTGGATATGCTTAATTTTTGGCCTGATGCCCTAAAATGATACTGGAAAAACAGATGGAAAATGTCGTTACATAATACATACATCAAGGTGGGCCCCACGGTAAGGGCTGCGCCTAATCGGATCTCCAGCATCATGGCCCTGCTCATATTTCCTGTGGGCTATGGGTATTAGAGTGACATGCCCTAGTCCTTAAATTAGGTCGGTCCAATCATCGAATGGGCTGCACTAACGTGTGGAAGAGTCGATTATTTATGGGGAATACGACTTAACATTGAATGACTTAACTTGAGGAAACGACTTAACTTGAATGAAATCCATGCCGCCCATCACGTACAGCCACCCGTTGTTGGGCGATCCCAAAAATCAAGTTGATTCAATATTCAGGTGGGCCATACAAAAAAGATTATACCGGCGTGGTATGGCCCACCTGAAATTTTGATAATTGTTTCATCCTGATGAAGCAAATCAGATGAATTCCATCGTTTCCTTCGTTGGGCCTGCCCGACCCCGGGCACAGAGATATCTCTGTAGCCGGGGCTGTGTAGGGTCCACAGGGATGTCCGTGATAAATCCACTACGTCCATTATTTTTTAAAGACAAAATTAGATAAGTATTCTAAAAATCAGGGATATTCAAAACTCAGGTGGGCCACACCAACAAAACAGTGGGAACACCAACATCCACCATTGAAACCTTCCTGGAGCTGACCATGATGTTTATATTCCATCCAAACCGTTCACAGAATTATTAACACTCAGATATACTGTAAAAAAAAAAAAATCATCCTGATGCCAATCTTTATCACCGCTAACTGTTCAATACCCACTGTTTCTAGTGGTATGGCCCACACGAGTTTTGGATCTGCATTATTTTGAGTATACTGTCTTAACTTGGTCTTCCAAAACAGATTGACGGAGTGGATTTATCACGGACATCCCTTTGAAACCTACACAGCCCCGGCTACAGAGATATATCTGTGCCCGGGGTCACAGGCAATCCGCTCTTTGGGTTCAACAATTAATACGAGGCAGCGTACCTGGTGGACGGGGCGGATCTCATGAAAGTTGCATTCTCGTGTTTCTCAAAGTAATCCCAGGGCGTGCTTACTGGCTAGTGACGAGGAAGAGTCTATCCAAAATTGCAATAACCCACAGCGGTTGAAGAAGAAGATCTTCCTTTTTTTTTTTTTTTTTTTTTGAAATTTTCCTCCCCCTCTATTAATAAAATAATAATAATTTTTTATATGAAGAAATGAAATTGCAATGGATGAGAAAAGGCCATCTTCTCTACCGCAGAAATCCATCCAATCTCCATCTCCAGGTTTGCTTCCACACCTCTCTCCCCTTCTTCTTCTGTCAGAACTATCCTCTTTACTTCATAAAAATAAAAAAAATAAAAAAAAAAAAAAAAACCCCTTCTCCACTGACTCCACAGTTCCTTCTTCTTTCAAGAATCCTTACGCATCCATTTCATCACCTCGAGATGAAAGAAGCCAAGCCCAGCTGGATTTCATTTCGAATTGCCATTCCGGCATCATACTTTCGATTACTTCGAGGTGTTCTTCCATGTGGGAAAAGAAAGTTGAGACGTCTGCACAAGCTTCCCTGCAGCATCTACTCAAGAAGCTCCTCTATTTGTCGCCGGGGACAATACGTCGTTTCTGGCAGGTTTTGGCACTCAAACCTGAGGATGTTCTCGAAATTTTACTCAATTGTCGATTCGATCATGACAATTCCAAAAACGTGGGACTTCTATGGGAATTGTTCAATTGGGCTGCTAACCAAAGGAGGGAGTTTGCACATCTCCCTCAGTCATGTAAAATCATGGTTTCTATGCTTACACGAGCAGGATTGCTCACAGAAGCTGACCACTTGCTTCGGACAATGGAAGATCAGGGGGTTTTGTCAGGTTGTCCTGAATCTTATTGTGAGATTATTGAAAAATATGCCAAGGTCTGTGAGTTAGAAAATTCAATGGGATTGTACAATCGGGCGATGGATCGAGGTCTAGTCCTGTCCAACTCGTGTTACCAAGCTCTCCTTGGTCTTTCAATCAGAATGAACAAAACCCAATTAGCATCAAGACTCTATACAGATATGACAGAGGCTGGATATGGATCCAGTTCGGAAATGCCTGCTATTGAGTTTGTTATTGGAATCCTGTGCAAGGATCAAAAGATTCAAGAAGCCAGAAATCTTCTTAAACAAATGATGGGTGTTGGTATTGAGCCCAGCGGTGCTGTTCTTAACAAGATCGCTGATGGATATTGTGAGAAAATGGATTTTGAAGATCTGTTGAATTTCTTAATTGAACAGAAATATGCACCCGATGCTCATTGCTGCAATAAGATAATATCTTCTCAATGTAGGAATTTGGGTACAGAGTATGCATGGTTATTTCTAAAGAAATTGGAGGCTTTAGGCTTCGTGCCAGATGATGTAACCTTTGGAATCCTTATAAGTTGGAGTTGCAGAGAAGGGAAGCTGAAAGACGCCTTTATTTATCTGTCCGAACTTCTGGGTAGACGCCTAGAACCCAACATTCATGCTTATAATGCTCTTATCAGTGCAATGTTTAAGGAGGGCTTGGGAAAACATGCAAAAGATGTTTTCTATGATATGGTTGGGAGAGGGATCTCAGCTGATCTGTCGACGTTTAGAGTTCTGTTAGCGGGCTACTGTAGAGATAGAAAATTCGATGAAGTGAAGCTGGTCATGGGAGAGATGGTGAGATGTGGTCATGTCTCATTATCTCCTTTGGAGGGTGTGCTTTCCAAGGCCTTTATGGTCTTGGGCATCGACCCTTTGCGAGTGAAGGTGAAGAGGGATAATGATGCAGGGCATCCAAGGGCAGAATTTTTTGATACCCTTGGCAATGGCCTCTACTTAGAAACGGATGTCGAGGAGTTTGAGAGGACCATGACAGCGATTCTGTATGATGCCTTGAGTCCCAACTTAGATCACGTTGTAATTAAGGCATGCCACAATGGGGATACAGAAACTGCAATGAGGGCAAAAAATGAAATGGTTCAGTGGGGTCAGAAGCTCTCCTTGTCTGCCTACACCGAATTATTGAAAAGGCTCTGTGCATCACATGTCCACATTGATGTAGCTGTCGATGTTTTAGAGGAAACAATGGAATGGTGCAATCAGATGGACCAGGCAACTCTGAATATGCTCATCCAAGCTATCAGCAAGAAGGAAATGATCCACAAGGCAAAGCTGATACTGGATGGGATGCTCCAAAGGGATCTGCCTGTTGAGAGTGGGACTTATATGGCTCTGATCACGGGCTTTTGCAAGGCAGGGAACATGAATGAACTTCAGGAATGCTGGGAGCTAGCAAAAAAGAATGAGTGGTTACCTAGGCCCAAAGAATGCAGGCCTCTTGTCCGTTGTCTATGCAAAAGAGGAATGTTTAGGAAAGCATTAGAGCTTTTTGGAAGGATGGTGGAGAACTTCCCTTACTCGGTTTCTGATATCTGCGATGTATTTCTCAAAGAGCTTTGTATTGTGGGCTTTACAAGCATTGGACATATTTTGGTGGAAGAGGTTCTTGGGAGGGGTCTCTCCTTGGATCATGCAGCTTATTACCATCTTATAAGAGGGTTCTGCAAGGAAAGGAAGTTTGCCGAAGCCCTTGGAATACTTGATATTATGCTAGAGAAGAACATGGCCCCATGTGTAAATGAATATAAGCTATTAATCCCTCAGTTATGTAGGTCGGACAGATTGGAAAAAGCCATGACTTTGAAGGAGGTCATGTTGAGTGAGCAATTGGCAGGTTCTGCTTTGGCCTATAATTGTCTATTGAATGGATTATGTAAGACGGGGAAGGTCAGTGAGGCAGCCCTTGAACTCCAGAAGATGATGGTGAAGGGGGTCCGCTTAGACAATGACACCTTCAACATAATGCTTTGCGGTTATGGTCGAGAAAACAACATTCGTAGTGCATGGGAGTTACTAGGTGTCATGTTCAGAAAGAATGCCAGCATCACCATCTATGGTTACCGGGACCTGGTGCGCATGATGTGCATGCAAGGTAAGGGTGCATAATGCATTGAGCCTAAAAGATGTTATACTGAGAGAAGATGAATACCCACACCTTGTCATATATAACATTCTGATATTTTATCTTTTTCAAATGGGTAGGAGTTTGCTTGTGACAGAACTTTTAGGTGAGATGCATGAGAGGGGCTTGATTCTTGATCAAGTTACTTATAATTTCCTCACATGTGGCTATTTTAAGTGTAATGATGTGCCTAAATCAGTGGAGATGCTAAACGATATGATTGGTAAGAATCTGAGACCGAGCAGTCGTAGCTTCAGAATCGTGATTGGTCATCTCTGTGGTCATGGCGGACTTGAGAAAGCATTGCAGTTGAGTAGAATGATCGAACTTAGAGGCTGGGTTCATGGTTCAGTTGTTCAAACCATGCTTGTTGTAGGTCTTCTTTCATATGGAAGGCTTCAGGAAGCAGAACTCTTTTTGAGCCGAATGGAAGCAAAAGGCTTGATTCCTGATAACGTTGACTATGATGTTCTGATTAAACGGTTTTGTGGGTATGGCAGACTGAACAAGGCAGTTGATCTGCTGAATGTGATGTTAATGAAAGGAAGCCTCCCAAGTGAAATCAGTTACAATGCGGTGGTACTTGGATTCTGTATCTGCAAAGCATTTGATCAAGCTCTTGTATTCCATACAGAAATGTTGCACAACAACCTTGTGCCGAGCACTGGGTCATGCGAAGCACTTGTACATGGGCTTTGTGCTGATGGGAGAGCTGGCGAAGCAGAAAGGATTTTGGATGTCATGCGCCAGTCAGGTCAGACTCCAACGAGGGACATGTATCGATCTGTGATCAACAGGTACTGCTCGGATAACAATCTACGCAAGGCATCAGAACTTTTGCATCAAATGCAGCAAAATGGGCATATGCCTGATTTCAGGACTCACTGGTCTCTCATAAGCAATTTAAGCAATGCTGGCGATAAGGACAATGGTAACAGAAAGGGTTTTCTGTCTCAGCTTCTTTCTCAGAGTGGTTTTCCTTCGAAAGACTCTAAAGCCAAAGGCTGGTAAGCCAACACTTTAAGCTGTACATTTGTTTTTCAAGTTTATACTTTTGTGAAGATGCGTACATTGAGCTATTCTGGATTCTCTTGCATCCCTTCTTCCTGAGACCAGCGTCATAGGATCCTCCAGTTCAAGGAAATGGTAAGAGTTTCTTCAAAGAAGTATGCGGACTTGAGCAATACAATCAACTGCCCTTTAACTTCTATTCTGATTGGAGTCTCATGCATCCACCAGTTTCTTGACCCTGATTCTACCAAAAAGATTCTGTTTGAAATCAGACTAGTGAATTGACTTAGCACAATGTGAGTTCATGATAGTTTGGAAAAATTGGAAACTGAATGGATTTATATGTAGGATTATTGTGGAAGGAAATGGGCAGGGTTAGGGGATTAGGGCTGGGCTAGGCCTATTGCTACCCTTGTTAAAGCAGGTTACAAAGTTTTATGAAGAATAAGCATGGAGTGGTAGTAGCCTACAACCAATTGTAGCTTTGCTGGTGATCAGTCCTTTTTCCCTCCTGCTCAAAAAGGGTTATCTTGGACATTCATGATAAAAGGGCAAAGGTTCTTTCAGTACACTGGATGAAGAAGAAAAGGCCTCGAAGATATTTGCGATGCCGACTCTCTCTTCTTCTGAATTTCAGTGGAAAAACCCTCAAGGTATGTCATTTTCTTCAGACATATTTCAATTATCCATTTTTTCCCCTTATGCTTTCCGTTATGCAAATCAATGTGGATTTTGTAGATTTCTGTAAGTTTTGGGGCTATAAACACTGCATTGAATATATGTTGAATCTGTTCATCTCATAGCTCTTGCTTTCTCTTTTTTTCTTTATCACGAAATCCTGCAAGTGCGAATGCTTAGAAGATACTTTCTATGCTCTAAAGCTGAGGTTTTTTATTTTTATTTTTATTTTTTATTTTTAGTTTATTTTGAATAGGAAAAACCGAGAATTTTGAGGCTGTAAGATGTTCTGTTTCCAGTTGCTTTCTATATTCTTTGGGATAATTTTTTTCTTGTTTTGCTCCGCCAGTTGCTTTCTTCCGGGAAGCAGCCTGCCTGTCTTACTCAAGTCCACATATATATACATATTTGTTTCTTGGGAGTTTCGAGTTTAGTTTGACCCATTACCATTTGCTTTTGTTTTTCATCTCCTCTTGCTGATCCATACCCAGTACAACATATTGTGTTTTTAATCTCTCTCTCTCTCTCTCTCTCTCTCTCTCTCTGCTTTTTATTTTTTATTTTTATTTTTACTTCTCTTTCCTGCTCTGTTTTGTCCTCATATTTCTAATTTGTGGGTATATTTTCTTCATTTGCTTTGGGTTTATTGGAAAGCTAGAGAAAGTAGACATATTTCACTAACACTTTGAAGGTTAGCAAAATCCTTGTGATTTGGTCCACCCTATAATTGAGTTTCTGATTTGATTACTTTGATGCAATGCCTATGATGGGTTTTAAATATACTTTGAGTAACTACTATGAAAAAGAATTCATCTGAGGCATTTGGTTTATGTCTTGAAGTGAAAGTATTGCATTTGTTATGTGTTTCTGCTTCTTTGATTGGTTACAAGTGTCTTTAGTGGTCCTCCCTACATTTGAGTTTCTGATTTGATTAATTCGATGCAATGCCTATGATGGGTTTTAAATATACTTTTGAGTAACTAATATGAAAAGGAACTCATTTGAGGCATTTGGGTTTTGTCTTGAAATGAAAGTATTGTATTTGGTGTGTGTTTCTACTGCTTTGATTTGATTGGTTACAAGTACTATACTTTCCAGAGGAAGTATGCTAACAAATAGAGCTTCATTTGGGCACTTTAAGTTGTACCAGAATGAGGTTATCTCAATTGAGTACTTGAAGTGGAAAATCTGAAACCCAAGGGCTTGTAAAACTCTGAAAGTTTTTAGTAGATAGGATGCACAGGTCCTCATGGATTGATCCATTAGTCTTGTTTCGAGTCTATAAAATAGTTGCGTAGGTTGACATATTTTTCTACTGTATAGTGATAGTTATGAATTACTGTTTGGCATGAAAAAAGGAACTGCAAGTGGTTGATAAACCAGACAAGGATATCGGCGCTCTGGATTGTCCTACACAATGCCCCCTCCAAAGCAGAAAAAGAGCTCAGTGATGTAATGTTCTCATCTTCGGGTCCTTTGTTTTACCACTACTGATTTTTGAATTGTAATTTCTTGTTTTGTCTCGACTTTGGATGATATTTCCAAGCTCTTGCTTGAATTATTTGAAGTGCCTATGATGGGTTTAAATATACTTTGAGTTATAACTATGAAAAAAAAACTGATCCGAGGCACATGTCTATTTATCTTTTTTTTTTTGTTAATTGTTCTCTATTCAATTCTAGTAGGATGATTGCTTTCAACTCGGAGAACAGAGACTTTATTACTCAAACTCTTTCTTTTGCAGTTGTGGGATTTTGTTTGTGCAAGTGATGATAAAATAGACAGGGACATCCACACTCCTTTGGGAAGATGTTGACTCGTCTTGGGAATCTCTCTGATGCAAAATTTTAATAAATTATTGATTTTTTTTGTTTGTTTTGTGATTTGGTGGTTAAACTACAAATGAAATGAGGTGAAATGTAAAAAATGGATGCAGCCACCACTCTATTTTCAATTTGGCTAAGGAGAGCCAAAACCAAATCCTGTTAGATACTTTGGTGAGTTATTGAGGAGTAATGATAGCTTAGTCATCATCAACCCACCATAATTATTTCCTCTACTTTGAATTAGGTTGTGGATCCTGCAAAATCGGATTAAGGGGCCGTTTGTTTATCACTTAATGTGCCGCCGAAATCTGAAAGTAAGATTTCAACCCCTTAATATGCTATTTTGTGTTTGTGTAACGAACTTTAAAGAAGTCCTTAATGAAAATTATTCACGGAATTAATTCCGGGGCGGTATATGCACCAAAAGCGGTAAGGACGGAATGCGGTAAGTGGGGCTTTGCATTTTTTTTTTTTAAATGACAACTTTGCCCATTTGAAGTTACTTCTGTATGAAAGCTAAATGCATTGGTGCTGTGTTGATGTGACAAAGTTCATTGGACCCCATGATGTATGTGTTATATACATCCTGCCCATCCATTTTGCCACATCAATTCAGGGCATGAGCTAAAAAAATGAGGCGGACCTAAAGCTCAAGTGGACCACACCATAGAAAGCTGTGGGGACAATGACGCTCACCATTGAAACCTTCTTAGGGCCCACCATGTTTTTTTTGGCCATCCAACCTGCTCATAAGGTCACATAGACTTGGATGAAGGGAAAACACAAATATCAGCTTGATCCAAAACTTCTGTGGCCTCCAAGAAGTTTTCAATTGTAGGCATTCAATCTCGACATGTTTATGATGTGTGATCCACTTGAGCTTTGGATCTGCCTCATATTTTTTGGCTCATGACTTAAAATAATCTAAAAAAATGGATGGACGGTTTAGATCTAACACATGCATCATGTTGGGGCCCACAGAACCTTGCCATGTCAACACGGAAAGGTGCCGTGTTACACGTAGAGGTATTCCAATTTGAGAGGGAGCATATTAAGTGTGACCCGGGTTACATGTGAGTGGGTGTTGCCGGACCGTGGAGCCCACCATAATGTTTACTTGCCATCCAACCTGTTCATAAGGTCACACAGACCTGGATGAAGGGAAAACACAAATATCAGCTTGATCCAAAGCTTTCATGGCCCCCAAGAAGTTTTTAATGGTAGGTGTTCAATTCACACTGTTTTTTGTGGTGACGTCCATTTGACTTGGGATCTGCCTCATTTTTTGGCTCATGCCCTAAAGTGATATGATGGAATGGATGGATGGTGTGGATATAACATATATATCATGGTAGTGCCTATAAAGATTTGCTATGTCAACATGTAGCAACTGTGTTCTCCATTGCGAAATCTAGGTCCCCAAAACCGTAGGTTGAGGTGGAGGGTGTTGCTGTGACCAGGAGGCCCACCTTGATGTATGTGTTGTATATCCATTCTGTCCATCAGTTTTTAAAGCTCATTTTAGGCCACAATGCAAAAGATGAAGTAGATCCAAATTCAAGTAGACCACAGCACAAAAAACAGTGGTCATTGAACGCCCACCATTAAAAAAATCCTACAGCCCAACATAATGTTTATTTGTCATCCAACCTTTGATAAGGTCACATAAACCTGGATGAAGGGAAATAAAAAATATCAGCTTGATCCAAAACTTTTGTGGCCCATGAAAAACTTGCGGCCCACAATTTTTTTTAATGGTGGGCTTCAATCCCTATAGTTTAGTACAGTTGAGATTTGGATCTGCTTCATTTTAAGGACCATGGCATTAAATGAGCTGTAAAAACTAATTGACAGTGTGGATGTACAGCACATATATCAAGGTGGGCCCCACGGTTAGGGCAACACCCACCAATGTGTTACGGTAACCACTGATGGGACCGGATCACTAGCGAAAGCCTTTAGTAGGAACTTCCTACTAGGGGAAGTTAGGTGGGGCCCCCACTGTGATGTTTGTGAGAAATTCACTCAGTCCTTCCATTTTTCCATATCATATTAGGACATGGGCTCACTAGGTAAAATTGCCAAATTTCAGACATTTTTTGCCAAACAGAAATTCTTGGATTCAGTACTAAATTTCAGTATTCAGGAATTTTTTCAGACAGTTTACCAAACAAGCATCCCAGCACACATCAGTCCTTAAAATTCAGTACACAATTGATCTAGTACTAAAATTAATTTCAGACTTTTTTTTTTTATTCAGTTTAACAAAGGCACCCTAAGCTTAAATCCCAATTTGACAGGCCACATCCCCTCCATGCCAGATTTTTGGTGTCAAAACGATGCTTTCCTCTGCATAATTGTGATTATGGGTGTGTTTAGTGTGAAATTACACTTGGGAGGGTTAGCACCCTGTAACTGAGAATTTGGAAATGAAGAAAGCATCTGCATCTAGTCTCTTTTCTGTTATTCCTTAAGCTGTGTTGTGGTAATTATATTTCCAATTCTTGTTGGGAGTATCATTTTACTTAGAAAGGATGGGTCCTGCATAGAATGTGGTTCCATGCTTTCAGGAAATACTAGGGTGTAATTGTGCTGTCTGCAACCAACTACATCATGTGGGGTAAGTCTATTTGTGTAGGGCTATTGACTGTTGCATGCATGCAGACCAAACTTTATTTTCTCTTTCTTTTAGTAAACTTTAGAAAATGCTGATATCTCAGTAATATAAAAGTCTATTTGTGCTAATCGCGTAAGGGACGTGCTCAGGTGGTACCGGTCCCACGGTAAAGCTTATGGTGGTGTTGGACAGATGTGGTGTCCACATGATGACTCTTACCATTCAACCTATCTATCAGATGCATCACCTTCAAAAACCCCTAGCAAGAAAAACTCATCCCGATCCAGAACTAATGTAGGCAACAGCAAAGGGAACTATCTGTGAGGGAACACCTACCCTTGAATTCCACAGGGGCTCACCTGAATCGCAAAGCATCCTGAATATTGGCATGACCCTTCATCTTTACTGGATAAAGGATCTGAACAGCCTTGGTTATATATACACAACATGGTGGGCCCCTATGCTAATCAACGGTGGGCATTCCTTCTCAATATGTTCCCTGTTCCGTGGCCCATATGAGTTTTGGATCGGTCTGATTTTTGGGCCATGGAGGTTTTCTGAGGTGATGCATCTTATGGATAAGTTGGACTCTGGAAATGCATCACCAGACCCCACATCTGCCCAATACTGGTACCACTGGAGTGCCCCCCATCATGGATGTTTGTGCTGTCATTTCTTGTTCATCATGGATTTGAGGGCAACAACTGAATATCTATATTTTCTGTATGATCGAGAAGCAGATTTCGAGTCATTTCACTACCATGGACAAAGAAACAACTAAGGTAGACAATCCTACTCAGTCGGATTTATGCTGAAAACGGAGGAAGAGGAGGAACCCTGGCAATGAGAGGGGTTGACATGCTCCTCGGTCAGAGGATACTGTCTATTGTTATTTATGTTCCAGGAGAAAGAAAGGTAGCATCATTGGGATGGGCGGCAAGATTGTCACGCAACCAAGGCAAGAAGGTCAATCCAAGATCAGGATTAGTGAGAGTGTACTGAGCTGCAAGGAGCATGTTGTAACCATCTTTAGTTCAAGCTGACAAACAAATGCCTTTGGCTATTTTATTTGCTCAGCACAAGTTGCTCTTTCGAGGATACATGAGAAGCTTGTAGCTGATGAGGCACCGGGTCAAGAAGATCTGATGTGGGTTCTCATCAAACCACTTTTCTTCTGCTTGTACCATTGATCAGATTGGATATGTGATTTGGAAAGGTGGACAGATAATTCAAACCATTGGATCAGATTGGATGTGTGATTTGGAAAGGCTGGACAGATAATTCAAAGTATATGCAGTGAGACTGGTGTTCAGATTCTGAAGAAATGAACATTGCCTCCATGTTCCAAGAGCAATGATGAGCTTCTCCAGGTACCTTGATTCATCCCTTGTTGTGAGATATGGTTTATTTCCTTGCATGTCAAACAATCATACTGGTTATATCGGTACCTCCATCAAGATAAAGCCTCCATTTTTTTTTTTCCTGGAGGGTTACTTTCTTCATTTGTTTTGTTACAATTTATACTCCACATATACAAACTGATTATCAATTGTTATACTCTGCCAGAGTATCCATGTATTTCTTGATAATTAACCAATTCCAATGTACATTAGCAGGCCTCAATTTTTCACACAGCGGGGGTGGGTGTTTTCCTACATGTGGGATCATTGTTCATTGATCCAATATTTTATGTGATGGACACAACCATCGATGGGGCTTGCATCAAAACCTTTCAAGAGCAGATGATCTGCACCCTTTGATTTTTGGTCTGTCTATATTGTTGCTTCTTTCTTAATCACCTAATTTTAGAAATGACAGGAACTTCAGATCTGAGATATTTTTAGGGACATCAACCATCTATTGCATGCTATCAAAGCAATGGTTTATCACCAAGGATGGCCCATTTATAGAAATAAAAACCCAAGTAATCGTGTAGCTACAGTTATTCTTTCAAATTTTTGTGTGAAATGGGGTTGCCTTACAATGTGGTAATGACAATAGGGGAGCATTTTTCAACTATGATATAAAATGTGTATGAATTAATTTTGTGAACCATGTGAATGGGATGGAACAATCGTGAACTACAGCATCATACTGGTTTAAAATAATCCAACTAAATGAACCTACCTGGAGAACTATGAAAATTTTCAACTACATGAACCTACCTGGAGAATTACCGGTTTGAGAGCAAATTGTGATTGGCGTAACTATGATGTGGACTGTCCATCATGTGGGCCCCTTCCTTGACATGGATGTGTCCGTCATGGGGTCCACCTTTTATGTGGACTGTCCATCACGTGGGGCCCACCTTTGATGACATTGTCTATAATGATGGCCCACCTTTGGTGTATATTGTCCATCATGTGAAGCCCACCTTTATATCTTCATTCCTGTGAGTTACACCTGATTACCAGGCTTGATGAAAGATGCACACCATGGTGACACACAAACTAATGGTTGAAATCTCATCCCCACTGTATGGCCCACCTGGTTTGTGTGGATTTGGCTGATCTTTTTTATTGGGACCTAGAACCAAGGATAGAACCAGATGGACGGGGAATTTTACATATACAACATGGTGGGCCCAAAGAGCTTTAGTGTTATGCAAGAGGGACAGGAACCGATGAGAATTTCATGTCGCAGGTTTTATGTTAAGCCTTTGTAACAAAAAATGTGGGGCCCACCATGATGTCTATGTTATAATTCCACTCCGTCCATCCACTGTGCCAGCTCATGTTAGGACCTGATCTAAAAGGCCAGGCAAATTTGAAACTCAAGTGAACCCCACCACAAGAAACAGTGCAGATTGGCTGCCCACCACTGAAACCTTCTTAGGGCCCACAAGTTTTGGAAGAGTCTGGTATTTGTGTTTTCCACTTGTCCTGGTGGGAATAACCTTATACAGGGGTTGGATGGTGGGCATTTCCATCCCCACTGTTTTTGTGGGGGTTTTGTATCTACTTGATTTTTGGGCTCATATCCTGATTTGACAAAACTGATGGAGGGAGTGGATGTCTCATGTATACGTCGCAGTTTCTAATTTTTTTTTTTCGTACTTTATTTTTTTCTGCAAATGAAAAAACACCCCTCCACTATCATTTAAGAAAGCTGCTTCTTACCATGGGGTTGAGGAGTCCTGCGGAAATGCATGTAGCGCGATTTTTAGGCGTTTGCCAAACAGGCCCCATTTGGATACTATCAAATAAGTTACTTTTCAACTGAACTTAATACGTTAAGTTACTTTTGGCACTTAAGTTACTTTTGGCTCTTAAGTTCGTTTGGTAGGCATAATTGAAAAGTAACTTATCTCTTAAAAATTACTTAATAAGTATTCTTTTTTAGCTTTTTGACTTATGACTTTTCTACTCATCTCTCTCATGTCATGCTTTTTTGCTCCCCTCCTTTTTTTTTTGAGTTAGTACACACCCACACTGTTAGTAACCCTCCAATGTTAATTAACCACCCTCAAATTTGGCTTTTCTACTTATCTCTCTCAGGTCACACTACACATCAAAGGTCTCTCTCATGGTCCACTCAATTACTGCTCACTCATACTGTCCATATCAAAGGAGGCCCCACATGATGGACTGTACCATCAAAGGTGGGGCTCACACAGTGGACGGCCCACATCAAAGATGGGCGATACATTAATTGGTGCAAGATCTAATCCACCAATCAGGTTGATCTGATCTTCTACATCTTTCCCAAAAATGGTTCTAGTCCACTCACCATGTGGACCGACTATCGGAAACAAGTGATTGGGTTAGTAAACTTCAGCCAAGTCTTCCAAAGCTGTACATTTGTTTTGCAGAGTGTGGCCCACCTGACCAGTGGATCAACCTGATTCTTGTGCCAGGGCATCCATATAGTGGTCCCGTTCTGATGGATGGAATGTATCTTAGACCAATCGTGCTATGCTAGCACATGCATGGCATGTACAAGAGCTTTATTGCACGCAAATGGGATTAGAAAAGCTCATTCAGGGTAGGAAAACTGCCTCAATGCTCAAACTTTTCTTTTCATGTCAATATGTTGCATATTATATGTAGATTTGAAATTTTCTTTCGAAAGGTTAGTTATCAATGTATTATTACCAAACATACTTATTCACTTATTGGCTGATAAGTATGTTGTTTACCAAACATACTTATCTGCTAAATAAGTAAAAACCAAGATAAGTAACTTATTTGATAAGTAGCTTATCTTAAGTAAGTTACAATCCAAACGGCCCCTAAGAGTTCTCTCAGACATGGGACCTGCAAATAGGGTCTAAGGCCCCAGCAAAATTAGAAAAAAAAATAATAAATGAAAAAGAGTTTCGAATAGGCCGCATGAGTTGGAAATGCTTCAGCCAATTGCTTCATCTGATGATCATCGCACTTTAGCCCAATGAATTCCAGACCATTATTATTATTATGTTTTTTTAACCACAGAGATGGTTTATATCTTCTTATCACTGGAAAGTGGCAAGTCTGGGATGTGGATCTCCCCCGTTTTGGTCCGACCATGACACAAGTATGAGAGATCTGCTGTTGAAGGAATCTCACAGCACATGTCTGAGATATCCAAGCCATCCATCAGGCAAGGATCAACATGACAAGTCCTGGCCCCCAAACACCGACTAGTTTTAGTGATCAGGCAGCTATGAATAAACGACCAACGGTGCATATTCCAAGTTGGGTGGCAGTGATAACTCATTTAGGGATGGGCCTGCTCTCAATTTCTCACGCGTTTCTCACGTGATCAGTCCTCTTCGCGTTAGCCATATAAACGAGTAACTCAAGATGATTCTCTCACTCTGCCTCAGCAATATCCAAGCGACTACCGTGTGGTCCTTTCAGTAGTAGGGTTAGAAAATCTTGGCTGATTTTCTTTTGCAACTGTACATCTGTTCAGTTATTTGTAAGGAGCTTCGACCAAGCCCATGTGCCAGCATGACAATAGGTGAAATGGGACCGACCGTACACATGTTCAGGCCCAAATATAAATGTGGTCCACTCAGCAGGTGGGCCACGATGGTAGGTAAGAAAAAATTCAGCCAAGTAATGCTACATCTGTTTCCTAAAGTTTGGCCCCACCTGAGTAGATTCCTGGGCTAGAAGAGCATTTAGGCAGTGGTATCAGTGTAACGAATGGACTGGATCTGGTACCTTTGTGACATGCTAACACGAGTATTGGAACATCCACGCAAATCATGTAGGCCAAATCTTTAACAAGCCCTGGATCAAAAATAGTGCTGGACCGCTTCACAGGCTAGTAGAAGTTTTGCTATAAAAAAAAAAACAGAGAGAGAGAATGAGAAGTCGGGGAGAAGAAAAAAAGGTCTGTATCAATATTTTAATCACATTTGTGGGCTTTCTTGATTTTTGGCACATGGCATGTTCAACAGTGGGCCTTACCTGATGGACGGTCAGGATCTCTGATACATGTGCTGCAGGCAGGGACATCTAACATGTGATTGGCCCGATTATTGAATCACGATGAAAAAGCAAAGGGAGCGAATGAAGTGTTAACCCGGAACAACTTAGTAGGTGTTACCCCTACAGTGTGGCCCACGTGGATAGTATTTTGTATATCCATGCTGTCCATCCGTTTCTCCATCCCATTTTATGATGTCCTTCCAAAAATTAAGCAAATCCAAATCTCAAGTGGACCATACCACTGGAAACAGTGTTGATTGAGTGCCCACCATTAAAAATTCCAAAGAGCCCATCGTAAGGTTTTGGTAATGTTTGTTTGCAATCCAAGCTCTTCATAATGTCAATAAGGTCTGGGTGAAAGGAAAATTTAAAGATCAGCTTGATCTAAAACTTTTGTGGCCTGTGAAATACTTTTAATGATTATTCATTACCTTTTCTATTGGTATGATCCACCTGAGATTTGGATCTTCTCATAATTTTGGATCGCATCTTAAAATTAGGCATAACAATAGATATACCGAATGGATATACAAAAAATACATCAAGGTAGGCCTCACACGGTAGGGGGTAACACCCACTAAGGTGTTACCATTGGCTCCTGTTGTAATTACGGTTCGTGGCATCTCAAAAGAGAACACGTAGTCATCCTTATCCACAACTATAAGGCCCACCACATGGATAGGTGAGCCGGACACGTCAGTACGCATGGAATCTTAGTAGACGGGCTCTGTTTTTTTAAAGTGAGCACGTGGGTCCTGCCTTAAAATGAACTTTCTAGAAAAGAGAAAAAAATAGCTTATGTCTGAGGCAGTGACTTGGAAATACCAGGAGCTAGGCTGGTTTTCTTGGTGCGTACGTCGAAACCGATGCCTTGGTAGGTAGAGACGGCAAAAAATCGTTGGCGGTCGTGGAAGATTATTGCTCGAGGTTTTGAACCTCTACCTGTTTACTAGCAGGAACTTCGCTGTTTAAGATCCAGGCACCATGCAACCGGCTCAAATCAAGCACGCCTTTTATATCGTGTGGGCGTTGATATCACACAGTGAAATTTGAATTCCCAAGATAGGTATTTAGATATGTATGTCAAGCAAAGGCTTAGATTTTCCAATCTTTGATTGCTAATTGTTCCAACATCCTCTTCATTGATATACAAATTTAGATATGTATGTGTAGCAAAGACCTTAACTAAATAGGATGCCTATTCAATATAATTTTCTGTACATATGCTATTGATCAGTAGACAAGAATGTCATGTTCCTCATTTGAAGATGGCTTTACATTTCAATTCCTAGGATCCATGAATCATACCCTCCAAGCGTTTTTCGGCAACAGGGAGTTATTCGAGATTCAGCTTGTGTACAACACTTGATATGCATGATACATACACTTATATTGAATCAAATTAAGCCGACTAAACTATGGAACTGACCGTTGATAACCTGAGGTTCGAAATCAGATTGGTTGAACAATTCTAACCTCTGATTTATAGACACTTCTTTTTTCTCCAATATGACATTTAGCTAATCAAGTATGGATTACATTTAATGGATGATAAATGTAAATTGGTGCCCAAAACTTGGATGGTTTCATTTGAAATATTCACATGTCATGCATACACATTCAAAGTAATTTTTAAACTTCTTCATATCATCCATCATACTGCCCGTATCAAAAGTTTTTTCTCTTTTGCTATCTCTTAAAGGCGAGTGCGGATCGTCTATGTTGGCGGCGCAGAAGAATTCAGCGCTGCCCCTTCTTATTCGTCCACGTAATAATAGCCTATGTCAGCTGACGTCATCAATAACTTAAAAAAAAAAAAAAAAAGTAGGAATACATCTCCATTTTTATAGGTATCTACTCATTGCTTATACGAAATACCACTCATTCAAAAATTTGATTTTACAGGCGGGCAAACCTTCTGACAGCTAGCACATCTACCGGAGGAGTGCATAGTTTGTGGGCCCACTATGATATATGTTTAGATCATTACCGTCCAATCAGTTTTACAGATTATTCTAAGGCACTTTCCAAAAAATGAAGTTGATCTAGAGCTCATGTGGACCACATCATAGAACACCAATCATTTTAATTGTGAACGTTCATTCAACACTATTTTTTGTGTTGTGGTCCACTTGAGATTTGAATCTGCCTCTGCTTTAGTACATATCATAGAATGATCCAGAAAAAATGGATGGTCGGTATGGATGAAGCACAAAATCATACTAGAGCCTACATAGCATTGACCTCTGCGTCTAGTCTCCCCATCACCGTCCACGCGGATTGCCATCCAATGAAAGTTACTAAGCTGGAGACCAAGGTGGGGCCCACCGTGAAGTTTTCAAGAAATCCACTCCGTCCATCTGCCTCGTGAGCTCATTTTAGTGCATTATACCAAAAATTAATAGGATCCAAGACTCAAGTGGGCCGAAAATGTGAGGATTGAACGTCCACACCACAGTCGAAATATTCGTGGGGCCACAGAAGTTTTAAATCAGGCTAATATTTGTGTTTTCAGTTCATCCAATAGGAATGACGTTATGAACGGTATTGATGTCATGTAAACATCACTGTGGATCCCAGGGAGGTTCCAACGGTAAGAATTTCCCTACCCATCTTTTCCTTTAGTTCGGCCCACTTAAGTCTTGTATCCGGTTCGTCTTTTGTCTAGTATCCTAAAATGATTTAACAAGGCGGATGGACGGTGTAGATTTATCGAAAACATCACGGTGGGCCCCACCTAGGTTTCCAGCGCAAGGCTTTCGCAGCCTTTGGAGGTGCTGCGCGGGCGCGACTTGTGTGAGGCCCGGGAACCAGCGTTGTGGGTCGGATCCTGAACCCAGGGCCCACCTGGATGTGTTCTTTGTAAATCCATGCCGTCCATATGTTTCTTCATATTATTTTAGGATGCATTCCCAAAAATAAAGCAGATGAAAATTTTAGGTGGACCACACCCCAAGAAACAGTTCTCATTCAACCGTGACCATTAAAACCTTCCTGGAGTCCACCGTAATGTTTATTGACCATCCAATTGATAAGTTCACGTAGACAAGGATGAAAGGAAAAGACAGAAAACAGTGGAGACAGTGACATCCACCGTTGAAAACTTATTAGGCCCACCATGATGTTTATTTGAGATCCAACCTGTTCATAAGTTCACACAGATATAGAGGAAGGGAAAACACAAATATCAGCTTGATCGAAAACTTCTGTGGCCCATAAGAAGTTTTCAACGGTGGATGTCACTGTCCCCGCTGTTTTCTATGGTGGGGTCCACTTGAGTTTTGGATCAACCTCATTCTCTGAGTCATGCCTTAAAATGATCTCTCCAACGGAATGGACGGTGTGGATACAACACATATCTCATGCTGAGGCCCACGTGCCATGGTGACGTCACTTCAGTAGCACTGTTTGCTACTCCGGTAGATGTGCTTAGAAGATTTGCCAGCCTGTAAAATCAAATTTGAAAATGTGGTATTTCGTATAAGCCATGAGTAGATACGTATAAAAATGGAAATGTATTCCTACTTTTTTTTTTTTTTTAATTATTGATAACGTCAGCTGACATAGGCTCCTATGACGTGGACGAATAAGAAGGGGCAGCGCTGGATCCTTCTGCGCGGCCAACATAGACGATCCGCACTCCTTAAAGGCGGTAGCAAACATGCTTTTATTTATATCCAAGTTTTAAATGCAGGTTCCTTGGAAGTATTGTATATATACTTATTTTACAAATAGGCTCCTGTTAAAACTTTCAATATAATATGTGGGGCCAGTGTGTTTATACATTCCATCCAATCCATTCATAAAATGCAAGTCATTCAAAACACAGATGTGCCACACCAGGTAATTGTAGAATAAGCTTACATTTTGCAAACCTTGTAGGGGATACAACCTCAAGTTAGAAAAGGACAAAAAAAAAAAAAACACTACTAGATCGAAAAAATAAATAAATAATAAAAGAAGAGAATGAAAAAAAAAAATAATAATAAAAGAAGAGAGAGAGAGAGAGAGAGAGAGAGAGAGAGAGCATATATTAGCTTGTTAGGAAATCCAATTACTCTTCTTGTTTTAGATTAGATATGTTGGAATTTTGGATATGTGAATCCATAATTTTGAAAATTTAGAATAATAAATTATAGAAGAAAAATAAAATAAAAAACGAAAATTTGAGTAAGAGAAATAATGACTTATTGGAATCGAGGTGTAATGAAAATTATTCGGCTTGAAGTTGATTTGCCATTTTTTAGAGGTTATCCATAATATAATAGGAATACTAGATAATCAACTTCCAGGATACCCTTGATTGTTATTTTTCTACATCGATGCACTCGATGTACAACACCGGTGCACTCAATGTACAATGACCTGAACCATCACTGCATGTCTAACTTAAAGACATAATTAACTTGAAAACAATACCAGACAATTTCCCAAATTTACAGGCATAGTGATTTGAATGCATATGAAAAATGGAACCATGAAAGGGTGTGGAAGTACCCCTACTAATAGATATGGTTGTTGGTTTTTCAAAGGAAATAATTATTCTCTCACAAGCACTACACCAAATTGCACCGCGTTCTTGAACCAATGCATGCACGTGTGGTTTATGGCATAAATTAGGACTGATGGCATAGCTCCACAACAATTAAATTCACATGCCTCCTAAAGGAGTTTAAGCCCTATGCAAAATTATCTTCTTATATATTCAAGTTTTTCTCCTTGCCTATCTGATATAGGGGACTAAACCTACAACACTACAAGACAAAAAAAACCATGTTAAAACAATTTTTAGAGAAAAATTTCAAAATATTTAAAAATAAATTTTTATTTACTTTGAAACACAAAATACAAATACTACATGATAAACCTCTTTCCTCTCTCTTTAAGGATTTGTGAGTAATTGTTTAGCTATTCGAAAGACTTCTCAAAGAAAGGTATTCTTAACCATATGGGCACAAGTATGCAGTCAACCTTCTTTGATTTGTGTGCGTTTGGTTATTAAAAACTTGGATCCTTGTTAGAACAACTTGGATCTTTTATTACGTTTTACAGTCAAATGTCCTGTGCACCCATGCATGGGAAAATCCATGGTAGTTCCTAAGATTATGTCAGCCGAGGCTGTCTTAAGAAGTAGTAGGTATTTTGAGTGAATTGAAGCTTGGGTGTCCCCTCTTTTGATAATAATAGCATTTTTGACGAGATTTGCTCATAAATGTTCTCAACTAAATATAATATAATACATTAAGATTATAGTAGTTGAATTTAGGCTACTTCTATTGATCCAAATTGTTTATATGATGAGTCTCACTTTATATGATGAAAAGTAGATGAATAAAAGCTCTCAATTTGATTATTTCAACCCTTTGCTAACTTGACTTTTTTGCTTCCAAATCATGGTAACTTTTTCTAATAATCAAAGGATTGAAATATTTATTTATTTATTTTCTTCAATGTGTTACCTATCCGAGGGAAATTGCTCGTTTGTTTTGTAAAATGTGGGCCCACTTGTGAAGTGAAACAATCCTACATATTTAAGAGGGCACAATATCAAAAAATTGTGGCCCACCTAATAAGAAAGCTCGGATCTGGAAAAGTTGTAACCAATGGGTCCTCTGGTTGACTGTAGTCTGCAGATGGATTTGTCCAATAAATTGTGGGATTCGCATACAAGAGAGGGGTTACTCACGTTTTCCACTCAAGGTTTATGAAAAGAGATTGATGGGGCCAAGCCCACGTGATAACTCAATAACAACAGACTAAATCCAGATCGAAACCACCTGCCTTTGTCATCCATTGTATCCATCTTCAACCCAAATGGGACTCGTGTGACTGAAACAAAGGAGAAGCCTCGATGCAGTCATGACAACGTGGTACACGTGTACGAGATCTGATACATCCATCAGGCAAAGAGTGACGTGGACATGTCCTGACCCAAAAATTAGGCTCGTCCATTTATCATATGAGGGACTGGTTTATATCTCTAACCGTCCATTTGGCTCGGACAAATGTGGCCGAACGGACCTGACTGAGTTTCAGGGCAATGCACGCCATTGAGATTCATACCAAATGAATGGCCTAGATCTTTTCCATGTTTGTAACATTGGCACATGCGCAGCAGGGCCGCTTGCAAGTCCATTCATGAAACCTTTTACGTTTGGCGACTTGGAGAACATGAACAGTTGTCACCGACAACTCCCAAGTAAGTGCAGGGGATATTTACTGCAATAGCCTTAGGTTGTGACTATTTTTAATAAAAGTTCAATTTCTTGTAAGGCTCATATTTTATAGCCTTTTTACGAGAAATTGCAAAACTTTCGTTTGAAATACCTAGAGCTGTACATAAACCAAGCTAGCTCGAAAAGCTCGCTCGATTCGGTTAAAAAAAGCTCAGTATAGCTCAATTTAGAAGGTGGCTCAAGTCAAGCAAAGCTGAATATGTGAGCTCATTCAAAATTTGAGCCAAGCCTAAGCCTAACCTGAGCTCAGCTCGGCTCGTAAAGGCTCGATATATTTTTAAGTTAAAAATTATATATATATATATATATATATATATATATATATATATATATATATATATATATATATATATATATATATATATATATATATATATATATATATATTAAACGCCTGCTTGCTTTAGCTCCTTACTTCTTTTTTTCTAGCGCCCACGTTCACCCCTAACCTTAAAAAGCTAAAAAACAAAACCCACTTGCCCGCCCGTCCCTGCAGTCCCGGCCTGACCAGCGGCAGCGACCCCTTCCGGCCGTCCGCATCATCTCTTCCTTCTCCGACTCTCCCTCATCTGAGTCATCTCATCTCTCTTCACTCTCCAGCCAAATAAGGTAACTAAGCTTGAAGCTCGGATAGACTCGAAAGCTTAAAACTCGGATAGGCTCGAACAGGCTTGAATTCAGCTTGAAAGCTCCTCCAAACTAAGCCAAGCCCACCACTTGGGCTCAAGGACTAAGCCAAACCAAGCTCGAGCCCAGGTAGCCCACTGACCAAATTGAGCCGAATTGGGCAATGATTGGTTTGACTTGGCTCGTGTACACCCCTCCAACCACCTATCGTATGTCCACGAAGAGGCGGAAGTAGGGCTCTCAATGGAGCGGGTAAGATCCGAAATCCGATTCGCTCCGGATCCGTATAATGCGGATTTGGATCTTAAAATAGGTCTGATTAGTTAAATGGACCGGATTTGGATCTTGAAATGGGTCCGATTACTTAAATGGACTGGATATGGATTCATGGGAACATATCCGAGTTTGATCCAAATCCGATTATGATCCGGCTCATTGTCACCCTACTGTATATGTTATATTCATGCTAGCCATCTGTTTTACAAATTATTTTAGGCCATGTCAACCATACCATAGAAAATAGTGGGATTTGCATCATTTTTCTACCTAAATTAAATATATTAAATTATATATTTTATATCATATTTTTTTTTAAAATATGTAATTGGGGGTGGATTCGACCTAGATCCAACCCGAATCCGATGGTTATATGGATTTTGGATCGGAAATGGATCTAACAATTTATAAATGGATCGGATATGGATATCACCTTTTGGATCCGAGTTGGATCCGAATCCGATCCGAATCCCTCTACAGATATATGGACTTGGAGCCGGATCCAACTGAATCCGATCCAGATCCGACCCATTGAGAGCCCTAGGCGGAAGGGGACGCGAATTTCCTGTGAGTTGCACTGGAAGTTCCTGCCCTTGGAACTTAGGTGGGGCCCACAGTGATGTTTTTTGATAAATCCACCCTGTCCATTCATTTTGGGAGATTGTTTTAGGACATGAGAACAAAAATGAACCAGGACCCAAGACTCAAGTGGGCCTCACTAAAGGAAAAGGTGGGTAGGAAAATTACTTCCGTTGAATCCTCCCTCGGGTCCACAGTGATGTTTATATGACATCCATACCGTGCATAACGTCACTACCACTAGGATGAACTGAAAACACAAATATTAGCCTGATTCGAAACTCCTGTGGCCCCAAATATTTCAACTGTGGATGATCAATCCTCACGTTTTTGGCCCACTTGAGCCTTGGATTAGATTCATTTTTGTTCTCATGTCCTAAAACGAGCTCCCAAAACGGATGGATGGGGTGGATTTATTATAAAACATCACTATGGCCCCACCTAGGTTCCCAGCGCAGGAACTCCCTGCGCATGGCTTTAGCAGGAAATCGCGTCCGGCGGAAGGCCTCTTGGGTGTGTACGGGTGGTCCACTCATGAGACCCACCATGATACATATGTTACATCCAAACCGTCCATCCATTTAAAGAGATAATTGTAGGTGATGAGACAAAGAATGAAGCAGATCCAAAGCTAAAGTGGACCTCACCAAAGAAAACAATGGGGATTAATGTCCTACCATTAAAAACTTTTTGGGGTCACAGAAGTTTTCGATCAAGCTAATATTTGTGTTTTCCCTTGTTCCTATGTGAACTTATGAATATGTTAGATCTCGAAAAAAACATCATGGAGGGCCCTAGAAAGGTTTCAACGGTCATGTCACTGTCCCCACTATTTTCTTTTGTACGGTCCACTTGAGAATCTGATCTGTCTCATTCTTTAGATCATGCCCTAAAATGATCTCTCCAAATGGATGGACGGTGTGGATAAAACACATACATCACGGTAGGGCCCACATAAGTTGGTGACGTAACTTCGGCGGAAGCCCTCTGACGTTATACTACGTCCGTGAGCGAATTAGGGGTTACCCCGAGAACAACTTAGTGGGTGTTGCCCCTACCGATGTGGCCCACATGGATGATATTTTGTATATCCATCCCGTCCATCCGTTTCTCCATACCACTAGAAACATTGCTGATTGAGTGCCCACCATTAAAAATTCCAAAGAGCCCATCATAAGGTTTTAGTAATGTTTATTTGCAATCTAAGCTCTTCGTAATGTTAATAAGGTCTTGATGAAGGGAAAATTTAAAGATCAGCTTTATCTAAAACTTTAGTGGCCTGCGAAATGCTTTTAATTATTATTCATCACCTTTTCCATTGGTATGGTCCACTTGAGATTTGGATCTTCTTATAATTTTGGATCATGCCTTAAAATTAACTGTAACAACAGATGGACGGAATGGATATACAAAAAATACATTAAAGTAGGCCCCACACGGTAGGGGGTAACACCCCACTAACGTGTTACCAGGGTAACAGGTAATTCGCTCCCGTTGTAGTTACGGTTCCTGGCATCTCAGCAGAGAACATGCAGTCATCCTTATCCACAGGGAACTATAAGGCCCATCACATGGATAGGTGAGCCGGACAAGTCAGTACGCATGGAATCTTAGTAGACGGGGTTTTTTTTTTTTTTTTTAAGTGAGCAAGTGGGTACTGCCTTAAAGTGAACTTTCTAGAAAAGAGAAAAAAATTAGCTCATGTATGAGGCAGTGACTTGGAAATACCAGCAGCTAGGCTGGTTTTCTTGGTGTGTACGTTGAAACCGATGCCTTGGTAGGTAGAGATGGCAAAAATTCGTCGGCGGTCATGGAAGATTATCGAGTTGAAAAGCCCCGAAACAGAGTTCATCTTTGCTCGAGGTTTTGAACCTCTACCTGTTTACTAGCAGGAGCTTGGCTGTTTAAGATCCAAGCATCATGCAACCGGCTCAAATCATGCACGCCTTTTATATCGTGTGGGCGTTGATGTCACACAGTGAAATTTGAATTCCCAGGATAGGTATCGTGTGGGCGTTATTGTTGTTTTTTTATAATTTCCTTCAATGTGTTACCTATCCAAGGGAAGCCCTATCAAATAAATGGTTTAAGTCGTTGAAAATATTGAAGTCGTCCCAGCTCATCATACTGCATTCAAGAAAATCTTTATTTTAATTGCTCGTTTGTTCTAGAAAATGTGGGCCCACTTGTGAAGTGAAACAGCTCTATTTAAGAGGGCACAATAACAAAAAATTGTGGCCCACCTAATACGAAAGCTCAGATCTGGAAAAGTTGTAACCAATGGGGCCTGTGGTTGACTGTAGTCTGTAGATGGATTTGTCCAATAAATTGTGGGATTCGCAGATAAGACAAGGGCTACTCACGTTTTCCACTAAAGGTTTATGAAAAGAGATTGGTGGGGCATGTGATAACTCAATAACAACAGGCCAAATGCAGATCGAAAGCGCCTGCCTTTGTCATCCATTATATCCATTTTCAACCCGAATGGGACTCGTGCGACTGAAACAGAGGAGGAGCCTCGATGCAGCCATGAAGACGTGGTACACGTGGACGAGATCTGATACATCCAACAGGCAAAAAGTGATGTGGACATGTCCTGACCCAGAAATTAGGCTCGTCCACTCATCATACGAGGGACTGGTTTACATCTCTGGGCACGGATTTCCTGCGAAAGCCTTTTGCAGTAAGTTCCGCGCCCTGGCACCGACAACTCCAAGTACGTGCAGCTACTCTGTGAGGTCTGTTGTAATAAGAGGTTGAAAACAACTGACAGATATTAAAAAAAAATAAAATTAAAAGGAATGTAAAGAATTTATTGATTTGAAGAACACTGAGTCGAGGCGTGACGAGTCACTGGGCTTGAAACCAAATCTGCCCTCCTTGGACCGCTTTCCAAATGCAACAGGAGTCACGAACAGTTGGCCTCCAGGATACAACGACTATCACCCTAGTCCCGGCTGTGCACTCGCCGTACAGGGCTCGAACCAGCAAGTATACCGCAAACTCGAGATGCAGTGACTCAGTGAGTCAGAAAAAACAGAAAATCAAACCAGAGTCCAGAGCTTTAGTAAAGTTGAGAGAGAAGATGATTTTCGAATCTTTTTAAAACGGATTAATCAGATCTATATATAGACTTGATTAGGTGCTTAATGCACCGTTTTGAATTGGGTTAGGTCCGTTGGGTTTAAACCCAACTGATGGGACCATCCGAACAGACGCTTCTCTGGACGTTTAAAACAAAAGACCGTTCGTGCAAGTACATTTTCAGTGTCCGTTGGAGCAAAAGGAAGGTGCGCAAGTATACTCACAGTAGACCCAGACCCAGACCCAGACCCGGACCCGGACCCGGACCCGAGCCCGGCGCGGCTCGGCTCGGCTCGGCCGGCCGGCGGGCGGGCGGGCGCGCGCGTGTGGTTTTTGGCATAGTATGGTTCAATGTGCATAGCCCCCCACAAACCACAAAATTCACCTGCCCCCTGAGGGCCTAGCCCATGTGCAAAGCCTCTACTTTTATACTTGCTTTTTTCTTTGGTTCTTTCCGATGTGGGACAAAGAAAATGCACAAACTCCAAAAACAAACTTGTGGAGGGAAACCATTTTCAAAGGAAAATTTGAAATAAATATTTTAAAATTCTTTTTTTTTTTTAAAATACAACAATCCTCCACATGTTTCAAATTTCAAAACATTTCGAGTTTAGAGTAGAACAGTTGTGTAATAGTGTTGATGTCTATCGGACTTTAATCAACATTTAGAGTAAGCAAGACAGGTTTACAGGAATTAGGTAACTATCGGTCTTTAACCTAACCCTTTAACGTAAACGGCCATACATGCCACTCACACAATTATTCCGATACTGCTGGTTCTGCGGTTTGGTGCGTTTCGGCCATGCACCTTTACCTGGATTTTCATGAGCGCTCTAGAGAATAGCCTAATATCTCATAGAAAGCGGCCTCAACTTCCACACTCATATAGGTGAATTCCATCAAGTGTACACAGCAAAAGGATACACCACCAATCTTGGTTATGGATTCATTAAGAGTTCAGACTCATCCTCCCAAACATTACTGTTTGCACTGCGTACATCTCAGGAAGGGGTAAATCACTGCAGTGCTTCCCAGTCTCCTAGTGTCTTGTTGTTTACCCATTGAACCTATCGCATGGGATCTCCACTTGTATAGGTTGGGTTGCCGACACTGGTAGCTCATAATGTTAGGCTCAGGCTCAACCCCATTCCCTTCGATGTTTCTATGACTAACCCTTTGGATAGTCCTTTGGTCAGAGGATCTGCCAGATTCTTTTCCGATCGTACGAAATCAATAGTAATAACACCATCAGTTAGCAGGTGTCTAACAATATTATGTCGGAGTCTGATATGTCTACTTTTACCATTGTAGATCTTACTATTAGCCCTGGCTATAGCTGCCTGGCAATCACAATGAATAGATACAGTCGATACAGGCTTTGGCCAAATAGGTATATCTGCTAAGAGATTTCTTAGCCACTCAGCTTCTGAACCTGCTTTTTCTAATGCAATGAATTCCAACTCCATTGTCGATCTAGCAATGCACGTTTGTTTTGTAGATTTCCAAGATACTGCTCCTCCACCAATTGTGAATACATATCCACTTGTGGATTTAGTTTCATCAGAGTCAGTTATCCAATTGGCATCAGTATATCCTTCTAATACTGGTGGATAACCTGTATAACATATACCATATGTAGCAGTACCTTTTAAATATCTTAATATTCTATTTAAAGCATTCCAGTGATCATAACTAGGGTTATGTGTATATCTACTCAGTCTATTTACAGCAAAAGCAATATCTGGTCTTGTACAGTTCATCAGATACATTAAACTACCAATTACTTGAGAATAAGCATGTTGAGATATACTACTTCCTGTATTCTTCTTGAGTTGCACAGAATGATCATATGGTGTACTGGCAGGTAAGCAATCGAAGTGTTCAAACTTCTTTAATATCTTTTCAACATAATGTGACTGAGATAATGTAATATTATCATCTTTCCTGATTACCTGAATACCTAGGATCATACTTACTTCTCCTAAATCTTTCATATCAAAATTAGAAGACAGGAGTTGTTTAGTATTATTCACAAGTTTTACGTTAGTTCCAAAGATTAGTATATCATCTACATATAGACATATAATGACACCTTCATTATCAGAAAATTTACTGTAAACACATCTATCTACATCATTTACAATATAACCATTTGATTTTAAGACATTATCAAACTTTTCATTCCACTGTTTAGGGGCTTGTTTTAAACCATACAAGGACTTAACAAGTTTACATACTTTGTTTTCTTGTCCTATGATTTTATATCCCTCAGGTTGTTCCATATAGATTTCTTCTTCTAACTCACCATTTAGAAATGCTGTCTTAACATCCATTTGGTGAACCACTAACTTATAAATAGATGCAATAGCTATTAATACTCTAATTGATGTAATTCTGATTACACGTGAATATGTGTTAAAATAATCATATCCTTCCTTCTGTCTAAAACCCTTTGCTACTAACCTGGCTTTGAACTTATCTATAGTTCCATCAGGTCTAAGTTTCTTTTTAAAAACCCATTTACAGCATATAGGTTTGCTTCCAAGAGGAAGATCTACTAGTTCCTATGTGTTATTAGATATTATTGAATGTAATTCATCTTTTATAGCTTCCTTCCAAAAGGTAGCGTCTGAAGAATTTATAGCTTCTGAGTATGTTACAGGGTCATCTTCTAATAGGAATGTAAAAAACCCATCTCCCATATTAGTTTCTTTTCTAGCCCTTTTACTTCTTCTTGGTTCTTGATTTATTTCATTAGAAGCATTAGGTTCTTCCACTATTTCATTAGTAGTTTCTATAGTTCTACTAGTTAAGTTCATATCCAAAGTATTATCATCTTTTGTTCCTTCCAAACATGATTTAAAAGGAAATACATGTTCAAAAAACTCTGCGTCCCTGGCTTCTATAATAGTGTTTGGATCTAAAACATTATTCTTTGAATTTAGAACCAGGAATCTATATGCAGCACTATGTTGTGCATAACCTATAAAGATACAGTCTGATGTTTTTGGACCTATCTTGGTTTTCTTGTTTTCAGGTAATCCTACCTTAGCAAGACACCCCCACACTTTTAGATATTTGTAACTAGGAGTATGACCTTTCCATTGTTCATATGGTGTCTTTCCAGACACCTTGTGAGGTATTCTATTTTGGACATAACAGGCTGATAGGATAGCTTCCCCCCACATGTTGAGAGGCAAACCTGAACTATTTAACATTGCGTTCATCATATCTTTTAGAGTTCTATTCTTACGTTCTGCTATTCCATTTTGTTCTGGTGTATAAGGTGCAGTGGTTTCATGAACTATGCCATATTTTTCACAAAACTCCTTAAACTGTGTTGACATATATTCTCCACCTCTGTCTGATCTAAGCCTTTTAATTTTTCTACTTAGTTGGTTTTCAACTTCAGTCTTGTATTTGATAAAGGCTTCAAATGCATCATCTTTATTTCTAAGAAGGTAAATTATGGTATACCTAGAACAATCATCTACAAAAGTTATATAATATCTTTTACCACCTCTAGACATGTGATTTTTGAAATCACCTAGATCACTATGAATTAACTCTAGTAATTCAGAATTTCTAACTATAGATTTGAAAGGTTTCTTATGGAATTTTGATTCTACACAAACCTCACATTTTTTATATTTTCTTCTGATATATTAGGTAATAAACCTAACCTATTCATTCTTTTTATAGATGCTACATTAACATGACCTAATCTACTATGCCACAAAGAAGTAGACTCAACAATATAAGCAGAACTGGATGACATCTTATTATTATCAACGTTTACAATATAAAGACCATTATTACAATAACCCTTCCCAATGAAGGTACCATTCCTAGTCATTACAAGCTTGTCTGAATCAAATACAAGTTTAACACCAGCCTTGTTGAGGAGCGAACCAGAGATCAAGTTTCGTCGAATATCAGGTACATGTAGGACATTGTTCAACATTAACGTCTTTCCCGACGTAAGCTTCAGAACTATCTTTCCTTTTCCAGCAACCGGAGAGGTCCGAGCATTTCCCATGAAGACTTGTTCATCATCCCTTATTTCTTGATAAGAGGTAAACATGCTACGGTCCTTACAAACATGCCTAGTTGCCCCGGTATCCAGTATCCATTCCAGGTTGTGTACAAGGAAGACTTCGGTCAGAACCGCAACAACCGTATCAGCTTCTGTTTCAGCAAGATTAACTTGTGGCTTATTGTTCTTTTTCTTCAGCCTACATACGTTTGCATAATGTCCTGGTTTTCCACAAAAATGACAATTGCCTTTCTTTTTGAACTGTTTGTTTGGTTTCTTTTTCAGCCGACACTCATTAGCATAGTGTCCAAACTTTTTACAATTGTGACATTGTATTTTACTTTTGTCCTTCTTTTCCTGACCTGATTCGATTAGGTTAGCCTTTGAAACAGACTCATTGGCATCACCAATTTGATCTCTGATCCTATTTGCCTCCTCTATACGTATGTGTACAATTGTATTTTCCAAAGAGACGCCATTCTTTTTGTGTTTCATTTTATTTTTGTAATCTTTCCAAGAAGGAGGTAATTTCTCAATTAACGCTCCAGAAAGAAATACCTCGTCTAACTTTATTCCTTCAATTGTTAATTCATGAGTCAGATTTTGATAATCATGAATTTGATTTGTGACAGGTTTATCATCTGTCATATTAAAGTGAAGGAAGTTCGATATTGCATGTTTTTTAGATCCAGCGTCTTCAAGAACATACTTCTTCTGAAGTGCATTCCATATCTCTTTCGCAGAATCATACAAAACATAAACATCATACAGTTCATTTGACAAGGTATTCAGAATGTAATGTTTGCAATTATTGGCATCTTGAACTTCAGTTTGGTTGGCTGGGTCAACTATAAATGTATCAGACAAGATGTAAAAGACTTTTAAGGTTTGTAAAGCAAAAGAGATTTTCTGTTTCCATCGTTTATAATTCTGTCCAGAGAAGGGTTCAATCTTGGACAGTTCAGTAGTAGGATTAACTGTGATAGTAGCCATGTGTGCTTCACTTTGGTTTGAAGAGAAAAGAGTAAAATTCTGTTCCGAATTAAGTTTGGAACAGACAGCACAAGAGGAACTGTAATCTGTTCTGAGTTGAAATTGGAACAGACAACAGAAGATCACAGAAATAAAATCTGTCTGTTGTTTTCAACTTGGATTTGGTTTCAAGATTGTTGTAATAAGAGGTTGAAAACAACTGACAGATATTAAAAAAAATAAAATTAAAAGGAATGTAAAGAACTTATTGATTTGAAGAACACTGAGTCGAGGCGTGACGAGTCACTGGGCTTGAAACCAAATCTGCCCTCCTTGGACCGCTTTCCAAATGCAACAGGAGTCACGGACAGTTGGCCTCCAGGATACAACGACTATCACCCTAGTCCCGGCTGTGCACTCGCCGTACAGGGCTCGAACCAGCAAGTATACCGCAAACTCGAGATGCAGTGACTCAGTGAGTCAGAAAAAAAGAAAATCAAACCAGAGTCCAGAGCTTTAGTAAAGTTGAGAGAGAAGATGATTTTCGAATCTTTTTAAAACGGATTAATCAGATCTATATATAGACTTGATTAGGTGCTTAATGCACCGTTTTGAATTGGGTTAGGTCCGTTGGGTTTAAACACAACTGATGTGACCATCCGAACAGACGCTTCTCTGGACGTTTAAAACAAAAGACCGTTCGTGTAAGTACATTTTCAGTGTCCGTTGGAGCAAAAGGAAGGTGCGCAAGTATACTCACAGTAGACCCAGACCCAGACCCAGACCCAGGGACCCGAGCCCGAGCCCGAGCCCGGCCCGGCCCGGCGACGGCGACGGCGCGGCGCGGCTCGGCTCGGCCAGCGCACGTGCGCGTGGTTTTTGGCATAGTATGGTTCAATGTGCATAGCCCCCCACAAACCACAAAATTCACCTGCCCCCTAAGGGCCTAACCCATGTGCAAAGCCTCTACTTTTATACTTGCTTTTTTCTTTGGTTCTTTCCGATGTGGGACAAAGAAAATGCACAAACTCCAAAAACAAACTTGTGGAGGGAAACCATTTTCAAAGGAAAATTTGAAATAAATATTTTAAAATTCTTTTTTTTTTTTTTAATACAACAAGGTCCGTTACCACTAATTAGAGGAACCCCTCTATAATTAGCTGTGCGTGGGGTCCACTATAGTATGCGTGTGGCATCTAACCCATTCAGCAGAATCACCTACCATGGAAATGGGACTTGCCAAAAGTCAGCCCTCTCTAGTCATCTGATGGGCCACACCAAAGAAAACAATGGTCGACTACCGTTAAATGGATTTTTGGGCCGTCTCAGTTTACTGTAGGGCAACCCCACCGGACGCATTGGATGCCAGAAAACAATTCTGGCTGATTTATTTGGCCTTTTTTTTTTTTCTAGGTTTGCGCCTATACTGAGACTGCCCATCTAATACCTGAATTAGATTTTGTATAAACATCATGGTGGCCCCTGCCAAAAATAAGTCCCATGTCCCCTGTGAGCATTATTGGGAGAGTATTAAGAAAAATAAGAAATGGCTTTGGGACACGGTTCTTGATTTTGATAGGGCTCACCGTAATGTTTTTGTAAGATCCACTCCAGCCATTTGATATATAGCTCTGAGATGGTTACTTTCGTGGGCTACACCGAAGGAAATAATTTGGTGAGAAACGTACTATCTTGATTTTTATGAGGCTCACAATGATAATTATATGAAATCCACTTCAACAATCAGATTCCATATAAAAATTTAGGCACATGGACCAAACATCATATCCTTCCTTGATTTATGTGGGCTATGTTGGAAATCTGGTCAGCAGAAGTACTGAAGAGATTCAAACGGTCAACACAAGTCATACAAGCAATCAACACAAAGAACATTCATTTTTACATGGAAAACCCTTGCGATGAAAAACCACGGCACAAAGTGACACCTCTATTATGAATATTAGATGATTATAAAGTTAATCTACCGACAAGTAGATTCCAAAGAAGAACAAAGTACCCTCAAACTTCATAATCACTTCCCCAAGTCCTAAACTCGTATTAGGACTCCTTGGTATTGATTAAGATACCTCCCAGCACGATTATGAGGTGTTTAAATAGGACTCCAGCTCAAATTGAAAACAAACAACGCGAAACCACATAAAAAATACTTGCGCACGTCAGTCGACTGGTCGGCCGACCTGCAAAAATTGTCCAGAGAGTTTTGTCCCAAAATTATCTTTTTGCCTCAAAATACGACCGGTCGGAGCCCCTTGTAAACCGGTCGGCCGACTGATCTGAGGCTCTCAGAAAACATGTCCAGAGCTGCTGTGTCAAACTATCCATTGGCCGACTGGTCGATGGACACTAATTTGCACAATTTTGAGATTGTCCTGTACACTTTTCAACCGTGTGGTCCACCTAAATCACGTAGGGATCTGATTGCACAGCCCACCTAAATCTTATCCTTCCCTGATTTATGTGGGCTATACTAATGGAAATAATTTAGAGGCCAGAGTATTTTCCTGTAAACTTTTCAGCCATGTGGTCTACCTAAATCACGTAGGGATCTGGTTGCTCGGCCCTTAGCCTAACATGTGGTGATGCACTTTATAGAGATTTCTGATTTCAAATAAACATCACAGTGGGGCCCCACTCGAGCACCTACCCTACCCTACCCTACCCTACCCTACCCATTTGCTCGCATGCCCACCAGGAAGGTCTTGGAATGATGGTTATATGCATTAATGAGGTGGCTTTCTTAAACCCTCTCTAGATCAAGTAGTATATTATAAATTCTTTATTAATTTGGTAGTATTTTGTAAAAATTCCCATAACATATCTACACAATCCGGCCCTTAATTACAAGCACATAAAAATAGCTTATTTGAAAAAAAGTTAGAAAGACAATCTCCTACTCAACTGGTAAAAGCTGAAATGAATGCAAACCTTGCAACGTTGAGTGTTTCACCACACACACTCCACTGCAGGTCTGAAATCAAAATTAACGCCCCCAAAATGAGTGGATTCAATTCTACCAACAGAAATTTAGTATAATAAATCTTAAGAAATCTTGTCCTATAAGACTAGCTATGCATTATGGCATAAAATGTTAGGCAGCCAAGGAATATACCCATGAGATGAGTGTAGCTAAAATGAGGACAGTGGGATGGATGAGCGGCAAGACAAGTACAACAGTAGAAACAGAGGGAAACAAGGGAATTTATGATTATCACCAATGTGTAATAAAATGAGAGACAATACACTTTGATGGCTTGGTCCTATGCAACGAAGACCAAGGACTGTGGCAGTTTGGAATGAGTCCATGCAAGTGAAGGCAAAGAAAAGGCTGGAAAGGGCCAGAATGAGGGTAGTAAGAAAAGATTTAATGACCTACAGTTTAATTGAAATTATAGCCCTTGATGAAGTAGAATGCGAAAAAGAATTCCTAATTAGTTGGGTGAGGCTTAGATGATCTTGATCTCTAATTTCTATTACATATCAAAGTTAATTTCAGCGATTTGGCTTATTCAAATTCTAGATATCATTGGCAGTTAAAATTTTCCCTGTATTTTTCTTTTGGTGAGTAACTTGATTCAATGGGCACAAGGCATCATTAAGGGAACACCCCAATGATACAAAAAAAAAATAAAAAAAATAAAGGAGAAGTCATGGAAGGACATTGAAACCTCTTTCATCATAGCTATGATCATCCATTGATAAAAATAACCAAGCGCACGGGCTTAAACAAAAAACAATAAGCCCATTCTTATGGGAAGCTCAATAAAAATAAAAATAAAAATCAAGAAGCTGTTTTTCCTCCACGCCTAATTGCGATTAGGCATCGTTAGGAGCTTCATACTGCCAATGCTGAAGTTTCTTCTTCTTCAATCTTATTGAATAAAACAAAATCCTCTGTATTTCCAGTCGCAGATCTCAATGGGAAATGAATACGAAGTTCCTTTTTAGCAGCTAAATTCAATAGCTCAGATTCTTCTAGACCTCTTGCGGGTCCGAGACTGCAACGTTCACCACCATGCTTAGCCATTGCATCTTTGAATTTCTTGATCTGCAGTAGAAGAATGGAACTTTAGAAGCTATAATCCACAAGAAGTAGCCAATCTGGTCATATGTAAAAAGGGTCTGTTCTTGAAAACAATCTTGTGTGCGTGAAGGATGATGAATGAATCTTACGGTTGCATTGGTGCAGCTGAAGCTGCATAGACGACCTTGCGCGCCTCTGTAGAAACGGAAGAAGGGTAGTACGTGAACGTTGAGACTATAACACATGGATTTATGTTCTTCGTAATTGACTTGAAGGAATTGCACGTTCGGGTTCATTTCCGCAATCTGACAGATCTAAAAACAAGAGAGAAAAGGAAGTTTGTAATAAATCTCTAACACAAATTGACCATGTTGGGATTTTGTTATTAGCTTTATAAAATGTTAAAAAAAAATCAATTACCTTAGGATGCAGAGCTTTGCAACCCCCACAACCAGGTGAATAGAAATCAATTATAACAAGCTTATCTCCGGCATTTAACAAGGAATCAACAAGCTGTTGAGCTGAATTGATCTGATTCATGTTGGAATGAATGCTTTTCTCCCACCATCTCATAGAACGGGGAATACAGACCGATGCCTGCGCCTGAAATTTGAGAAGAGACATCATTTTCAAGAATCATAAAGGGGCGAGTAAAAGAAAGAAAGAGAGAGAGAAGATAAATCTCACATACATTAATGGAGAAATTAGAATGGCTTTTGGAGCTCCTCCTCTCTACAAGAAGGATTCCTTCTTTTCCCTTATGATCTGGAGATTTTGATAGCGTATAGGACAGAGATCCTTGGGAAGAAGAAATTCCAACGGTCCTCTTATCCTTGTTAAGAAAAAAATCGTTCGAACCAGAAACGCTTACAGTGCTTCTCAAAGAAGCTGCCATGGCTAAAACAAGGACAAAAAGAAGAGAGGAATCCGAATACAAAATCCCCTGTTTATTAAAGCTTGTTCAAAGACAGGTCTTCAAATGCATGAAAATCATGAAATGCTCCAACAACCCGGCAAAACCCACTTCTCTCTTCCTCTCAAAACTACTACTACAATCACACCAACGACTTGTGGATCGAAATACCCTTTATCTTTGATAATAACTGTGAGAGAGAGAGAGAGAGAGAGAGAGAGAGGAGGGAAGCAAGGAATGGGGCCTTTAAAGTACTCCTTGGCTTTATCCAGTTCTCTCTTTTTTATGTACAGCGAATTCGAAAAGATTGTGGAACGTTTTCGGGTCTGGGCCTTCTGTTTTTAGTTGCACTTTTTATTTTTCTTTTTTATTTTTATTATTTATTTTTTTCTTTTTTTTAATTTTATCTGGCTTTATTTTTATTTATTTAGAGTGGCTATGGCCGTTGGCTAAATTCTCGAATGGAGCGACGAACCGCGTTGCTAACTAACGATGCCTTCTCTGGGAAACTGGATAAGGCACCCACGTTGGAAAACTAAAAAGGAGAGGGGTGCGCCCTGGTTGTACCATTACCACCGTCTGCCTACTGTGGTACTGAGCAGACGTGGGTGTATAAACGTCATCCAACCCGTCCATCAGATGTGTTTTATATCTCGAGTGTTAAACATCAGTCAGATCTTAAGTGGGCCACAACACAGGTAACAATGTGAGATGAGCCATCCACCCTTAATTTACACAAAGGCCAAATTTAATTTCGAAACAGCATTATTTACGGCCTGAACCTTCATCCAGACTAGATGGAGGGTCTGAATGGGCTGGATTTTATATATACAAATTCGTGGACCCTCCAAGATAATAAGGGAGGAAGGAATTCCCCCACAATTATTCCTTATGAAGTGCCCAGTAATTTAGGTATAAGCCTGATTTTAGGGACCTAAAGGTAACATGCTCTAGCTCATACGATGGACGGCTTGGATTTTGAGAATGCATTGGGTCGGCCTTTCATCTTCCTGCTATCATTATTGCTTATTATGGTATCGGTATCAGTGGTTCGTAGCATGAGAAAAAAGTAATGTTGTAGCTGATTTTTGGATCTAAGGAGAAAGTGGGGCAGGAGGCAGGCGATCCGTTAGTGGTTTGCCGTTGGCACTTTGCACCCACCGATTTGTATTTTATTTTCACCCTGCGAATCTGCTTCCATCACGGATGAGAAATTGTGGCAGGTATGCGCAAGATGCCAGTAGTTCATCAGGTGAGCCACGATGTGAATATCTTTTTGACCCAAAATCATTCAGTTAAAATTCATCAGGTGGGACATCGTGCAATGGGTAAAGAGAGCTTTTTTTTTTTTTTTTTTTTTAATTATTAAATTATTTAGGTTAGTATACACACCCCACTGTTAGTACACCCAAAAATGTTAGCCCCCCCTACTTTAGGAATCGATACCAGTCTCACGGGAGGAATGCCAACGCGTATTCAATAAAGCTCATGTCGAGGGTCACATGTGCGACAACCAATGGATCAGGTTGGTCTGCCATTTACGTATTATTTAAAAAATATACGGAGTCCACTCATCATGTAGGCCCAATCTGCCGGTTAGAAAACTTTACCCAAGTTTTACTTGTTTTACTACCATGTGGCTACCTGACCATTGGATCAATCGGATTCTTGGGATAGGGCGTCAAAATAATGGTATTCTTTTGATGGATGACTTAGATCTGGGTCCCATTATGCGATGCTGGTACGTAAGTGGTGTGTACCATATCTTTATTGCGCACCGCGTGTGAGTCTAGGAAAAGCTGGTGTGACACAATTCTTTTTTTTTTTCCTCCCTCGGCTGTCAACGGCTCGGATCATGATCCGAATCCGATCCATATTCGATCCGATTTAATCGGATTCGGACCAGTAATCGGATCAGCGGGTCGGATTTGGATCGAATATCTTGATCCGTTTAATAATCGGGTCGGATTCGGATCGACCCCGATCCGCTCCGTTAAATATCCGATTAAATCAAGGTTAAAAAAAATTACCAGTCTCTCTCTCTCTGCTTTACAAACGAATGCATCTCTCTTTGCTGCACAAACGAGTGCATCTCTCTCTCTCTCTCTCTCTCTCTCTCTCTCTCTCCTGCACGGACGACAGGACGAGTGCATCTCTCTCTCTCTTGCACGTGCGGAGTGCATCTCTCTCTCTCTCTCTCTCTCTCTCCTGCACGTGCGGAGTGCATCTCTCTCTCTCTCTCTCTCTCTCTCTGCTGCACTACCGCATCTCTCTCTCTCCCTCCTTCCTTCTCTGGATGGCCAGCCAGCCACTGGAGACGGGCCGTTAGGTGTGCGTTAGGTGTGCGTTGCTCGGCTAACAGGGTGGGTGGGTGTAGCGTGTGACTAATCATGTGTGTGCGTTGCCTGGCTAACAGGGTGGGTGGGTGCAGCGTGACTAATCGTGTGTGTGTGTTGCCTAGATAGCAAAGTGGGTGCGTTGCCTAGCTAACAGGGTGGGCCCCACCATGATCTATGTATTTTTTCCACGACATCCATCCATTATGCCAAATTGAACGGCCACCACTATAGGAATCCGATCGGATCATATTCGAGTCGGGTTTGGATTTATAAAAATCTAAACGGGCCGGATACGGATAATATGTTTGTGATCTGAATCGGATTCGGGTCGGATACGGATCGAATATATCTATAATCGGATCGGATTCGGATCATCACTGATCCGGTCTGTATCCGATCCGTTGACAGCCCTACTCGCAAACCATTTGTTCGGTAGCTCTGTCTCACCTGATGGATGAAACCACTCGGTTTTTGTCCAGGGTATCTACCTTCACGCGAGCCCGACACGGATTAGGTGCCACTCGGATCGAGCCAGGTGGGTGAAGCCCTGACTGTGGGGCCCACCTCAGTCCTTCAACTTTGCGAACGCAGATTGCGTCCTACCCCGCCCATCTCCAGCCGGGAATGGGCAGGAGCTCCAAGTGGCCACTGTGATGTATGGGTTTTATCCACACCATCCAATATCCATTTTCGCTGTATCATTTAAGGTCATAGGCCCAAAAAACGTGGCAGATTCAGGACACAGGTGGACTACACAATGGGGATTAAATTATCACCATTGAAAACTTTTTCGGGCCATAGAAGTTTCCGATCAAGCTGATGTTTGTGTTTTACCTTCATCCAGGTCTACATAACTTTGTGACTAGGTTGGATGGCAAATAAATCACATTGGGCTCTAGAAAAGTTTCAACTGTGAGAATCATTACCACCATTGCTTCCTGTGGTGTGGTCCACTTGAGCCTTGGATGTACCTAAAGTTTAGTCCTGTTACATTTCCCATACATCACGGTGGCTATTCGGAGCTCCTGCCCATTCCCAACTGGAGACAGGAGGGGTAGGACACAATCCACATTTCAATTTTACTAGCTCATCTTAGGGAGCAGTTCAGAAAATGAAGTAGATACAAATCTTTAGCGGACCACACAATAGGAATGAATTTGCACCGTTAAAAGCTTTGTGGGGCCACAAAAGTTTTGTATCAAGCTGCTACTTGTTTCTCTTCATCCAACAGGTTGGATGGAAAGTAAACATCATGGTGGATCCTAGAAAGTTTTTAATGGTGGGCTTCAATGACCATGATTTCTTGTGGTGTATTCCTCCTGAGATTTAAAACCATGCCTAAAATGGGCTCACAAAATAGACAGACGGCGTGCATATACAACACATACATTGAGGTGGGCCCCACGGTCAGGGCCACACCCACCTGGCTAGATCCAGCGTTGCAGCTAATCTGGGTTGAAGGTAGTCCACCTGATGGACCGCTTGTATCATTGACATTTGTGCCATGTTGGCAAATGCGCAGGTGTTTTGGCAACCGAAAAAGAGACACACACAGACACCCAGATAACTAGATCAATCTTGACCGTACCAATATCTTGTGTGGTACCTTGGATGGGCAGCAGCCTAAAATTGATAACAATTGATTCACAGGGTGCTAATCAGCAGATAAGAAGAAAGGTAGGGCTCTGGAAGATCCCCAACGATCATTCTTTATAGACATGATCACATGGATCGATGCTAGAGATTACCAAGAAATGATTCTAATTTTTACCTTTTTAATTGATGCTTCCAAACAAGCATAGAGATATTATTGCTTTGAGCCTGAGTCATCGTGCGAATTGAATATTTAATGGCCATTCGTAGCTACCACTTTTTTTTAAAAAAAAGAAAGAATTAGGTGAGTGACTGATTTCAGAGAAGGATTTTTCGTATCTAATTTATATTTTTTTATTATTTTATTTTATTTTATAAATATAAATACTAATACTATTGGTGAAAGGTGGAACTACCAAAACAATGTGGAATATGAGGCTGCCTTCTATATACACTAGGCCGTTCTTAGACTGGTGCTTTTAGATGTGACAATGGTCAAATAATCAATCTGGACCGTTCATTAGGTTCTCTTCGCCTATAAAAAAAAAAATTCACAACCATCAAAGGGGCTCCACCATTTGATCAATTCCAGGCAGAGGTGGATGTTAGGAAGAAAGAAACTTTGGACATATATTTGCCTGCGACGAACCATACAAATGGTTACAAAAAGTCCAATCAACGGAAACCACTTTTGAGGACATGTGCCTGTGGCGAACTATTTTAATCAGATGACCAAAACCATACAAATGGTTACAAAAAAGAGAAGCCAATGTTTTAATGTTAGCAGCACCAGATCAATGAGAGTTTTGTGTTGGTGGCCGATGATGAAACGTGGGGCAAACTTGATGGACTGTTCAGATCAATGATCTTACTATTTTTATATCATGTGTGTCCAGGAAACGTACCATAGGCATTTCCACATGCTTGCATGCCATGCAGCGTGGAACATAGCTTGCTAGGATGCACTCTATCCAGCGTGTTTTTTGTTTGGAATTGGATGGAGTGCAGCCATTGCCCTGCTCAACGCAATCCGCCTGTGTATGACATATGAACTTCTATGACGGCCGCACTGTATAAATTTGCTGGTTTGTAAACCAGGTCATCAGCATACAAAGCAGATGGACGGTCGGCGATTTTTTTTTTTTAACCATCATGTACATAGTTTATTGTCGCCTGTGTGAGGAGTGGAGTGGGTCTCACTTTCTAGGCCGAAGATCTAAGCATTCTTCCCAGGCAGATGGACAGCTCAGATCTATCAATTTTAGGTGCCTGTCTTATCTAAATGGACATAAATTTTTATAATATTTTGCGGTGGAGGAATTAAACATTCAAGATATAACAGCCGGTGACTTATCAATCAGGACCGTTCACTGAATTTCTTCTAACCTGTTTCTCTAATGGTACAAAATACGCAGAGTCTTGTGATTCTAACTGCCTAATCAGTGGCCTCTAAAGCAACAATAGAAAGCAAAAAATCATAGGTTGATGTTTATTGTGGGAAAGTGAAGAAAAGTGATTCTAAGAATATTATCTTATAGGGTGTGGTTTTTGAAGCATGTGCCATCCATTGCAGGGCCCACTTGGTGGACTGTTTTGATTGACACATTCTGCTGCGATTATCATATTTATGGCATGCATTGCCAATGTATTATTATGAATATTAAGAATTTAATGATGCAGGTTTAATCGCCTCAATCTACCTTGCAATGAGGAGATTGACAAATAGGTAATACAATCTTCCAAACTCGCCCGGCCGACTCCCCCAAACATTAACGAAAGGATGCAGCAGATCTAATCACTTAGTTATTTGACTTACATTTTATATTACTTTTATTGAATTTAACAATTTTAAATATCTATTTATATTTCTACTATTTTTAATTTACAATAATTAAATATCCAGTCGAGTTGATGTGACCCAGCTAAACATTCAGTTGAGTCAGTTTTCAGGTTTTGAACTATCATCTATGATCTAATAACCCATCTATGGTGGGGACTCTCATGTGAACAACTTAAACACTGAACTGTGTCTCACCTGCTAGCCCGGTTGGAAGACTCCTAGGCATTTCAACAGCAGGTCTCAGGTTTTAGTGCTAAGGAGACACACAAACCCCAACGATGGTGGGTGCATGCATCGTGTGACTAACTGTGTGGGTGTGATGTGCGTTGCATGACAAATAAATAAATAAATTAAACAATGAACCCTGATTTATTTATTTATCATTTACACACAATAACACCTACAATGGGTACTTGAACCCATGATCCTAGTGTCGAAACCGACAATCTGCCATTGAGCCGTGTGAACACAACCAAGGCACCATTTGTGGCAAACCTATTTCCATAGTAGATGTTCATATACACAAATGCACGCATCCACGTTTCCATCTCAGCAAAGGAAAGAAGAACATTGAAATTTTATTATTTTTTCAGGAGAGTGGGCAATACCTTTTGGCACCATACAAATTAATTTGGGATTCCCATCCATGCCTCCACATCACGAATATATGAATCCAAAGGGAAACAGTTTTCTATCATGAGAGGGATGGATGGATGGACTGCCTTGATTTAAATTATAAATTGATAAATGGATTGGATATAAGAGCGAGGAGGAGAGGTTGGCTCTTGGGCAAGGACAACATGTGAGTCCACTGAGGTAGGACCCACTTTTCTTTCTTTCTTTCTTTTTATCATTTTGGCTTATTATTAGATAAGGTTGGCAGGGTCGGCCCAAGGTTTCGGAGCTCTGGTTTTAAAGAGCCCACAGTTTTTCTTCTGGGCTGAGGACATTTTCCTTCTCTGATTCCTTTTTCTATCTTCTTCTTTAACGGTACCACGGCGGTTTCTTTGATGAGACACGTGGCCCAGCTCTAGAGTGCCAATTGGCACTCAATTTCTGCAATAATTTAATGAATGGTTGTGAGACACTGTCTAGGACATCTTATCCGTGCGAAAGATACGTGCATCACGGAGACCATGAAAAATCAGAAGAGCCCACTAATTTCGTGGTGTGTTTGGACAAGCTCTCTTGCGCTGATTTTGATATTTCTTGTCCTCATGGTGTGGTCCACATTATGAATGACCCAGTTCTTGGCGGGAAATACAGGGCTTTAGGTGGAATAGAATGGGAACATTTCTCATGACGTGACACGCGTCATCATCTTCGTATGAGATGTAGTTTGGAATGGTTGATCTACATTACATAGACAAAGGCAGGCCTAACTAGCTGACATGGGCCACCAAAGGTGGGAGTTGGCAAAGGCAGCCCTTGCTTACATAGGTATGCATAGCCAAACTAAGGAACCAAGGATTAAGGAGATTCATAGAATGATAAAATACTACGTACCATTTCAGACCCGCTGTTTTAAAAAGGGGAAATCCTCTTCAATAATCCTATCCTATTCCTTTGACATGACATGATGGTCCATGCACCAGCTTCTTCTCCATCCATACAAATGGCATCCACAGGCAGAGGTTGGCATCCCACATGCACCTTCGTTAAGCAGTCACATGTGATGTGCCCACCAGGCAAGTGCATGTGACATTGGGTGGTCCAACCATACATGCAGATGACCATGCACAAAAGTTAGGCTGGGTTTTCTTAGCAGGCCGTGCGGAAAGAATGGATGGTTTTGAAAAATTCCCACCAGTGCACATTCAGCTGCTCATGCACATGTAGCCCGTTCTGTGACAAGACGGCCTCAGTATTGACTATGGTCATGATCTTCTTCAGCATGGGCATCCCCCTCATGAACTGTTCACATGTCCCCCATTCCTGCTGCATGTAAAAGTGCATAGGAGAGCATACCTCCCATGCGTAACGAACTTTCCCACCCTTGAGAGGAATTAATGATCACATATTCCATTCGTTCCAAGTTGTGTGGGCCCCACCATGATCTCTTAGTGCCATCCAACCCATCTTGATGCGCCCTGCTCATCATATATTAGGAAGCGGATTGCCTACTGACGCTACCTGGCTACTGGACAGTGCTTTGTGGCCCACCATGATGTTTGTGTTTTATTCACACCACCAATCTATTTTTCTGGATATTTTAGGGCACAAGCCCAAAACTAAGACAGATCCAAATCTCAAGTGGACCACACCTCAAGAAAACAATGGTGATTGAACAACCACCATTAAAAACTTTCTAAGGCCCGCTTTAATGTATATTTGCCATCTAAACTGTTGATTAGGCCACACAAAGCTGGATGGAGGGAAAACACAAATATCAGCTTCATTGAAAACTTTAATGGTCCATCCATCTTTTCTTTTTCAGATTATCCTAGGATATAAGCCCAAAAACAATGCCAATTCAAAGCCCAAGTAGACCACGCCATAGGAAACAATAGGAATTGACACCTACAATTGAATACTTCTTGAGGCCACAGAATGCTCTAATCAAGTTGATATTTGTTTTCCCCCTTCATCCATGCCTATGTGACCTTATGATCATGTTAGATGGCAAATAAACCTCATGGTCAGCCCTAAGAAGGTTTCAATGGTAGTTCAATCAATCCCCTTACTTTTTTGTGGTGTGGTCCAGTTGAGCTTTGGATGTGCCTAATTTTTTGAGTCATGCTTTAGAATAATCTGAAAGAAAATTGAGACAGTGTAGATCTAACACATAAATCATGGTGAGGCTAGCTCAGAGAAATTACACATGTAAAAGTTGTATTGTGTTGTGTAGTATGCAAGCTACTCTGAGAGAGAAATTAGCTGGTGTGACCAGCAATGACGTGTACCAATGAGAAGTGACAGAACAGTGATCCACACAAGCTTAGGTGTCCCGAACCATCTAAATGCATAGATTTTAGGTTTGCTCGTACATTGCTCCTTGTGTGCATCCACACCTGAATTTTGGATAAAGACGATTCTTATGATATATGGTGAACATGTAAATGCACACAAGATGAGTGAGTGGATTCTAAATACACATAATGGGTAGAACCAGCGCAACTTAAACATACGATAATTATTATCATACATTCCAACTCAACGTGTGTGATCATTCCTGCTCTTCCTTATCTTTACAAAGTAGGGGAGAAAGTGGAACTATATTCTAGAAGTTCATGGTTTTAAAATGTTTTTGCTCGGATTTCTCACCCTTCAAGAAGATTCTTTCTCGAGGAATGTGAGAATGCACGCAATCTTTGACATTCTAGAAGCTATACCTAGACATTAACTCACACACATATTGGGCATATGTACGTCCATCCGCCTCATCCAAAAATTATTAGCCTCATATAGTCATTTAAGATGATTTGATTTTTGTGATTGTTGGGGGTTACTATGTTAGCTAGATGGGCAATGAAAGACTGGTGTTAGGAGGGTTTGAATGTTCCTCTCGAACATGGCAGACACTACCGTGCACACGCGTCAGTCTATTCAGTTGAACAATTCTATCGGACCAAGCTAAACCCTAGAGGCCCTTGGGCTGGGCCCAGCCTTAAATTCTCAGGTCCACTGTGGTCCTCGGTCAGCTTATGATCCTTGACGTGAGAATACACGGGCAGTGATTAAATGATCCAAACTGTTAATTTCATTGGCCCGCTTTGTTCGGGCCATACTTCATGATTCTCCCAATCGACAGATTCAATCCATCCAGTTTTTGGTAATATCATATTCGACTGTAGATCAAACTGCCTAAATGCCGGTTGACAATCAAATGGTTAGGATTGTTCCCAGCAAGGAGATTTTGGGAACTAGATCCTGGATGGCTGAAACGGAAACCATGACAAGGACACGTTTTATTCTCAAAGACACTTGAGGCACTTGTTTTTAGTTGGTGGTTGTGGGCAGGCCTTTGCGGATTGGGACTTGAATTCTCAACTGATTCGGCTGGGCTTTTTTAAAATTTCTAATTCTCTCACGCCCGACCCAGGCCCAAATCAATAGCCGTCGCTCATCTCAAACACGTTTTGGTGGTGATGTCTTTACTTTGGGTTTTCCAACACCCTTATATACGTCATTGTAACATTCATACACATGTCCATTGATGGCCCCGAATGCATGCATGTTGTGTTTTTCTTTTCTTTTCTTTTCTTTTCTTTTCTTTTCTTTTTTTTTTTTTTTTCCCTTCCGGGAGTCATTGATTGTGGTAATTTCAATAGGTCTTGAGAATCATTTCATGTTCGCATATGAGTGTTTTTTCTTTTCCTCTTTTTTTTTTTTTGTTTTTTTGTTTTTTGTTTTTTTGTTTTTTGTTTTTTTTAATAGGAAATTAACTTACAATGGTCATGAGATGGGAGAGTTTGTACTTGAGAGGACATTTGCTTACATTGGTCAATGTGATGTCCATACAGGGGAAATGACTGTGAGAGAAACCTGGTGTTTCTGTTAGAGAGTTGGAACTGGTTATGGTAAGACCAACATGATCATTTTTCCCCCTCGAAACCATTTCAGGAGAATTTCACGGAATTTTTATCATTTGTTTCCTTTCAATAACAATCTACAGATGTGTTGTAAGAGCAGTCAAGAAGGGCTCATTTGAATTGTAAGTCATTTTTCTTAAACTACTTGTGCCTCAAGTAGCTTATCTTGGTTTCTACTTATCCATTTGAATTATAGAATATTTTGCTTAAACTATTTATGCATAAGTAGTTTATTTTGGTTCTACTCATCCAACAAATAAGTATATTTGATATAAAAAAACATACTTATCAATCAGTAAAAAATTTTGATTGGTTTCAAACATCACGTAAGTATTTTTCAATTTGTTTTTTTAATCTCTAATTTCTCTCCCTTTTCTTCCTTTTTTTTAAATATCTTTCATTAAAATCTCTTTCTCTTATTGATATGAGGTCCACGTTTAAATCCAACGTCCATCATGTAAGGCCAAGCTTTGATGAGCACCCTTCTTTATGTTGGGCCCACCTTGGATGTCTTCAAACTGTCCATCATGTGGGGCATGCCTTCAATATGGACCATCTACCTTGTAAGGCTCACCTTCAATGTGGGTTATCCATCGTGCGGGCTACCTTGGATATGGGTTGTCCATCATGTCAAACAATGGATGTGGACCATTCATCATGCCAGGCCCACCTTTAATATGGACCATCCATCATCCGGGGCCCAACTTCAAAGTGGGTCTCCATCATGTGGGGCCAACCTTAGATGCAGGCCATTTATCATAAGGGGTGGACCTGAGATGTCAACAATCCATTACGTGGGGCCCACCTTGATATTGGACATTCATCACATGGGGCCACCATCAATATTGATTGTCCATCATATGGGGCCCACCATTAATTGACACCACCCATCATATGGAGCCCATCTTTGATGTGGACCGTCCATTGTGTGACCCCCTTCAAAGTGGATGTCCATCTACAAGGCCTACCTCGGATGTGGGCCATTCATCAGTAGGGGTTGACCTTTGATGTGGACCATCCATTATGTGAGGGCCACCTTTAATGTCCATTGCCCATCATGTGGAACCCATCTTGGATCTGGACGAATTCCTCATGTGGGTCCCACCTTCAAGGTGGGCCATCCATCATATGGGCCCCAATATGAGCCATTTGTTTTTTGAGACTAACCTCTTTTGTGGACTGTCTATTATGTGAGCCTACCTTGATGTGGGTTATTCTTCATGTAGGGCCCACCTTTGACGTGGACTATCCATCATGTGGGCCCCATCTATGAAGTGGGTTGTCCATCATACGAGGCCCACTTTGGATGTGGATCATTCATCATTAGGGGTCAACCTTTCACAGTGGATTGTCCATTCTGTGGCTCCACCTTCGATGTGGGTCATCCATCATGTGGGGCCCCACCTTTGATGTGAGTCGTCCATCATGTTGGGCCACCTTTGATATGAACATGGATATAGATCCGGCTATTATCCAAAAAAAAAGTTGGATATAACTTGCATAGTGGGATAAATAGATATCCAACTAATATCTTATTAAAAGATTAAATAATATGTTAAATACTTAATAAAATTAATAAAAAACTTAAAAATAGAAAGCAATATTGTCACTCAGATGAATACCTACAAAACTAGTAAACAGGAAATCCTCTTTTTTAGCAAATTAACTTTCTCCGTTTTGGGTTAAACCGCAAATCGGTTTGGGCCTGTGTATAGTGTGTAAACATTGTGGCTGAGTAGCAATCCTGAAGGTTGACTGTCTAGGAATCCGGTTGCACTAAGGGTCTCTTGGATTGTAAGTTACTTAAGATAAGCTACTTATCAGACAAGTAATTTATCTTGGTTTCTACTTTATCAGCTCATAAGCATGTTTGGTAAACAACATACTTATCATTCAAAAAGTAAAAAAGCATGTTTAGTTTCCGACATCATAAGTAATCATCCCTGAAGTCTAATTAGTTCCCTTCACATCCATTGTCCATTATATATGTGGGGCTAACCTTTGATGTGGATCGTTCATTGATCATGTGGGGCCCACCTAGGATGTGGGCCATTTAGCATTATGGTCCGATCTTTAATGTGCACTATTCATTAGGTAGGGCCTACCTTTGATGTTGGTCATCCATCATGTGGGACCCACCATCAATTTTATTGTCCACTATGTGGGTCCCATCTTCAATATCCACCGCCCATCATGTGGTGCCCACCTTTGATGTGGACCATCCATCATGTGGGCCCACATCCCATGTGGGCCGTCCATCATGCAAGACCCGCCTTGGATATGGGCCATTCTCATTAGCCCGACCTTTGACATGGACCGTCCATCATATGAGGCCCATCTTGATGTGGATCATCCATCATGTAGAGCCCGCCATTATTAATTGCCCATCATGTGGAGTCCACCTTTGATGTGGATTGTCCATCATGTGGGCCCCACCTTCAATGTGGAGCCAATCTTTGATATGGACCATTCATTGTGTGAGCCGTCCATCATGCAGGGCCCACCTTGGATGTGGGCAATTCATCATTATAGCCTGACCTTTAATGTGCACCATTCATTATGTAGGGCCCGCCTTTGATATTGGTCATCTATTAAGAAGGGCTCACTGTCAATGTTATTATCCATCATATGGGGGGCCACCTTCAATATCCACTGCCCATCACGTAGACCCATCATGCACACCCACACTTTCCATTCATGTGGGGTTGGCCTTGATCTTTACTTGCCGTGTAGCCAAGCTAAAAAATCTTCTTGATAGGATATTCTTAAAACCTTATGACCTCTTCGCTTTGGTCTATGGGTTGGGCTTGGTCACCGATATTCAGGTGGGCGCAAGTGCTTTTATACTGACCTAATTTGGTCCAACCCATCTTGACCTAACTTTATATGCTGATTGATCATGTCCCACAAATATGACATTCCAATCAATCGATCCATCTTGAATTCGACCATTTTTTGCATTCTAGTAGAATGTCTACTTCTTTGTGCGTGTGTGGCCCATTTGATCAAATGGGTAAATCGCGTTATTAAAATTTGAAGGTATGCATCATCCTTGAAACTTGACTAGTGAGCCATAGCTTATTATTGGTAGTGCTAGAAAGATGGGAGGTTCCGCTTCTTGGACCATCTCTGCATGTAAGCCTCAGTGGCCTAGAATTAGCCCGGGCTGTCCCACTTACAATCTATCAAGCACTTATAAAAAGTAAAAAAACTAAATTTTTTAGCTGAAGTGATTATGTTCTTTTGAGTAGAAAAGTTACTTATTATTAATTATAAACCAAACTTATGTCAACTAAGTTACTTATCTACTGCTATAAGTAGAAAAAGTAACTTATGTGTAGTATCCAAACGGGCCCTAAGGGACTTTGTCCAAGAAGGGCAAATTCAACTTTAAGCTGAGTGAATCTAAATCATGTATCGACTACCAAACTTCCAATAAGTTTCTTTCACCTTTTTTTATTTATGTTTAAACAACATATACTCTAGCTAGTTTTCCAAACCTGAAACTAACGTTGTTTCCTTGTTTTTCCAGGACAAGTGTCCATGAAACTACACATATAGCAATGTAGTTGAGAAAACCAAAAAAGCACTTTTAGCAAATCTAATCTATTAAACTTTCCATATTTATCTCTCATATCTTTTATTTTGCAAGAGAAGCAACCACCCTCATTTAACATTTTCATTAAAAATATAGAAACCTCTTTGTATTTATTAAGCTCTTTTGTTTTTTTTGGGTTAAGAAGCTATTTGACTGTTCGAACAGAATAATCACTTGATCCACAAGCACTCAAAAAAATTTTACTCTGAAAAATGTAGAGTAAATTATTGAAATTTCTTTTCATAGTCTAGAAGTTAGATTGGTTTTTTTTTTTTTTTGGTCGAACTCGTACCCTCACACCCACCCATGCACTCACTCTGTAGTGGGATTTACGCAAACCTCAGATCTCGTGTTAAAACTCCTGGAAGTCTACCACCAAGGCAAGGACATGAACACTAATCTCTTATTTGTGGACACTTGTTTGTTAAAACATGATTGCTAGATATTTTTCTTCTTAACCATCTAATAAATATGGACCAATCTAATGGTTAGATAGTCAAACATGCATAATTGTTAGTTCATATTATTTCTAGTACCTATTATTTAGAGAAAGTAGCTTAGGAAAATTATCAAAACACACTTCCTTTCATAAATGTCTTCTAACAAGGGCCTTAGAATGCTGAAAATTTTAAAAATTTCCAACCTTTAACTTTTGTCATGGTCAATGATAATGATCTTACTTAGGGTTGTAAACAAGTGGGATATGAGACAAATATTGCACGTTGATATGGGTACGGATTCAAATATGATCCAAAATAGTTGGATATAGGTTGCATAGGTGGGTAAATAGATATCTAACTAATATCTTATTAAAAAACTAAAAAATAAGTTAAATACCTAATAAAATTAACAAATTAAAGACCTAAAAATAAAAAAAAATATTTTTCTCATAAATAAATACCTACTAAACTACTAAATAGAAAATCTTTTTTTTTATTTTTTGCAAATTCGTTGTTTCAATTTCGAGTTAAACTGCAAAGTTGTTTGAGCTTATTAAATAAAAGTTGCATAGCTGGGTAAATAGACGCCAAGCTAATATCTTATTAAAAAATACTAAATCTACCTAATAAAATTAACAAAATACCTAAAAATAGAAAAAGAATATTTTCCCTATAGATAAATACCTACCAAACTAATAAATAGAAATCTAATTTTTTGCAAATTGCATTTTTCTATTTAGGGTTAAACTGGAAAGTGGTTCGGACTTGTGTATTGTGTGTGCACATTGATGTGGGTCATCCATCATGTGAGGCCCCAACTTTGATGTGAGTCGTCCATCATGTGGGCTCTTCGACGCATCTCTTCTTCTAATGATGTTTTTCTAACAAATCTCTTCGACGCATCTCTTAAGGTGGGGTTTCTTGATGAGTGGCACTAATACTACCCACGCGAGCTACCGAAACAAGAGGAATGATAAAGTGCAGGCTTTGCCATGTTAAGTAGGCTGTCAAAGGGCCAGACCTGAGGATTGGCTTTGACCTGGATTTTGAACTGTTTGAGCCGGGCGTATTCAAAATTTGGATTTTGCTAGGCCCAGCCTGACCATTGACGGCCCGACTAATAAGTATTTGCTATCCAGTTTGTGGGCCACATCTAGGAATTTCCATAACCATGGCCCAAGAATAACGCTAACAAAACAGATCTGGGCAGTCCAATTAAGACCCTGTTGAAAACAAAAAATAAGGAACAACCAACATCCAATGGGAGAATGAAGGAAAAAATAAAAAATCAAAGAGTGGAAAGAGCAGCACTTCTATCCAACCGTCCATATAAATGAAGGCAGGCCTATTCATAAAACATAAGATGGTGTGTGGTATCTAGGAGATGATCACGTTCGGTAATCCTCCAGAGCACCAAATTATTTGGTGTTCCTACCCTCCGATTATTAGATGGGATGAGATCCACAGGTTTTGACTTGGACCCATGTAATAACATATGAGTGAGTCCCATTCTATCTTCCAATGGAGTACTCGAAGCGGTCATTGCCAATATTGTTGGATCGTGTGTATACCATTTCCACCACACATTCTGTCTACGTTTGGAGTATGATACCACTCATCATCGTTGCATCTCATGTAGGTTGAACCGTTGGTAAGCCTTACATATCTTGAGTAAATGGTGACCCCCTGAGCGTACTCTTACACGATATTATGTAGTGTAGTCACCACGTGACTGGGGAGGCGTGGGGTCCTAGCGAAGGGGGTCCCCCACAGAGAAGAATACCGGACGTTGAGAAATGCTCTTTATTTGCATTGGAGTGAATGTAATTTTCAATTAATGGGTGGAGAATGATAGCTTCCCAAATAATTCTGGACTCGGGATTCCACTATAACATTATTCAGGCTCAAATTAACACAAATCCTCACCCCATCCAGCAACTCCTAGGCCTCCGCCACCATGTTAGATACTCAGGCATGAGTGTGATGGAAGCCATTTCCATTTTATCACCTTAACTATGCACGGCCAGCCTTCAAATCATTTGGAGGCAAAAAGCATGAAGGCCTACCTTCCAAAATCAAGACTCAGGCAAGGAATAAAGATAATTTTGAGACTACTACTTAAAATTCGGTTGTATGAGAAACCAAGTATCCTAATGCACCGATTTTGCTCAAGTAGGACCCATTGATTTGGGATGTGGATTATTAATATGAAGAGCCCAACGATGGATGTTGTATGATATGAAGACTTTTCAAATAGGACAATTCTATCAATCCAGTTTATGGCCAGTATTATGATACCATTACTTTATTATCATTTCGATCATTTATTTATAGGCCCCTAATCCAATAGTTCAAAAATGTCAAAGATGGAATATGTTTTATATGCTACCCATGGTGTGCCGTAATGGTAATGGTGGCAACCGGTATGCATTACCGGATCGTAGCGGCTATTATAGTAAAATCGCCTGTAATGGATCGTGGCGGCTATTATAGTAAAATCGCTTGTAATGGCTTTATAATGGTCTGTTACAAGGCTAGGGTTGGGGTTGGAGCTGATATAACTTCTTCTTCTTCTTCTTCTTTTTTTTCAATTTTTATTTAAAAAAATAGATATCATAACAGCCTGTTAGGAATAAGGATGCCAGCAGCAGAAGCCGAAGCCGAACAACACACAGTAAAATATGAGATCAAACGAGAAACACAATGCAATCACACTACACAAGCATTCAACCACAAAAAATAATCCGATTTTACGTGAAAAATCCCTCAATAGGTAAAAAACCACGGCACAAAGTGATCTACTATAATTCCAGAAGATTACAGAAATTGATAGCCAACAAGCAAGGAAAACACAAAAAAAACTCAAGCGCTCTCTCTCTCTCTCTCTCTCTCTCTCTCTCTCTTAAAACACTTTTCCCTCTTCCTAACCCACTTAGGAAACCTTGAACACCTTGGGATAACCATCTAAGTTCGGATACATGTCATATTCATAGCAAACAAATCGACTTTAGAAACATCATATGTAGATCCGCGTAACTGCCTAAGAAAATGCGTGCGCAGCTGACCGGTCGCCCAACCGGTCGAAGCTAACACAAAACCATCCAGAGGAAAATATACAAAATTCGCACATTTGCCTCACCACCAACCGGTCGGAGTCCCTTGCAGACTGGTTGCCCGACCGGTCTAGGGTGATAGAAGTTTATACAGCAACCTCGCTATGTTCTTTGGGCTAAAGTCAAACCAATTGCCCAACTGGTCTGAGCACCCAAAATTTTGCACAGTTTGAAGGCTCTCCAACACAACTACTATGGCTTATATCATAATAGGAACGGTGGTTACTATGACTACTGCTACCATTATAGAAGCTACCTTTATTAGCTAGGAATAGCTACCATGTTTCGTTGATGGTTGATAGCACCATACAAAGCATATTTTTTTATGATGGACTCTCATGATTTATGGTAGGTTTCTACTTATAAGGAGGTGTCATGTAACAAATGTTAGGAGTCATTTGACATCTTTACTAATAAGAGCTTATTTACTTATTTTTTTTTTAAAACAAATGAGCTCTTATTTTAAAAATAAACCATTTGGTAAAGTTCTAAGTTTACTAAACTCCTTAAAAACTAATTGAAAAGCTCTTAAGAAATAAGTGCTAGAGATGTCACTATTTTTCTAGGGGCTCATTTAGCTTAACCTCATAAACTTTTTAGCTAATTTGAGGACAAGTTTCCTTTTAAGTAATTTTCATCTTGTCCTTTTATTTTCTCTTTACAATCTCTTTCAGATAGGCCTATATGATGAATGATCCATATGGAAGGTGGGGCCCTACATGATGAATGGTCCACATCCAGGTGGGCCCACATAATGCATGCTTGCATCAAAGGTGGGCCTATCATTGGTCTTCTTCAAAGGCAACAAGTAGGAACGGGAGAATATATCACCAACCGAAGAGCTGTAAAAAGTTCCCCCTAACCCTTGGTAGGGGACGAGCCAAAGTAGCTGAGTCATATGATGTGGCTCAACATTAGGTCCACATCAAAGTGTGGCCACACATGATGGATGATTCACATCAAGCGAGCCTCACCCAATGAACGGTCCACGTCAAAGGTGGGACCCACATGATGGAAGGTTGATATCAAAGGTAGGCCCATATGATGAACGACCCATATTGAAGGTTGGGCCCCAAATGATGAATGATCCACATCATCGTGGGCCAACATAATGCGTGGTTCATATCAAAGATGGGTCCACATGATGGATGGCCGACATCAAAACGTGGCCCTGCATGATGGACTATCCACATCAAGTGGGCCCCACATGATGGATGATGGACATCAAAGGTGGGCACGCATGATGAATGATCCATATTGAAGGGTGGGCACCACATGATGAATGCCCACATCAAAGTGTGGCCTAGCATGATGGATTATCCACATCAAGTAGGCCCCACTGGATGGATGGTACACATCAAAGGCAGGACCCAAATGATGGATGGCGGACTATTGAAGGTGGGCCCACATGATGGACGTTGACATCAAAGGTGGACCCACATGGTGAACAACCCATATTGAAGGTGGGCCCAGCATAATGAATGGTCAACATCAAGGTGGGCCCACATAATAGATGGAGTGGACCTCACATGATGGATGGTCCACATCGAAGTGTGGCCCTCATGATGGACAGTCCACATCAGGTGGGTCCCATCTAATGTATGGTCCACATCTAAGGTCTCACAGGACCCATATCTGAAGTGGATTAGGATAATCTGAAAGATTATTGCTCCTTTTATTTTTTATTTTGGTCGGCAAGGGTGATAAAGTGATCAATGATAGCATTGAGTCGACAATAAATGAATAAATCGAGCTGTCCATTAGGTCCAACACACATGTCATTCCATAGGCTGCGATGACAAATGCAGACTGATCCAATGTCCTAAATCCATCTGTAAGATGGCTTAACCTTTTTTTTTTTTTTTTTAGCCACTGGTTTTCCAAGCCATGTAGAAGATAGTTTGGATGATCTGATAAAAGTGATGCTTTTAAACCATAACCAATTAATTTTGATGGCCCAATAAATCAATTATTGAATTGTTTATTAGAATTTAGATAAATGATCTTGATCATCCATTTTTATTAAGACTGTTGACCGGATGCACAAGTGTCTTGATTGAAGTGGACTCTTCCACAATCGCATGGGATCGAATTGGGATGCGCTGTGCATAAAATATTGAAACCAGGCACAACCACTCAACATAGGAGATCGGTGCTTATGAAACCACCTAAACCATCTTCTCAGATAGTGGCTGACAGTAAAGATTGAATATGCCATAACAAGCATGTATATGGTTTGTTGGAGCAGAAGAAAGAGGCACTATAACAAAGAGATATTGCTCCAGTCTTTGCTTGACTATGATGATACATATGCATATGCCCATATATATATATATATATATATATATATACTCTTCTTGTGTCCTAAGCGTGCCTCAATCTAGATTGTCTGAGAATCACGCGTACCTTAAATGTTTGATTGGCCTCCACTGAATGGAAGGTAATTGAAATGGAAGAAGGCCAATTATCTTAATTCAACAAGCGACTTTCCACTAATCAGTGGTGATGATCACCCAATTACCAACCTGATTTTTGGGGGGGTTTATGAATCAATCTACGTTTGATTCCGTGATGCAGACGTACGATTTGGATTGAGGTAAACCTTTGCCATGTCTACAGTGGTTGCCTGCATGCATACATGTTATCATGCTCTCGCAAGCAGAGCAAACAGCTCGTTGAATAAAGAAGAGCAAGCAAAGCTTTAGTAAGTAGGATCGCATGAAAACATTGCAGGCGTCATGATATATGCTTCACAGAGATGCGGGTCCCACCCTTCCAAGGGTGGCAAACCTGGACGCGGTTTGGCTAGTGACCCCAACACCAGCCAGCCAGCCAGCTAGTTGGTGTCAAAGCTATATATGTGGGCCCCATCCATGATGTATGTGTTTTATCCACGCTGTCCATCCATTTTTTCAGCTCATTTTCAGGCATGAGCCAAAAAATCAGGCATATCCAAATCTCAGGTGGACCACACAACAGGAAAAGAAGTGTTGATTGAACGTCCACCATTAAAAACTTCCTAGGGTCCATTCTAATGTTTATTTGTCATCCAACCCGTTGATAAGATCACAAAAACCTGGATGAAGGGAAAATACAAAGATAAGCATGATCCGAAAGTTCTGTGGCCCCCAAAAAGTTTTCAACGGTACGATTTCAATCCCCATTTTTTCCTGTGGTGTAGTCCACCTGAAATTTGGATCTGTCTCATTTTTGGGCTCATGCCTGAAAATAAGATGGAAAAATGGATGAACGTCGTGGATAAAACACATACATCATGGTGGGGCCCACAGAGCAAATTTGACACTAGCTGGCTGGTTTTGGGATCACTAGGCTAACCGCGTCTGGCAAACCTAATATGCGACCTTACTTCCATTCTCCTCCTCGTTGAATTTCTTTCTAGTCTCGACTATAAAATACATGTCTCTATCCTCTTTCATTTCATCAACTCAATCATCTCTTTCTTAGGTGCAGGAGCAAGGCCATTCCATTCATTCATTCTCAGAAGAGAGAGAGAGAGAGGGAGAGAGAGAGAGAGAATGAAGGGAGGGTTAGCTTTAGAAAATGGAGAAGCCTCAAAGGCTCTAATTGGAGCGAGTGAAAGTGGGGTGAACAAAGGAGTATCCATACTTGATTTCATTCTGAGATTGTTAGCAATCGTGGGGACGTTAGCAAGTGCGATATCAATGGGGACAACTGATGAAACACTCCCTTTCTTCACCCAGTTCATCCAATTCAAGGCCCAATATGACGATCTTCCGTCTTTCACGTATGATTCATCTATCATCCCATCACTCTTCTTTTTTCCTTGTTTAAATATAAAGCTTTTAGTAATGGTATTTATGTGTTAATTATCTCTCTCTCATGTATGGATCGAATTTAGGTTCTTTGTGATAGCCAACGCAATAGTGTGTGGGTATATAGTACTGTCTCTCCCTATATCCATCTTCCACATTGTTAGGAGCAGAGCAAGAGGCAGCAGGCTCATCTTGATCTTTTTTGATACGGTATGAAACCCTCTCTCTCTCTCTCTCTCTCTCTCTTTCTCTCTCTCTTTCTCTCCTGGACACTGGCCTGGACCGGGATCAAGTTGATCAGCATTCCATCGAGGCCCCTGGAACTAGAATGGGGTACAGGGCCGTTTATAGCTTTCATGGGCCTGACGAGCCTGATTCTGAGGCCAGCTGTCTAGGCCAAGGCCTGAAAATCATATTATAGCATTAAGAGAGCAGAGAGTTCTGACGAAAGCTATTGGTGAAGTTGGGCTGGGATCCTAGCTATAAGGATTGTCCTGGCCCAGCCCCTCGACTAAAAACTTCCCGCCCCAGGCCCACTAACTGTCTACTAGCTAAAATGGCTATTAAATAGGTTTGCACGGGCACACCAAGAGTTTTGGTCATGGAAAGCTCCAGTTTTAGACTCCTAATGACAGTTTCATCTTATTTTAATTAATCCTAATATTCATGTATTAGATATCATATTTCTTATTTTTATAAGGGGTTTTTGGTTGCACCAAATTTCATAAATTATTATTAAATTTGCACCCAATTAGACTGATTAATCTTGAATTTCCTGATATTTGGTGCAATCAAAACTGAGGAATAGAAAATAATCTCGATAACCAAAAATCATCATCTCCAGTGACCAAAATGATATGGACTCATTTTTACGAGTCTACCAAACATGTTCTTGGACCAAGCAAGGCCATCCTCTCAAGCCTTTAGGCAGACCAAAGGCTAAGCCCAGCCAATCAGTCATCTGGCTCCAAAATAGAGTACCCAGCAGCACAGCCCATGGATGTCCAGGCTCAATCCACATTCACCTCAAAGAAGTCTAGCTGTCCCAGCACATGCCAGCCCTGCCCACTTAAACCCACTTAGCACCAATCCACATTCAACTCAAAGAAGTCTAGGTTGTCGATGTGTGAACTGATGGCTGATCACTGAGTCCTGAGGACGGTTCATTTCATTTGTGAGAACTGCATGTATACATATACTGACAGAGTGTGAAGTGTGTTTTAATCATATTAAGGCAATGCTGGCGCTCTTGACGGCTGGAGCTTCTGCGGCAGCAGCAATAGTCTACCTAGCACACAATGGCAATGCTAGTGCAAACTGGTTCGCCATCTGCCAACAGTTCAACTCCTTCTGCGAACGAATCTCCGGCTCTCTAATTGGCTCGTTTGGCGCAATGATCATGTTTATACTGATTATATTGTTTTCTGCCTTAGCCCTTTCTCGCCATTGACTCAAGTTTGGCAACAGTAAATGCTTAGTTGCATGTGTGTGAATAGTGCATCCGTCCATACATTTTTATGGTTCTATGTGTTTGGGATATTGTGTGTGCGTGCGCTCGCCATTTCCTTGCGGTATTTAAATAATTTCCTGCTTATGTTGATATTTTGAGGCCAACACTCCTCTAGGAGTTGGGTTAAGGCTTGTAATATTATTTGTAGATGTGGGATTTCATTTTCTTCTCTGTTTGAGTTCTCAATGAAAGGAAGTCTCTCTTATGTATGGATTTGAACAGCTCTTTTGTGAAAGATTTTGTGAGTTGAAAGTCTCTTCACCACTGTCCACCAACACTGGTTTGAGAGAATTCCTTGACATGCATTTGGCAATTAACTTTTGGAAATTGAAATTATTAAAATGCTTTTTAGGTTCATTCCAACTGTTTTGTTAATGGACGGACCAACTGCATGTACCTGCTCCACCTGCACCCTCAAGGCGTGCTACTTACTCAAATGGGCCTTTCAATATCTCATTTAACACCAACTACTCCATTCTTATTTTTATTATATATGTGGAAGGATTAATTATACCATACTAGACAACATATGGGGTTCTGTCAGTAATCCACTAGACCATGCTCTGTTGGGTACTGTCATAAGAAGTGAAATGTAGGAAAGGTCCCCACTCAAGTATTAGACATTGGCCAGTGGGATCTTCTAATTTAGGAGGAGATATGTGTGGAACCTTCCATCTGAGGTGGAACTCAATACACAACCCTGGGCCCACTTATCAAAGTGAAGAGTACACGTACATATGTGTCATGTAATTCCTTCATAGCTGGGATTATATTAGGGCTGAAAGTCGGGCGGGTTGGATCGGGTTGGTGCTCAACCCTAACTCAACCCAAGGTTCCTATACTTCAACCCTAATCCAACCCAACCCAACCTCAAGTTGGGAATTCTCAACCCAAGCCCGACCCAATCGGGCTCGGTCGGGTTGGTCGGGTTGATGCTATCTAATATTTTCATTATTACATTAGTGAAGGAAACTTGGGTTAGTGAACAAAGAAACTCAGCCAGTCAAATTGACTCGACGAGATTTTGAGCCGAGTCATCATGAAACTCATTGGCAAGCTCGAGTTTGTTAGAGTGGTGGAAAGGATACTTGTGAAACTGTATGTGCTTCCCGTTTTGGAGACGCTCTCACCCCACTAGAGGTTGGTTGCAAAATCTGCAAGATAAGTTCTCTCAAATTTCCATAGTTGTTGACTTAATCCATAACTAGCAGCTGCAAACACAAGTTGCTTATTAGTGTGGATTTGAAATACCCTGGTTTTGAATCCTCCAGTTGTGTTTGGCACCTTGGATTCAAAATACCCTGTAATCCAAAAGTAGCTAGCTATGCATAGTACATTTACAAGTGTTTGAATTTAATTACTAAATCAACTTTAATATCCCTAATTAGTGTATGTATGTAATGTTTGACACAATGATTGTAATAAACCCATTGAAATATATACTTTGGCCGAAAATGATGAAATTCCAAGTCTTGGCTGGGCCACAAGCATAAGATCACATCCAAGCACTAACCAACGATTTTTAACTATTGATTTACATGGACAATGTTTGGACTGCGTAGATCTTCCTATTAAAGTAATTTTAGTGATGTAGTTGATGATATTATTGTTTGCGGTATCATCAATGGGCCACGTGCCCAATAGATTAGTAGTGGTCTGGTGACACACATGTTACACATACGACTTATGGGAGGATTTTAAATGTAATCCTAGCTTCCACCTTGGATTTCAAACTCTCTTTGAAGGGATTTGAAACCTTCAGTTAATTTATGGTGCTAAACAAATAGAGGATTTGAAATCCCCTCAAATCCATGGTGCCAAACAACCCCTTAAGCTCTGAACTTATGTTCCTAACCAAGCCGTTATGTTTATTTCTAGCAGAGCTACTCTGGATTTGATCATAAACACCTAGTGCTCTCTCCAAGCTTGTTTGGCTTCTTTTCTTTTGTTTTCTTAGCACGTAGAGACATTTTTTTTTTTTTAATATTTCATTCTACTTCTTAGGCCTAGTTTGTGAATTCATGCTTTTCTCTTTGGCCAGATTTAGATTGTTTCTCACATATGAGGATGAGGTTTTTTTTTTTTTTTTCCTTGTTGTTAGTTGTATATATCTTCTTCTTATTAGCGGTAGCTCGCTTTAGTTGGTGATAAAACTTGCTTGCCTCAAGTCCTTACTCATGCCTCAGTGTTAGCCTAACAAGGGTTTCAACATGAGGTCAAGGGTTTGAGCACCCATTATGGTGAAATCCCACTCGGGTGTGAGTGTGTGTGAGGTGTGAATGTACGTGTAAAAAAGAAAAACCTTGGCTTTACTCCTAAAAAGAACATAAAAATACTACATGCTAAGTACTTCATTAGACTTTTTGTAGCCTTTCAAACTGTTATTGATGCATGAATATATTCATTCAATGGATTATATCGAGATTTTCAGATGTTTAAGTTTATATGCGTATATGTGATTTTTATTAATAATATATGTACATGGATATTTTGATTGACCTTCACCATAAGGTGTGGTCAATATCCATCAATTGTAAGGTTGCGTTCGCTTTTCATAGAGTATAGGCCATTGTGCCGGTATGCATAACAAAAGTAATATATATTGAGGTGTGTGCGTGTGCGTGTGTGTGTGTGTGTGAGAGAGAGAGATATATATAAGCCTATATAGTACAGTGGAGATAAATTATTGGTTGATCGGATGAATCCCATGTAATGATTATACATGTGATGGAACTTAATCATTCAGTATGTGTGATTTAAACCCCACATGCTACAACACTAATTACCTACAAATAATGGATCGATTGTAATTTAGACGTGCAACTGTGCTACTAACATATGTGAACCTGATGTCATTATTAATACGGAACGGTCCGGTTAGGGACGTTTCTCCGCCTTCTACATGCTAGAAGCTTCCGCACACACCTCTATATGTAGATGCACGTACCAAGCTCTCCCTTGCATAGGGCATCCAAGCTCTGCATCACGAGGACCCATGAGTTCAGCTATCAGGTAGGCCACACCTACACAAGTAGGAAGATTGTTACGGACGGCCTAGTGATCTATAAGGAGAGTCCTCACTTAAGAGCATCATTCTCAGGTATTTGTTTAAATAGAAATTATAACGGGTAAATCAATAGTCAAATATACTTTAAAGAAAGTAGGTAAATAAATTATAATTATTACATTGTCATGTTATAAAACATAACTCTTGAGTAAAACTTCTTGCAATCAATATAAATTACGTCACCACATAATTACAAAAATAAATAATTATTACTCATTTACATACTTTACAGTTGTAATTGGAAAAGCAAGCAAGTCCTTAGAAAAATCTTCGATTTTCACTGGAGGCCCACGAATGGCAGGAGCAGGTGTGGTTTGTTATCGAGCTATGGAGTTGCTCTAGCCTGATCCCATAAATCATTACAACTAACAGGGAATAACACGAGGAAACGTCTATCAGACCCATCCGCGGTTCATAATGTGTGTTGCCTCGTCTTAACCTTCAAGAAGTAAAAATTAGGACTGATGAGGTGGGCCTCCACAGGAATTTACACCCGGTTTGGAACCTTTGGATTTGGTGGTGAATGGATGTGTTTCAAATCTTAATAGCAGATTTTACAATGTTTAGGCCCACCTGAATATTGGATCGAATTGATGTTCGCGATCCTAAGGCCTATCGTAGGGAGGACACCTGATGGAGGGGGTAGATCTAATCCAGAAGAAGGAGTCCATCCACGTCAGCAATTGGTCACGCCGCTCGTGTGTCACGAGACGTACATCCACTCGAGCGATTGGGGGTTTTGCAGTTTTTAACTTTGTTCCATTCTACCGTCTCTCTCTCTCTCTCTCTCTCTCTCTCTCTCTATCATAATTTCAAATTAAACTTTAAAAATAAAAGAATCTTCTTTATTATCATCAACAATCTCATCTTAAACCCTTCTGTGTTGCTTGCTCTTCTTCTTCTCCCACACCTAAAGAAAAGAAAAAGGGGGGGAAATGGGGAGGGGAGTGTTTGATCTGGAGAGGCATTTTGCCTTCTATGGGGCCTATCACAGCAACCCAATAAACATATTAATCCATGTGTTGTTGGTTTGGCCGATTTTCTACACAGCTCTGGTCCTCTTCTATTTCACACCCTCTCTTATCCAACTTCCTTTTCCTCCTCTCCCCTTCTTCTCCCCTCCTTCCTTGCTTCTCAATTTCGGCTTCTTCTTCGCTTTGCTCTATTCCTCCTTCTATGTCTTCTTGGATAGGAAAGCTGGTTCCTTAGCTGCCCTTCTCTGCCTCTTCTGTTGGCTCTCTAGCTCTTCTCTTGCTTCTCGCCTCGGCTTTTCTCTTGCCTGGAAGGTATTTTCCCCATCCCCTTTCCCTTTCTATTCCTCATCTCCATCTTCTTCTTTTTTCCTTTTATGCACTTCTTTCATTCATGTAATCTATCATCTGCATTCTTTTTTTTTAATTTTTCTTGTCTTTCTTTTTTTCTTGTGTTGTTTCTTCTAGGGTGTGGAATTGTTGCTTTTTATGGATTTCGAATTATTATTATTATTATCATGGCTTCCTTAGTTCTATGATAATCGACAAAATTGATGGTGACCGTTTGTTAATTAGTCTTTTTCATCTGACATGGGCCTTTGAAAGTTAAGCAGATGCATCTTTTCTCTTTTGTTTTGCTAAATTGGATGTGGTTTTTTTCTTTGAAGGATCGAATTGGAGTTTTATCTTTGCTTATTTGAATCATGATAGACTTTTTCATATAATCTGTTTCTGCTATTTATTTATTTATTTTTCTTCTTTTTCCTCTTTTTTTTCCTTTTTTTTTTTTTTGCTCTTTTTATTGTTTAGAATTGGGTTTCAATCATTTTTCATTTTTTGAAAAATGTTACCTGCCTTCCTTTTCTTCTTCTATATGTGTGTAGGTATTGTGTTTTAGGATAAGATGTGGTTTTGAAGGAGTTGAAATTATTATGAGCCAAGGGTCTTTCTTGTTTTATGATTATTGACAAATCAATATTTTGTAATATATACGAGTCTTTCCACTTGGGTATCACTTTTTCATTTTTTACATGCTTTGAGGATTGGGATTTTATTAGTTTGAATCACATCTCTTTTTGTTTACATTGTGTATTTATTTGATTGGTTTGATCTCCTTTTGTCATGTTTTCTTGCGCAAATATTTTGTTAAGGGTACAAAATTTTCTTTTGATGATTTGGAATTACTCCGGCTCTTTATCATTAAAACAAAGGAAAAAAAAGACATGCACAAACACAAAGAATTTCCATGGCTCTTTTCATCTTTTGATAATTGTCAAAATCCTACAATTTACGATTTACAATTTACGGTTTTAGTCGCATCTTAAGCAAAACGATTTGAATCCCAACCTTGAATCCCGTTTTATATGAATCCTATGATTCTATGATTTGAATCCTACAATTTATGATTCAAATTATACTTGTTCTCTTCTATTTTAAGCTTCACTTGGCTTTCATTTTATGTTTTTAAATTGGTGGGGGCTTTAAGAATCGTTTAGAAAAGGTAAATTAATTTTGTTTGTTCTTTATAAGAGATTAAATTATATATATTCTCTTCAACGTTAAATCATGTAGCTTTTTTGTGATTTCTTACTTCTTAACTAGTCAAAACACCAAATTGATGTCTGACTTACCTGTAATGTTTTTATGGATGTTTACGATCATGCTAACTTATATGTATTATGGAATGATGTTTACAAATCAAAATGTTTTTTTTCGTCAGTCTACAATATCAAAGGTTACTTTTCCACTGTGATTCTACATTCAAGAAAGGTAACAAGAACATAAATTATTAAAGGACCCTTGTGTATTTTGAAGGGAAGTTTCATGGAAGACAAAAATAAATAAATAAATAATAAAGGAATAAAAATCCTTTAACACCATCATGAGATGGTGTTACTTGGTGCACATTGATGGCAAAAGGAAGATAGATGAGTTTTAAAATAAAGATTGCTTTATTTATATTTTTCGTTTTTTTTTTTTCATATTTTTAAGAAAATTGTAAAAAGTCTTACGATTTACGATATGATTTGCAATCTGATACGATTCAACCCCTACTATGATTTGTAATGCAATAACGATTTTGACAACATTGGGTAGCTTTTCTTTCACTGTAGTCGTTGCATGTTTTATTGATGATTCCATAACACAGATTTCTTATGTACATAAATCAATGTTGGATTCACTTTTCTTGATTAATTGGGCATATGATTTGTTCGCATGCTTAATTGTTTGTCATCTTTGAAACTTTGCCATTCTTGCTAATGGTACAAAATGTGAGAAAGCAAAGGCTTTCATTAGACTAAACTGCCATTTCTAGGAAGTAACTCACCATTTAAGTATGTATGGTATGATATGCATGTTGAATAGTAAGGGATGAGTCCAACTGATCAAATGGTCACGTCCCTCATGGCAGGTTGGAGACAGTTCCAACTGATTTGCTTCTGCAGCTATGAACTTTGTATCGCCAAAGATGTATGAAAGCATCCCCATAGCAAACTGCTTGACGTTTGAAGGCACTCTTTTCTGTTCTTGCATTTTATGGACTGCTGAGTCACCACCTGTGGTTTGGAAAACAGTTTTATTAGTGAAAGGCATTGTAATGCTGTCACTGAGTTTTGCAGTACTTCACTGGAGTCTGAGTTGTTGGTTTAACTTGATTCATTAAGATTGAACGGGTAGTGGACTTCCCTCTTGCTTGTTGTTAGCTAGATAGAGGAATTTGGATTCTTTTATATCTTGCTGAAATTGTGAGGCTTTCCCCAAATTTGGGCATAATCTCCATCCTAATAGTGCCAGCAGATGAATCATTTGCATTTCTGGGCTATGGAGTGCCTGGGAAATTATTCTGGGAACTGATTCAGGGGCTGCATTTGCAGTCTGGAGGAGTTTTATGCTGATCATGACTCTTCCTCGAGTTTTAGGAGTGTTCTAAGTGAGGAATCCTTGGTCTATGTGTCTTCCACCCCGTTTAGAAGTTGCTCCAATTAACAAAGTGGGCAAGTGGAGGGGATGCTTTGTTGGGCTGACGATGTGGGAAAGGCAAAGAAGAAAAATATAGAAGGTACTTAAATGCAAATTGTTTTGAGTCTTGGGCAAAGATTTGATGAGAGTTACCTTTGCCAGATATGGTGTGGACCCAAGTGGTTGATGGACCAAATCTTTGTCTCTATACCACTCTTCCTCGATCTGGAAAGGGATTGTCAGAGTTGCTCCAAAAGTTTTAAATGAATTGAGATTTGTTTTGGGTAATGAGGAATCAATTAGATTTTGGACTGATAAATTCGTGGGGATTCTCCCCTTTGTTTAGACTTCCCATCCTTAGTCGCTCTCTACCCAGACATCAGATTATGAAATAGAGGAGTTCAATTCCCTCTTCTCTTGACTGCAAGGCTTTGACCCCTCCCCAGAGTCAGAAGATTCCTTGATTTGGAGCTTAAACCACCTCGGGATCTTTCAGCACCCCCCCCCCCCCCCCCCCCCCCCCACACACACACACACAGAAAAAAAGGTGGTGCCATTTGCTGGCTTACTGGAAAGAACCGAATTGTAATGGTGGACAACCTCCGGAAAAGAAGAATGCCTCTTACTAACGTTTCTGTTGTGTTTCCAAGAAGCGGAAACGGTGGATCACCTGTTCCTTCACTATTCTTTCGCATGGGATATTTGGTCCAGATTGCTAGATCGTGCGGGTGTATCATGGGTGATGCCCTCATCCATTGAAGGCCTTTTATGCTCTTGGCATGAGGGAGAAGGCAGTTCGTTTGGGAGGAAAAGATGGAGACTAAGTCTCCTTGTGGTCCTCTGGGAAATCTGGTTTATAGGTGCATGTGAGGGGGAGAAAAAACAGCAGAATTGTAGGTGCATCCTTCATTTGTCTAGTCTCCAAAAAGGAAGGAGCGAAGAAGCTTTCTCACTTCAAACCAACAATTTTGATAGGCAGCAGTTTCGAAGTCCTAGCCAAAGTGTTAGCAGAGCAGATTAGGATGATTATGCCAAGGATCATATCGCCTTTCCAAGGTACTTTATTTTGGGACAGGCATTGTCCAGATGGTATTTCTCGTGGCAAATGAGAATATTCACTTGAGGAGAAAGTTGAACGGGAAGGGGTAGTGAGCAAAATCAACATGGAGAAGGTGAACAACCACATCGATTGACAATATTTGATGTTCAGTGATGCACCCTATGGAGGCGCACACTTGAGCTAAATCCCTCGCCCAGGGTTTGGGCGGGGAACAACAGGCCAAAAATGCGCACCCACCTGGAACGCCTTTGACTACACTGGATGGGATCCAAGCTTTCTAATTGGGTGGCAAAATGAGGTGCGGAAGGATATTTGCAAGCTAGGGAATGGAAAGAATCAATGGGGCGAGGTTATGCAAGAAGGGGCAAGATTCAAAGTAGGCAGAGGCAATAGGGTTCACTTGTGGGAGGATAGGTGGGCAGGCTATCAACTTTTGGCTGAGAGGATTCTGGATTTCTATGGAGCGTCGGCATGCCGAGGAGTGGTATTGAAAAAATGTTTTGAGGTGATTGGTAGCCAGTCAGTTTGGAACATTCAGTTGAGAAGAAACCTTAGAGACGAGGATACCCAAGTACGCTGACCTTATGGGCATCCTTCAATTAGAGGTGGTGGGGTTAGTCAGGGTGATCGGAAACTGGAAGTGGTCTAAGTTGGGTCTCTTTATGGAGAAGTCTTTCTTCTAGATATTGCCCAAAAAGCCTTCTTGTTCTTTTCCTTTATGGGTTTGGAAGTTGGCAGCGCCACATTGGATCCCAGCGTTCATGTGGCAGTCAAAGAGAAAATTCCAACTGTTGACTTTTCCAAGAGAAGAGGCAATCAAATCCCCAAAGAGCGCATTCTTTGGAAATGCAAGGAGTTGCCAACCATATGCTGCTTCACTGTCTGTTTTCCCGTGCAGTCTGGGCATATGCTTTGAGCTAGTTCAAAGTCGAGGGGGCTATCAATGAGAAGTTTGAGGATGTTGTGGAGAGTTGGGGGAGCAGTTTCTTCAGATCCAAAGGAAAAATTCTATAGTTTCTGTTTACTCTTTTTGTTATTATATATCGGAGATTCTGCTTGCTCTTGCATTTTAATGACAAGGAGTGGTCAATCCAAGGTCACGAAGGATCAAAGATTATTTGATTTGTGGACCCTTGGCGACAAAGAGTTCAAAGACATGTTGGTGGAGTTCTTAGGCAGCAAGTGGGAAGAGTTTGTTCATCTCAAGTCCAAGCTGCATAGTGCGAGAGAGAGTCTTGTTCCTCCTGTCAAAGAATGGGTGTTCAAGGTCCATGTCTGGAGTAGATTAAGTGGCAAAGCAAGGTTAGGTGGGATGCTTTTGAATCATAAGGGTGGACCAATGGAAGCTTTTTTGGGTCCCATCTAGGCCATTTGCTCTATCCAAGCTTCAGTGTCTGCATTAAGAGAGTCTTTGAGTTTTGTCCACTCATTTCCAGCACACCTCAAATTTGGAATTGAAGTAGCAAATTTGGTGGTGCTGAATTGGCTCAGGGGGCTTTTTCTAATGCCTTAAGGAAATTAGTGCTCTCTCTTTTGGGCTAAACATACCATTTGCTCTGGGGAATTGCGTACTAATGTCCCTACTATTCCTTTAGCAGTGGCTGAGGCCTGGTGTACTTTCCTGTACTTAGGAAACTCTGCCCCCCCCCCCACTCCCTTTACGCATTTGAAATTTCCTATTAAAAAATAAAAAGACTTAGAAACAGTCTTCTCAATCCTCATATTCTAGCATTTCATCCTATTCACACTTCCCTTTCCTATTTATACTCATATCATTATGTTAATATAAAATTAAAGGAAATTTCACAAAATTCTACCTAATTAATATAGAATTTACATTCAGGTACCTTTTCCAAAAAGGTTTTCAATAAGCTATCTCATTAATCTAAGTAGTTATCATTAGAGTACCTTCCATTAGACTTCTTAACCGCAGCTCGGGTTGGTTGTGCGTGGAAAGGGATCAGCGGCTCAAGTGGCCCCCACTGTGTTGTTTATGGAAAATCCACCCAACCACTAGGTTTGTTACGCCCTATTAGGCCTAGGGAAAAAAATTAGCTTCATCTGTGATTCAGGTGAACCACACGATTGGATAAGTTTACAGTGCGACGCTCACCCTCCAAACTGTTTCCCTTATGGCCCACCTGAATCACTGGTGGGCTTGATTTTTGGGCCTTAGGCCGAAATTTTGGTGTAGCATCTAATGGATGAGTGGATTTCATAGAGGGCCTTGTAAAAATTAAGATTGGACGTCTCTCTCCCAAGCATTTCCTTTGGTCTGGCACACTTGAATCATAGGTCGGCCTGATTTTTTGGCCCTAGAGCTAATGTGGGATTACACATCTAGTGGTTGGAGTGTATTTCATGTCCACATCACGGTGGGCCTTGTCAGAAATCAAGGGGCCCTCCCTCTATTAATCGTTCAAAAAAAAAAAAAAAAGAAAGATATTTATGCTAATATATTAAAAAAGAGAATTTCATGAGATGCCCACCCTTAATTTTTTATGGGGCCCACCATGATGTGCATGTGAGATCCAATCCTATCATTAGATGTGTAATCCTATATTAGGCCCAAGGCCAAAAGATCAGGTGGGCCACATGAAAGGAAACAATTGGGAGAGAGACGTCCACCTTGATTTTTACAAGGCCCACCATGGTGATTATATGAAATTCACTCTTAACCATTAGATGTCACACTAAAATTTAGGCCTGACGTCCAAAAATATCCCCATCCATAATTCAAGTGGGCCACACCAAGGAAACAGTTTGGAGGGCTCGAATCAGGTACTACCCCCACCAGGACGCACGAGGAGACGGACGGGTACGTGGCACATCACCATTGGTCAACGCAGCAGGCCCCACACCTCGGTTTTGGTGGGATGTGATGGGTCTGACAGCTCTGCATCAGACCCGAGGTGCGGGGCCGCTGCGTCGGCCAATGGCAACGTGCCACGTACCTGTCCGTCTCCTCGTGCGTCCTGGTGGGGGTAGTACCTAATCCGAGCCCTAGTTTGGAGGGCGAGCATTGCCTTGTACACTGTTTCCCAGCATGTGGTCCACCTGAATCACGGATGGAGATGAGTTTTAAGCCTTGGACCTAACAAGGGGTGACGCATCTTGTAGTCGAAGTGGATTTCACATAAACACCAGGGTGGGCCCCACCCGATCGCTGACCCCTTTGCTTGCACGGCCGACCCAAGCTGTTGTTAATAAATCAAATGGAAGGTTCTCTAGTGATAATTGTGTAGATTAATGAGGTAGCTTATTGAAGCCTTTTTGAAAAAGTTACCGGAATGTAAATTCCATATAAGTAGGTAGTTTTTTTTGTAAAATTCCCAAACCTTAAAAAAAAAAATTGAACAACATCTGAATTTATTTTTAAAAAACTATAATTAATATAAAATCAATGGGATTAAAATTGGATTTGATGGTATTATGGTAACAAGATTCAGTATTGGAAGGGCAAGTGGGTTCTCAAGTGGGAGTAGGATTGTGATGTTGGATATTCCTTTTGAGTTATTTATTTGGCTGTGTCATATTACACAATGTAGATATCTTTATCTTTAAATGTCAAACGGCCCTATTATGGGTAGGCGTTGATTGATTGTTAAAAGACCCATGTAATTTCTTTGGCTATCCGTGCCAAGATCATTCTGGCTTTACAAGGTGTTTTTGTTGTTGCTGAGCTCTTCACGTCTTTGGCTAACTCTGCCACCACAGATGTTTGATGATTTAGAAACCTAACAAATGGCATTGATAATGGAAATAGTCAAAGTCGACTTTGAATCAAGTCAGGTGATTGACTCTTGCAAACAGGGGCAGAAACCCTCCAAGAAACTCTAGCTTGAACTGGTTTGACCAGCGTCATTGACTAAGTTTCATCATCTTTGTTGTTTGTATATGCATGGCAGTGTTATGTTGCATCTGATGGGCGAAGCAATACTGCACCTGGAGATGCCTTTCCATGTTTTTTTAACCTAAAATGTATCAACCATATCATTCTGTTCTCCTTACATAAGCAGCTAGTCACCTCTTGTTTCTCATGTATGGTAAACACTGATAAAAATGCAACATAATTGATATCCAGGTAGTGCTGGCAGCTCAGTTGTTCTGTTGGATTGGACAGTTCATAGGCCATGGTGTGTTTGAGGTAACTATTGCCTGATTTACTCTATGAGTGCCTTTAGCTAATCATGTTATTTGGAAGAGGATTTACCACTAGTTGTCAGCTAGATAATGTGTTTGCCCTGCAGAAGCGAGCTCCTGCTCTTCTGGACAATCTTTTTCAAGCCTTTTTGATGGCTCCTTTCTTCGTTTTACTCGAGGTAATTACATATCCTGTTAAATTTTGAGAAGGGTCTGAAATGAAGGTTTTAGTGATCTATGTTGTTTGTTGCTTCAGGTTCTTCAAACGTTGTGTGGTTATGAACCATATCCTGGATTTCATGCTGGTGTGCAAGGGAAGATAGATGCTGAAATCAAAGAATGGCAGGCTAAGAAGCAAAAGAAAACTTCTTGTTTGTTAATGTAATAATGTTGCCTAGGTCAGTCTTCTTAGTTTGTTAATGTAATAATGTTGCCTATGTAACTTTTCTAAGTTTAATTGTATGTTCTGTAAGTAAAAAGACACAGTTGTACTGCAATTTGGATCTCAGCGCTTCTGAACATGTACATTATGAGTGTGCATACAAATTTGGAGTTTCCAATTGTTTGGTTTTTTTTTTTTTTTTTTAATTTTTTTTATAAAGATATCTTTCAAGTCTTTTGGGATCATTCAAAAATATAGTTTTGCAAGGAAATATAGGATCTCAGCCAGGTCTGGTTTCGAATTGCTTGAGCATGGCCTCTTAGAAAAGTGGTGCTAGATCTAATGGGGCTGGTTTTGTGTCTATGTGAAAGTAAGTCAAGCGTAATGCACATACCATTTTTTACAATGGTGGCACCAACTCCTCAAACCCTCAATCTCAGGGTATGTGAATGCCATTACATGGACAGGCCTCAGAAAAGGATAATAACACATTATAATCACTCTTTTCATGAGTGGTAGCATACCTTTGCTGGAGCTGCCCATAACTGTAGAAGTCAATTTCTCAAGAGAAGCTGGTCGTACGTGTTGTTGAACCGGTCCAAGAAGAAAATCCATGCATGATTTCATGCATTGCACTACCAGCCGGTTTAAACTATTCAATTCAAATCTATTTCTTGCCATGTGCATACTAAGGTGGACACGGAATGAGCTCTTACCTGGCCCCAGCTTCTGAGCTCCATGGTCTTTCATTGCTTATCTCACCTTCACCGTGTTTGTTCCAGCTATGCCCACTTGGCCACATGCTCAGCAAAAGGACAATCATCCTCTCCATGATTTGGCTCCAGCTCCAGAAGATGCCTCCTCATGCCTACTATCACCAGCTTCAAGGTTCCATGTAAGCCACATGGACCTAGCACTTCCTGCCCAAGAATGGTGATTGCCACTCAATAGGTATAATGCTCCTTGAGCCCTGCTCATCCAAGAAGATCAGTAATGCAACCACAAGGCCTTATCATGGGTCTGATATTGTAATCCAGTTTGGTGCGATGCCAGTGAGCAAACGCAAGGTAACCTTCATTGGCCATTCCAAATGTCCACTCTCATCTTCTAGAGAAGGCTTGTAATACATCAAAGCTCTCTAAAGACCGCATGCATGGCGATTCCCCATATCATGGAATTACATGAAACTGCAAGTGTTCTTCATCCCATCAGAAGCACAAGATACATACGGATAATTAGTGGATTGGAGACTGAGATGATGCGATAAAGCCCAGGTGGATTATGGGTACAAGGATAAACCCTGAGCACCCAAATCAAGAACATGCTAAGAGGATAATGAGGGAGCGCGGTTTCAAGGACCCTCTGCTCTCTTGGATAGAGAACTGGCTAAAAGGATAATGACGGAGTGTGAATTCAAGGAGCCTCTACTCTCTTCGATAGCTGCTTTCACGTGGTCTTCTCTTGCTATTACTGAGGCGAAAAAAAGTAGGTGGGAGAGTTGCTGTGGATGCATTGAAACCAACTGGTCCTTTGAAAGGTGAAATGAATGTATGAAGATATAGCTTCAAAACTTACCCACTCCTGTCCTACTGCCCATGTAAAATGTGCCACACACGCAACTTGATCCAGGTGGTCCAAATTGTGGATATAGAAGGGGCGAAGCCCCTAAATCAGATTGACTGAACAATCCTTAACTCTTAGTGGATGAATTTGGATCTTGGCCCATTTTTCATCTTAACAATCTTTTTTGTGTGGCTGCAAATCAGCCAGTTAGGATTATTCTTTTATAGGTGGTATTGACTTATCAGTCACTTCAACGATTTGGATTGGAGTGCCCGTGTACCACATCTATGGTAACTGTCTTTTTGGCATATGGTCCTACTCTGCAAGAGTATCAATGAGTTTCTTATCTTCATAAATAAACAGAGAAATCAAGTGATGGTAGAATATAGTGTGGGGCTTCTCAAATTAACATATGTCAGCAGCCACTTGCAAGCAGGGCCCATAAGATATGAGCTTACACACGACTTGTCACAGTTGGATCCAAGGAGTAGGATGCCGCCACATGTCGGTACACTTGTACAAAGGCAAGAAAGGTACTCATGGAACATAGAAGAGAAATAATAAGATCCTAAATACATCCTTACGAAAGAAGGGTGTCACGTCAGGAAGGCTAGGATGCTTAGAGACGTACGCACGACTACAAAGCACTCAAAGAGCATGCGTAACTCGGCGTAAAAGCGAAGCCTGTGATATATCCAGTAACACATGATTGGATTTAATTGGCATATGAAATTATAGATTCCTAAGTGATGCAGCTAAGAGGAGAAAGCTGTCTAAAAACATAAATACGACCACACGTGGCAACATAATAGTTAGCTGCCCCGTTTCAAAATAAAAGCATATCAAACTAAGGTTGCTAACCGATCAAAACGTCGATCCTGAAAGCCAATGGACCATACACAAGGTCGTCACCTAACCCAAGTCTATAAAAGTAGCATAGAATAAAAAGATTTGGACCCTCGCGAATCCAATCAAACAAATTTCCTTTAGCTCAACTCTGCCTATCAATAATTCATCCCACATGAATGCCTATCTTATTTTAGCTCAACCTAGTTTAGCATCTTCACTGCTGTATAGCACCATGCTGCAGTAAGTCCAGATCAATTAGAGTGAGTAGCATAGTTTAGTTCTCCACTTCTGCTTGGCACATCTCTGTGACAAGTTGGATTTAGTTTAGTTAAATATCTGCGACTCCGTTGTTAAATCCTCGAACATCTTTAAGTCTTGACTTAGCAATTCCTTGGTCACATCTTGTTGAATGTCCCACGACAATCCAAGTTTTGACGATCGTCTCACGACCATCTAGGTCCAGAAGAGTATCAATCGTCCACAACCGACTCACCCATTCAAACAGCCATTGGTAATTTATTTTGCTTTATGTATTCTTTCCTACTGATTGAGGATCGTGACTGTCCAATTAGTGGACTTTAGCCTGCTTAAGGGGATGGAGGGCATTACTTTATCCCCCTTCTTTTATGGTTGTCCATTCCTAAGCACTGATGGGATCATTAGGTCTTAAGCACGGTTGGAACAAGGTCTGCGGAGCCTCCTGATGAAGTGCTAGACACTTCAAGGTCTGCAGAACCTCCTGATTAAGTGCTAGTTGGAACTTTTCTTTTTTGCCTCTCTCTCTCTCTCTCTCTCTCTCTCTCTCTCTCTCTGTGGTTTCATTGGTGAACCAGATCAGAGTTCACACCTGTTGCCGTGCCTCAGTGGTAGACTCTCTGGAGTTTCAACATGAGGTTACATGTTCAAGCACCCCTTGTGGTGTGAATGCGCAGGAGTGTGCGGGGTGGGTGTGGGGGTGTGAGTGCGTGAGTGTGTGGGGGGAGAGCTGAGTGTGTGTGTGAAAATAAAAAAACAGATCAGAGTTCGTGGAGACAATTCAAGGATCATACTAATAATAGAATAAAACATAGTGTGGTGGGTAATCTTGGACGAAGTCATGTGCAGTTCAGTCGCTGCTTGGGAATCATCAGAGCCTGAACATAATTAAAAAAAAAAAAAAAAACCATATCTATGGATGAGAAAGAGAACTACTTCCTTTTGGAATTTCCATCATTGTTTTAATTTTAATTGTATATAACGAGACCACTTAAAATAATAGTTGCCCGGTTGGTTCTGATCTGAACCTTAGGAATTGCAAACTGGTTTCATTTACTCATTTGAGCATGAATGTAGCCAACTGCAAACTGGTTTCATATAACTCACAATCACTCATCCTTTGGATTCAGGAAATAGCAAAGTTGATTCCTGAATTCGTATTAGGCTTTGAATCCAGCAAGAAATGCATGAGCTCTTTGTTATCTTCCTCTATTACACTGCAACCAGCCTCCTTCCTAACTCCCCTGTCATCCATCAACTTCCTTACCTTCTCCACACCACCCCACTCCCCCATAGATGCATATATGTTAGAAAGCAAAACATAATCCCCACTTTGGTCCGGCCTCATCTCAAGAAGCCGTTTGTTTGCAATCTCCCCCAACTCAACATTGCCATGAACCCTACATGCCCCAAGCAGAGTCCGCCAGACAATGGCATTGGGCTTGATCCTCATCGCCTCTACAAATTCAAATGCTTCATTTAGTAGCCCTGCCCGTCCAAGAATGTCCACCATGCACCCATAATGCTTAATGTTAGGTTCGATGCCATACTCGTATCTCATAAGATGAAAATATCGACGGCCCTCTTCAACCATCCCTCCATGACTACAGGCTACTAGAACTCCAACAAAGGTGATCTCATTTGGTCTCACTTTCTCTCTCCTCATCTCCTTGAATAGATGGATCGATTCCTTTACATGCCCATGGAAAGCCAACCCTCCAATTACCGAATTCCAGGTCGACACGTCTCTATCTCGCATCCCTCTGAAAACCTCAACCGCTCCCCCTATACTCCCGCACTTGGCATACATGTCAATAAGTGCATTTCCAAGAACAATGCTCATATCTCTCCAACCCCTCTCCAAAATTGAGTGATGTATCTTCCGTCCAATATCTAGAGCCCCAGAGTCTGCACATGCAGACAACAGGCTCAACAAAGTGACCTCATCAGGCTGTTCCCCTGCACATTGCATGTCCTCAAACATCTCTAATGCCTGCTCATGGGACCCACTCATCACGTAACCTGCGATCATTGCATTCCAGGACACTACGTCCTTCTCAGGAACTCGATCAAACAGTTTTCGCGCGCTCTCCATCTGCCCATTCTTAGCATAGACACTGATCATAACATTCCAAGAAACCAGATCTTTAACAGGCATTTCATCAAAGAGGCGGCGTGCGGTCCCCAATTCACCTCTCCTGGCATAACCAGCGGTCAGAGAGGACCAAGCAGCCGGGTCCCTCTTCCCTGATGCTTCAAAAAGCCGACGGGCAACATCCAAATCTCCACAGTTTGCGTGCAAATTAATGAGGCTATTCCTCACGAACGTGTCAGCCTCAAACCCAAACTTGACTATCTTGCTATGAATTTGGTTGCCCGTGGAGATGGAAGAGAGCTTGGTGCAGGCCTTGAGAAGAAAAGGGAAGGTGAAGTTGTCAGGCCTGAGGCCGCTTCGCTCCATCCGGAGATAGAGAGAAATGGCTTTGGAAGGGTGGGAGCTCTGAGCGGAGCCCCTCATGATGGTATTCCAGATGAAGATATCAGGTTGGGAAATTTGGTCGAACAGCTGGTGGGCATAGTCGATGGCACCAGATATGGAAATGGCAGAATAGAAAATGAGCTCTCGAAGGGAGGGAAGGTGGGTGTTGAAACCGGAGACGACCATGAAGGCGTGGATTTGCTTTAGAGATCTGAATGTGGAGCAGCGGTGCCATGGCAGAAAGAGAGATGTCAAGGTGGATGCTCGCCCTTGCCTCCTTTTTTGGGATTTTCGGATCATTCAATTCATTCATTCAAATTTCAATCACTAGCTGAGTCTGGCTTCCGACCCGTACATAGAGAGTGCTTTAAACCCCGGCCCCGGCTCATGATTTAACCGTTCTTGTGGCCGATCGAGACAACTGTATCAACCCGGCTCTCCTTGCCGGAGTCTAATACAGATATACACGGTCGATCGAAAACTATACACGTGGAATGTAATGTTAGATGTATTTCAATAAAAACAAAAAATAAAAAATAAAATAAATGATGTGTATGGTCCACATGAGCTTTTTATAGCATATGTTTTTCTGTGGCCCTTAATCCTAGTGGGAACACCAAATGAATGCTTTGGATGGCACACAGAAACTTGGTAATAGGCTCTCAATGGAGTGGGTCAGATCCGATATCCAATTCGCTCCGAATCCCTATAATGCAGATTTGGCTATTAAAATAGGTCCAATTATTTAAATGAACTAGATTTGGATCTTAAAATAGGCCTGATTACTTAAATGAATCCGATTTGGATTCACAAAAACATATCTAAATCCGATCCATATCTGACTCATTGTCACGTTCCTTGTATATGTTATTTTCATGCTGGTCATCCATTTTCCAGATTATTTTAGGCAATGTCTGAGACATGCCACTCTTAGGTCGACCATATCACGATAAATAGTAGGATTTATTAAATATATTATATTATATATATTTTTAGATTTGTGATGACTCCTATTTCATGCCTTGGTTATGCCCTGTTCCACAAGTCTTATCAAAGTGATGCTGGATGGTGGGCTCTAATACCCACTGAACTAAACCCAAATAATTTTTTAGAATTTCTTCCAAATAAATCCTATAAAGATGCCGTGTCACACCGCATTGTCCACACCCAGCCCATCTTACCAGGGTCTCGCGGCATTCCAACGAGCCATGTTCTTACTCGTGGCACTTGGGTAGAGTGTGTGAATCTTAAACATAATGCGGAATAATCGGATCTTCTATGCATCAACAATGGAGATTTCATACTGTAATCTTAAAGGTGTACCTGATTGGGAAGACATTCCCGATGCCGTCTTGTTGCCGAGAAGAACCCTTGGTCTTCCGCACCTAACACCTTTAGGAGAACCTCTCAATGGGGACTAGGGTTTTCTCTTGTATGTTGGTGAGGGGACCAAGACGTATATTTATAGGAAAGAGGGCCAGAGAAGCTTACCCATCACACTTCTCTCCTCTAGGGTTTCCACACCGTAGGTTTCCATATCAGGCTTAATAACCGCGTATAGGGAACACGGTTCAAGCGTCCCGCCCCAGACCTATTTGCAATGATCACAACTATAGTGGGGCCCATTGAATCGCTCAGTCTGAATAATCCAACGGTCATGATATAAACTGATGATCATGTGTGGCCCACCTAATGGAGTCTTACATTCTCCCACTTGGGCTACACTGATCTCTGAAAGAAAACAAAACATTTTATTTTATTTTGTGAAAAATAATTTTATAAAACGCATTTGTTTCAAAAGTTCCTAATGGGCGCCCTACTGATTTCAAAACAATACCGTTGGATAATTATGAGCAACGCTTGTCAGATCCGGTCCATCAAGACCACTGATATTGAACCGTGGTAGTCAGCACAACATTTAATATTTTCGAAGTGTGACGAATCACGATCACAAATACCAATAGCCTTAACGACATGGATCAATGATATGGGGTGTGGTATGAAGATTACACGTCTAAAGTGATCATACGTGTTTATCTTCAAGTGGTCCTACTGAACGTGTCTCCAAGACACAAACCAAATTCTTGTCTGCTCAAAACTGAATGTGCACGCTGAAGGAGAAACAAGATATAAACTGAATAACAGAATCATCAAAAATGAGATCTCCAATGTCTATACCTGAATCGGATCAAACTGAAGCTCCCACTAATCCAATATTTCTTTGGGTCACTAAATCCCATGAAAGACAAATGTCTCAAAAGTTACGTGACAAACTGACCTTTAAGGAGTAGATCCATCATCATCTGCTTCATGCAAATGAGTTCTATAGACATTAGACAATTCTGTACTGAATAAAACTTGCAGCCATATTGCCTCAGGCGTAGGCTCAAGAGAAGCTACATATTCCACTTTCATCGTAGATGAAGCAGCCAAATCATGTCACGTTTTTCATAGTATAATTTCATTATGAAAATGTAGCTCGCAATGGAACTCTCGCTGAAGGCAGCTAACAAAATCTGCATTTGTATATCTAACCAGCTCTAAATGGTCAGACCTTCTATATGTGAGTGCGAAGTCCTTTGTCCTTTACAGGTAGCGCAATGCTTTCTTAACTATCCAATGGTTCATACTTGGATTGTTAAGGTACCTGCCCAACATTCCAACCACAAAAGCAATATCTGGACGTGTACAGACCTGAGCATACATGATGCTCCCTACTGCAGACGCATATGGAATAGCTTTCATCTTGTCCTTCTCTAGGTCATTCTTAGGACACTGAAATTGACCAAATTTGTCACCTTTTACAACAGGTGTTTGGCCAGGAGCACAACCTTGCATGCCAAACCTTTCGAGAACCATATCAATATAGGCCCTCTGCGACAAGCCAATTAATCCACGTGATCTGTCCCGGCTAATTTGAATGTCGATGACAAAGGAAGCACCACCAAGATCTTTCATCTCAAAATCTTTTAAGATAGAAATTTCTTAGTCTCACGCAACAATCCAATATCACTACTGGCTAATAAAATGTCGTCAACATACAAGACCAAAATGATAAACTTACTCCCACTGATTTTCACATATATGCACTCATCCGCAGTGTTTTCAATGAAACCATATGAGGAAACAACTTCATGAAACTTTAGGTACCACTATCGTGATGCCTGTTTCAACCCATAAATGAACTTTTTAAGTTTGCAGACCAGATGTTCTGAGCCTTTAGCTTTAAAAACTTCTGGTTGCAACATATATACGTTCTCCATTAGATCTCCATTGAGAAACGCAGTTTTCACGTCCATTTGATGTAGCTCCAAATCCATATGAGCCATAATAGCCATAATGATCCTAAAGGAGTCTTTCTTAGATTCAGGTGAGAAAGTCTCCTTAAAGTCAATGCCCTTACGCTGAGTGAAACCCTTTGCAACTAGCCTAGCTTTATACCTTTCGATATTACCCTTAGAGTCCCGTTTGGTTTTAAATACCCATTTGCAACTAATCGGCCTAATCCCTTCAGGCAATTCAACAAGGTCCCAAACTTTGTTATTCTTCATGGATTTCAATTCTTCCTTCATGGCATCGAACCAATGAGAAGAATCTGCACTTTGTTCGACCTGTGAAAGGGATACAGGATCCTTTTCAACCCCAATGTCAAACTCATGCTCCTGCAAATAGACGACGTAATCGTCTGATATTGCAGATCTTCTCTCTCTATGTGATCGTCTTAATGGCTCATTATTCTGAATTGGGTTTTCCATTTCCTCATCAGTGGGTTGTATTTGAGGTTGTACATGGTCGTCCATAGGGATCTCAGGGTCCACTGCTGGACGGACAACCATGCTACTCTGAATGATTGTGGTGGGAATCACAATCCGCTCTTCCTCAAATACAATATCTCTTAAATTTGTGCTCCCACTATCTTCAGTGTTCTCAATAAACCTAGCATTCCCAGTCTCAATGACTCTCATGGAATATGATGGACAATAAAATCTAAATCCTTTTGATCTTTCTGGGTATCCAATAAAGAAGCAACTAACAGTTCTAGGGTCAAGTTTTCTTTCATGCGGGTTATACGGTTTGGCTTCTGTAGGACAACCCCATACATGAAAATATCGTAGACTAGGCTTTCGCCCTGTCCACAATTCATATGGAGTTTTCATTACAGCCTTACTTGGGACCCTATTAAGGATTTGCACAGCCGTTTTCAACACATCACCCCACAATTCATATGGAGTTTTCATTCCAGAGTTAGGCTGATTGCCACTCGCAGGACCCGTAGAACTTTTGCCTGAAGTGTGCTTTCTTTTCTTATTCTCTTTTCGTCATTGACCAGATGTCACTAGGTGTGCACTTTATGTCTTGCTCGACCTTCTGAGTCTCTCTTCCTCCTGAACGCACTGAGATATCAGTTCGTTCAATGTCCACTTTTCCTTTTGAGTATTATAGCTGATTTGGAATTGACTGAATTGTGGAGGGAGGGAGTTCATAACCAAGAAAATCAGGAGTTCATCCTCAATCTTAAGGTCTAATGCGCGGATTTTAGCCACCACATCAGACAATCCACCAATGTACTCCCTGATATTTCCTTGACCGTTATAGGTGGCTTGAGTCAATTTATATAAAAGTGAACTCAGCTCAGCTTTATCCGATTTCTGAAATCGTTTTCCTATTTCAGTCAAGAAATCTCTAGCTTTCTCAGTGTCGGGCATGACACCCTGCATGGTCTCAGAAATCTAGTTCTTTATGATCTTGAGACACATCTTATTTGACTTGGTCTAGGCCTTATAGTGAGCCTTTACTGATTCCGTACTAGAGTCAGTTGGAATGGGAGGCTCTACTTCCTCCAGGGCCAGATCCAAGTCCATGCAACCTAGGACTATTTCAACGGACGACTTCCATTTGGAATAGTTGGACCCAGTAAGCAAAGGTATGGAATTGAATTGTGTTAGAATATTGGAAACAGTCATAGCTGGACATTCAAAGCATAAAACTCACATTAATAAACAAGTCCCATATAACAATGCATAAACATAAACCACAAATATCATGCATGTATATTCATTCGATTGATTTGGGCCTTCAATCAAATGACCCAGAATGATGATGGGCCATAATCATCAAAATCTGGCAAGAGCCCAGCGTATCATCACAATTCCTCCTTTGGGCGAAATTGTAACATACAGGAGGCTCTTCTGAACATAAAGCTGACCAATGTTAGTGAAATAAATTTAAGACGCCCATCACCTTTGGGTGAAATGAATCTCTCAGACCTATATCACCATCACCAATCACTTCATCCCGCTCACATCCAGCCAAATGATGATACTTCTTTGTTCTGACCACCGCTCGCCTGAATATGAACGCAACTGAATGCAATCCTGTAATGGAGGGTTACTGAATTCCAAGTACAGAAGTCTAGAAGTAGAAATCTTTGCCAATTGAGGTCACTTTGGTGGCTAACACAACCAGCTCCAATCCCACTCCTAGACTCAAGGATTGCTTAATGGTCTTGCCCACAACAGACCATACTGCAAAAGTTCTGATTCGGCCCAAAACACTGCTGATGTTGGTCGCCCATAGGCTTAAACAACTTTAACTGAATGATGGTTGGATTATATTTAATGATCGACCCTGAATATCAACCATGAAAATGGGTAATGGCTCTATTTTAGACCAAATTTGAACTTAATAGTTATAACCAAGATGATTTGATTACCTAGGCCATCCACAAAGTAAAACCCACCAACCATAAACATATATTAGGTTTTATTTGAATCTAAAAGACAGCCCAGGTATACTAATACAATGGTTTACTTCATCTTGAACAATGGGCCCAAGTACATAAAGTGGGCCCCTCAAAGTCCCAAAGAAGTAATAAGACACCATGTCTCATGGGTTAGGCCTACAATGAAGGCCCAGACCAGGGCCCAAAAGTATGCCAACTCTGCTGGAAACAGACCCAAAACCTGTTGGAAACAGGCTCAAAAGAGAGTCCATATGCTGGATCAAATATACAGGCCCAATGGCCCAATGAAAATCACTTGGAAATCCAACCCATTTCATCTGATTTTCTTGGCCCATCCATTAAGTAAAACATACCAACCATCAATTGTATATATATGGTTTTTACTTGTACTGGAAGGATGACCCAAGTATACACAATTTAAATGGTTAAGATCAACAAGCCCAAGTTAACTAAAGCGGGCCGCACAATGTCCAAAGAGTGAATGGACAATATGCCCAAGGGTTGGGCTCATAACAAGCATCTGATGGGCCCTAAACTGTCCTTGAAAAAATGGCATAGAATGGGCTAATAACGGGCCTAACATATACTGAAAACAGACCCCAAAATCAGCCCATTTCCAGCCATTCAAGGAACCCATCCACAAGCCCAAAAGAGACTCAAACATATTCTGAATTCAAGTCTCAAAATGGGCCCAAGACATGGCCCATATATATACATATAAGAAGACCCAACAATAGATCCAGCAAGATCAGTTTATGATCAGTTTATGTTCAGGAGAAGCAGAAATTGAACAGCTGAAATTGGGCTTGATCAGTGGCTTAAATGGGCCTTTAATTGGGCCTAAAGCAAGATGAAATCCAGCACATGTTTATGACCCGATTGGATTCAACAGACAGCTAAAACTGGACCAGTAAATGGACCCAAATTGTCATCAAAGTGGATCCTAAAGTAGGGCCCAAGATCTGCCTAAAACGAGCCCAAAGGCAGACCCATTTCCTGCTAGAAATAAGCCCAAGAGAGTCCATGTAATGGGCCCAATAGACAGCGGACTGGGCCTGATCTATTGGATTGGGCTATTGGACTGGGCCTGATCTGCGGCCCGGTCGTCAAAAAAAAAAAAAAAACAGCTACCGCTGTACATCCAATACTTAGTCGACGCCCCTCTCCCTTTGCAACCAAAAGAATAAACCCCCTCCACCAAAAGAGGGATTTTGATTTTCATCCAAATCCAACGCCCATAACCCTAGCCGCCACCTTCCAAAATCGACTCTCATGGTCGCCGATTCGGATGCCATCCATTCTCCACCACCATCCGCCCGCAGACTGCCATTGAATACGGCTACCGCCGAATCCGGCAATGGTGACAGCCGCTGAAGAAGGAGATGAAAAGGTGCAATGGGTTTGGGGGCCATGATCAGCGTCGGAATCCATGGCAGACGAGGGTTTTGCTGCTGCTGCTGACGGCCATGGCTTGGATGTAAAATCGGATTCGCTGCTGCTGTTGCTGCTGACGGCCATGGCTTGGATGGCCATGGCTATGCAAGAACTGATGGCGACTGCCGGCCTCAAAGGCTGCTGAATCCGGCCGCCGACAATCGGCAAAGAGATCCTCCACAGCCGCGATCTGATTCCCCAAAACCGGTTTTCATGGGTGCGGTGGTCCGGATTCTTCCACCGCACCGTCGGCCATCATCCCGGATTCTTCCACCGCACCGTCGGCCATCATCGCCAAAGTTGGAGATGATATGGCAGCCCACAACGTTGCTACCAAGTCCTCTGTCAACAACGGCGAAGGTTGATTGACATGGCTGCCCAGACGGGCGTTGGAAGAGGAAAACGCAGAGGGGCAGCGGTGGTTTTTTTTTTTTTTTTTTTATATATATCTTGAAATCAAGGCCTGCTGTCGATCAAAGATTGGGCCTCCACCCTGACTGCCAGCCCTCAGAAGCATCTGAAGATCACGACATGAGCCATAGCGGCCAACTCCCAATCACGGCTACTGCCGCTGTTGGCAGACGCTTATGATCGGCGAGCCTTCCTCCATAGCTATTGGCGCATGAAACAGGGCTAAGGTTTTGGGATTGTCGGACTGTACAAACTAGAACTTTCCCAATCCACATACCGGCAAGCACAACGCCTATCGGATTCTGGCGGTATAACCCTATTTCCACTGGTTTTCTGATTGTGGCAACAACTGATTGTTCATGGCCATAGGGCGATGTGCCGGCCACCAACACGTCACAGATCCGGTTTGGCAATTTTGTTGTAATTCCGATCAGGAAAGCTATAGAGGAGAAAACCCCAACTCAATTGTAAATCTCTCAAATCGATGCATAGTAGTCTCTGATACCAACTGTGAATCTTAAACATAATGCGGAATAATCGGATCTTCTATGCATCAACAATGGAGATTTCATACTGTAATCTTAAAGGTGTACCTGATTGGGAAGACATTCCCGATGCCGTCTTGTTGCCGAGAAGAACCCTTGGTCTTCCGCACCTAACACCTTTAGGAGAACCTCTCAATGGGGACTAGGGTTTTCTCTTGTATGTTGGTGAGGGGACCAAGACGTATATTTATAGGAAAGAGGGCCAGAGAAGCTTATCCATCACACTTCTCTCCTCTAGGGTCTCCACACCGTAGGTTTCCATATCAGGCTTAATAACCGCGTATAGGGAACACGGTTCAAGCGTCCCGCCCCAGACCTATTTGCAATGATCACAACTATAGTAGGGCCCATTGAATCGCTCAGTCTGAATAATCCAACGGTCATGATATAAACTGATGATCATGTGTGGCCCACCTAATGGAGTCTTACAGAGTGCGCTGAAGACTGTTACAAATTCCATGCCAACTCCAAGAGCCTACTTGAAGCCTATTTTCTCTTCAATTAGGAAGGCCAACTAGCCGTATATATTTGGGTTCTAACCATGGCACGATGGTATAAAGAGTTCATTTCAACCAATGGTTCATGAGTTCAAGTGCCCATGTGGTGTGAGAGTATGTGTGCATTAAGAAAAAAAAAAAAAAAAAGAGGATGTATCCATCTTCTAGAGAAGATCATGATTTTGATTTATTTTATTGATACTGGGAATTATGGATCTTGATTTTGATTTATTTTCTTTATACTGGGGAATTATGGATCGTGAATTGGTTGTTGGATCTTAATGCATTTAAAAAAAAATTAATGATCGATATTTTCTCATTCAAGAGTAATTTTGTCGTGATGTCCACCATGCTCCTTATCGATAGAAAAAGCCACACCAGTAGTGTACATTACAAGAAGCAGGACTGCTGATGATGAGCCCTGATCCTACGTGACTGCTACACAGTAAAGTTCTGATTTTCATAGCCAGTTCAAGTCCATACCGGTCCAGCCACGTGCTCCGCTGGTGGTAAAACGCTGTGATTTTGATAAACAAGTTCAAGGACAAAAGGAAGAATCGGAATTGGTAATGCCTTGCAGTTTGAGTTGCAACAGTGCCCTCTTTATCAGAGAGCAAAGGAAGGGAACCCCTCTTCGTCATTTGCTTAAGACTGGCATACTAATTTCTCTCCTCTGATCTAATGCTATTAAAAACCAAAAGATTCACTAAAAGTCATCTGGCCTAAGTTCAGCCTGATATGCAGCTTTTATATGTACGTGTCCATGATATGTAAGACATGCATACAACCCATATGCACGGCCTGGCCAGGCCCAAACCAACCTGACGGACCAATGACCTTGACCTGCACATTTAGAGCTGACCCAAACCAACCTGACGGACCAACGACCTTGACCTGCGCATTTAGAGTTGACTTAATCCACCGGACCAGGAGTCTAGGCCATAACCTAGAGCTTGGCGTGCAAGCTTGTGGTGGCTCAGCCAATTGAAACTCATAAATGCAGTGACTTTCTTCTTGCTTCATTCACGGATTGAGGTACCAGAGTAAGGCTTCTCAAACGTATATTTCAGTAAATTGATAGAAAAAAAAAAAAAAAACTGAAATCTCTGGGATGAAAATATGGAAAAATAAAAATTGGATCATTACTTGGTTGATATCTGATTATTTTGCTATGAAGATGGTAACAAGACCAAAAAAAAAATACTATTAATATTGCTCCCAAATACAAATCTCAAATGGAACCGAACCGATTTTCAATTCCATTGCCATTCGTAAGAAGGTGATTCAATTCCAAAACCTGGTCAAGAAGGCCAAAAAAACTTGAAAAAAGAAATCGAAAGATGAATTGAAATTTTCTAATAGCTTTGCTCACAAATGTCGAGCTCCAGGAGAGCTCTTATGGCCTTTTTCCTCATCATTTTACCATACACACCTCTCCCCAACTTCATTGCTCTCTCCATGTCCACCATAAACCCACCTTTCTTCCACGTGTCAACGATCACCTTCACCACCCTCTCATCGCCACCCACCGCCTCTGCCACACTCTCAGCTACCATGTCCGCAGCTGGAATCCTTCTCCCCCACCTCCTCATCAATCTCTCTGACTTTAATACAGTAGAAAATGCTTCCCAAAACGACGCCCTCAGGAAACCCTTCTCCTTCCCCTTCACCATCCATCTCCTCATTCTCTCCTCTAATCTGACAACGATTTCCCCCATTTCTGACTCATTTTCAAGGCCCATCTCAATCTCCCTCAATTCCTCACTGTAACTAATCTCCTCTTCGAACCTACACCTCTTGCACTTACAATAGAACCCCCATGTCTTGGACAACTCCCGCCGCTTCTTCAATGGTGCAAGCACGTCGAAATAGGCGAATGTGATTTCCTCCCCAGCCTTCACATCTCTAGATGCATGAATTGCCATGTGATCTCCGATGTGCAAACGCCTTGCATTGGGACTGCAGGAGTGATTAACGAAGGAAGCCAAGATCCAAAGCCCCACGCCATAGAAACCACTCTTCTTTCCGAGACTCTTGGCACAAGTTCCATCTTCGGTCAGGGAATTCACATCCAGGATCTTTAAGATCCTACCCATGTCAGGCTTCTCCTCACTAAAGCAGCACTCCTCTGTCTCAGGCCTAAAGAGATTCAAATCAGGAACTTCAAGGCCTTCTTCATCTTCTCCTGTTGATAACGCATAAATCAATTGAAGGGTTTTCCTGCACCTCTTGGCAGCATCAAGGATCTTATTGACAAAGTCCTTCCACATGACCATCCGAGCACAATCCCCCGAATCATCGCCGGGTTCTGGTAGTATCGCTCTTCCAATTGCAACCGGCTTTGTCATGATTAACAGAGTTCCAGCTTCCACATCCTTCGTTGCATAAAGCCCGCGGCCACAAATCTCCGATCTCTTGATCTGGACTGGACCCACATATTCTGCGAGTTCTGGAGATTTCCCATGGAACCCATTCAAGACCCAATCCGAAAGATCAAAAGCCCCCGTCCTCGATTGGAATTCAAGTTTCTTGCATCGATCTAAGAACCCATGAAGGTTCTCGCAGCCCCTGCTGATTTGAAGCTCGAGGGCCCGTCTGAAGCAATCCAAGGATTTGGAATACCGATCCAGATCGAGCAATATCCTTCCTTTGCAGATGAGAGATTTGCAATGGATACTATCTATTTCCAATGCTCGATCGCAATCCACCAGGGCTCCGGAGAAATCTCTCAGACGGTATCGGGCCTCTGCGCGGTTCGAGAGGGCTAAGCAGAGAGACTTCTTGAGCTTGGATGTCTGATCAGCAGCACCAGATTCCCCTTTAAGGGTGTCTGATTCTGAGAGGCGTTGGTGGCAGAGAGAGATGAACTGAGAGTAGGCATTGATGGAATCGTTCCACTCCTTTCTGAGGAGGAGCTCCGAAGCTTTGAATCTGAGCTGCTGCATCTCCTCATTAATCCCTTCCATGGCTGTGGTTCTCTTTCTTTCTACGGGAGTGATGACTTCTTCCTTCTTTTGAACTTTGAGGGATGGTAACGGTCATATTTTGATCCGGCGTAAAATAGCATCCTCTTTTAGATTTGATTTCCGTTTCGCAACGGTTATATCGGACTGCTATTGTTTATTACGGTTACGATTTTAGAGATTTCACTGCTTTCATTCGAAAACGCTTGACTGACTTCTTTAGCTGACGTGGACGTAACCAATGACTTCATGTTGATGAGATCCACCCCGTCCATCAGGTGCGTAACCCTGCGTTTGGACCTGGGCTAAAAAATCAGGCCTACACTATAGGAAATGTTTGAGATGGTAAGTCCAACCATTAAAATCGTCCAAATTGTATCTGAGTCCACCACTGTGTTAATGCCATTTAATCTACACATATGACGCAAGACAGGATTCCTTAAAAATGGGTATAGTTCAGGATTCACATTTGACACTTTTAGGTTTCAGACATGATTTTACACCATTGTGGCCCTCTTAAGTCTTGATGGACATTTCTAATGCACATATTCTTGGCACACCTAATGTCATTCATGTACGCTCAGCTCAGTATAGCCTGCAAATTCCATTCCATCTCCTTCTTGAAGGCATAAGTTAATATAGTGTTTTGATAGCGGCTGCAACCCCAAAACAAGTGATGTGGCACTGTAGGGCCCACATCACAAGATATAAATTTCAGGTTGACCACATCACAAGAAATAGTAATTATTGACCATTAAAAACTCGAGTTGACCCATCACAAGAGACAATAATGACCTTTTCAACAGGTTGGATGGCTAATAAACATTATAGTGGACCATAGGAAGTTTTTTTTATAGTGGGTGTTCAATGGTCTCCATTTCTTGCTGTGTAGTAACTGAAATTTATATCTACTTCATTTTTGGGATCATGCCCAAAAATAAATACATCGAGGCATGGTCAAAGTCACACCCACATGGATTACAGTTTACCACGTATCATAAAAGTGTAATAATTAAATTATATTTCTTGCCAGTTGCATCCGTATGTAGACATTTGTTTGGCATTGCATTAGATGGAATTAACATTATTGCACAATAATTGCATGTCTTGAGATAGCATGGTATTTTGACAATCCAATCCTTATGTTTAGGATCATATTCTTCCTCAAGGAAAAACACCATATTAAACAAAACTCTATTTGATAGACGATGGATTTGTCACCAACAGACCAGATTCATAATTAATGTTGGTCACTTGCACACCTATACAACTCAAATGTCCAGCACAGAGGATGCATATGGATGGACCGCATGGATAAAACACATAGATCAATGTGGGACCGGCCCACAGAGATAGTGGATTTCAAAATCAACCCGAAATCCTCGTTCCACCAAATCCCATTACTTCCCTTGTCTTCAAAGGTCACATGGAATTTCTGGGTTAATCCGTTCGAATTTGAAAAATATGAGTTAATATTGGGTAAACGCTTATTCATTGCACAACCCCTCTCGGAATGATGATCAATTCGTTTCGAACATTTACATGCATAATCTCCTACTCAAAACCAAAACTACATGTATTCCGCGTAATACATTACTTCTACAGGCATTTTCATATATCACAAACAGCACATCTCAACGGTCAGATTTATCCACGTTACAGGCCCCAACCTCTGTTACCCTTGGGGTTAGACACCCCATGGTCTTTATGAATACCCACATCGCCTACGGTTCCTTGCCTGCCATATTTGAATGAAGCCAGCCTTGTAAGGTTCCTTGCCTGCCTTTAGAGGAAAGGACTCATGCATGCGCATCATCCCAATGTATACCTCATATAGGAGGGCCAAATACCAATCAAACCAAGTAAATCGAAGAAGATGAAAAGTAAACAGAGAAAAAGAAGATAAAAATAAATAAATTTAAAGGAGAGGGTATGTACAAAAGCTGTATACATATGGTTATTTCAAGAGAAAGAAGCTTGATGGGATCCAACAGAGACGACCCTCACTGCATTGCTCAGCTCCAGTATTCTCACCCTATCCTTGAGACCGTCCAACTCCTCTTCCATGCAAACTAGCCTCTCCTTCATCATCCCCCTCTCTTCCTCTATCTGTGCTATCCGCTCATCTCGCTTCCTTAACCTCAACTCGAGTAGTTTTGGTACTATTCTAGAGTTTGATGGTGACAACACCAGGGCTGGATTTTCTTCACTCATTAGATGGAGGGCTAACAGACCCTTCATGGAACCATAGCTATCTAAGACGGCAGGTGGTGAAAATGAAAATGGGGAGTATTGAGACTTGGAATTGATAAGGTAAGAAGTAGTGTTGAGTGGGGCACTAGGTGGGGCATGAATGTTGTATTGGAATTTCTTCTTCAGTTTTCTTTTTGCTTTGAAGAAAAAGTGGGAGTGATGCCTCTTATGATGAGAATAGGAATGTTCTGAAGAGAAAGGGTAATTGTATGCTGCTGCCCATCTCTTACAGTATTTACAACCCCTGAACTTTGATCTGAGCTTCCCATAACAAACTCCTCCTTCCCTCATCATCTTCTTCTTCTTCTTATTCTTTAGGTCCCCTGAAAAAATAACTAATTAGTAATGCTAATCATTCATCACAAAACCAACATAGCACCCACTAATCTTCTAGTCTTTAGATTGAATTTCCACGTGTGCTGTCACTTGTCAAATGACCCATTAACTCCATTCAAAACCAAACAGTTTTCATTCTCCCATGGACTTGGCTGAACTTGGCCCTAGCCCAGCCCTGCTACCTCACTCTTGGCCCAGCCCCTAATAGGCTGGAAAGGCTCCGGCCTTGGCCTGCCCTTTAAGGATCAATTGGGTTCAAAATCAGGCCAATCCACTCGTTAGGTGGGAAATATTTGAGACCTTCTGTTGTCTATTGATTCTTCTTTTTTTTTTTTCAGTAGTGTAGCTTGCTTAATCAGTGGTCCACCCTAAATTTTGCGGCCTCTAGAATGAGTCGAATCAAACCAGGCTAAGCCAATCATCACTAGCCTGGGCTTGGCCTGGCCAACTCACCACTCACCAGGCCTCAGTTTTAAGTTTGGGCCCATTGCCACTCCTCGACTTCACTTTCCAAACTACAATGGAGAATGCCGACTTCCCACTTTCGTCCCAAGAATTTTCCAAAGCATCCAATCATCAATCCAGACCACCCATTAGTTCATCCCATTGGGAGAAAGACTTGTAAAAAGATCACATTGACTGAATGATACTAACCATCCAATTGATGACATGAAAAATGGATAGCCAAGATGGACGGAGCAAGGAATTATTTAGTATATTTAAAATTCTGGTAATAAGAAAAACAAAACTGCAAATGAGCAAATATATAAATTTTAACCCAATAATCACAAGGTAATGCCCACTTGCTTGTAATGGAAACCATCTACCATGTATGGTTGATGATCCAAGTATCCACGATCAGATGGTGTTCACCATTGACCATCCATTTCACAGTGCTATTCTTGCTTTACTCTTTCAAAAGGTGGACATTTCATTGAATGAGCAGCTAACCAACTTGACTGAAAAACGGTTAGAGAGCGTGGCTGGTCCCCACTTAATCAGCCGATTAAATGCAGAATCAACCAAATTCCGCAAACCTCTTCTACATCCCCACATTCCATAATATATTAATGAAAAAAGAAGAATCATAATTTCTAATTGAGATTTGATAAGCTACAAGTGCTCTGCACAGCATTGAGAGCGTTTTCAGCCAAAAAAAACGAGGGGATAAAAAAATAAAATAAAAATTGAATTTTACTTTTCTTGGGCTTTTTCTTTTTTCTTTTTTCTTTTTTCTTTTTTTAACTGGTTTATCTTTCTAAATAAGAAAATGAAAAATGTAGGTTAGTTTAACTTTAAAACCCCATTTTACCCTGAAAAGATCTAACACCTACACCAGGCTGAGAGGTAGAATAGCACTCAGCTCATCCTTCCTGCGAACGTGTCATCTGGTCTGCCTGTGAAGGTGGCGCATAAAGATAACCTTTCACGAGAATCAGGCCAATCCACTCATTACGTGTGCAGGCATCGATTTCTATGGCCGTTTTCTGTGTAACGAGTGGGCATGAGATCTGATCATCATAGTGGGCCCCACCATTTGCATGACGATGGTGCTAAAGATAGGCGACCGGTTTTCCGTCCTTCAAAATTAAACCCATCCACTGCTAGGTCCCACACCATGGACAGAGCATCACCACCATCATCATCATCTAAGCCTTACAACATGGCAGAGAACTGTACATAAATCAAACCCATCTAAAATGAGGATCTCTTGAGATCCAATGCCAATTGTTTTCTATATTCATTCCATCCATTTGATGATCCAATAAAATTTTCAAATGGTACAAGTCCACAATATGAGAGGCCTGGAAGGTACCAGTTTCAATGGACTGGGTTCCAGTCAGGCCTAGCTAGGCCCAGGCCTCGCTCAACATTTAAAAAGAGTTCCAAGGCCCGAGCCTGGTATGGCCAAGCAGGCCCAAGCTGGTGCCCGAAAAAAATTTTGGCTGGGCCAGGCCCGACCCAAAAAGTGATAAAAATCCATATTTCCCACTTGAATGTTCAATCGAGTGGGTCACAAATGCTCAAAGATATGAAGACATGGAGGAATGAAATCAACCCTTTCCATTCAAGATATATGAGTTACCTAATCTAAGGGTCAGAATGGTAAATTTGCTGGATATAAAACATGTACATATGAAGTCAGGTCAAGCTGGGATAGGCTGATAGGTTGCCTGGTCCAAAGCCTGACATATTGTCACCCTTGGGTTCTGGACCATTACGTGTCTAACATTAGTCATGAGTTTGAAAAAACAGGGGGGTGGGAGGGTAATCAGTTCAACTACAGGAACCAAGAGCTGAAGGTTAATTACGTCTTCCAGCTGCAACTTCAAGGAGTGTCGATTGCATTGAAACAACACCATGCCTTCCAATTTTTAACTAATGGACAAACACTCCCGTCTGCCTTCCTCGTGATTTTTTCTTAGGTATGGTTGTGGCTTATCCACAGCCCATATGTTACTTCTAATCAATGGACATCAGTTGAATATAGGGTTGTCTCAGCCCTGTCCCCAGCCACGGCCTAGCCCAACCTTGTAGGGAATAGAGTTGATTGATTAAAGGTTCCAAAATAGCCTACAAGATTTTTTTTTCTTTTTTTTTTTTCTCCTCTCTCTCTCTATCGGTAAGAGTTTCATATAAAGCTATTTGGATTGATGAAAGATAGCCGTGAATCCTATTTCTTTCTTTAAACTATACATGCATGTTGAATAACATGCATTGTTAAATTGACCATTCATTAAATATAATGATAGCCCACTAGATTATTGGATTGGGGCAATGGCCTTAGTGCCCAAGTTGGCATGGCGAGCCTGACTCATCTTTAATTTAGACCAGGCTCCATCAATTTTCAGCCAAGGATTAACCCATCCCTGCCCAGGCCAAGTCCATCCAACCTGACTACATATAGACGTTCTTGATGGATCACGCAACAAGTGCACCTTGAATGGAGACCAATGGTTTCCTTCCTTTTAACGTTTATTTCTCCGTGCAAGTATGACCCCACTTGGTTCATGAATGAATCGGGAACATTTCACATGGGAAATAGGGATTTTATCAATTTTCAGGCTGGGTTGGGTTGGATTGGTCACAACCAATTTCTTTCATGCTAGGCTTAGGTTGCTGCACTAGGCCCAATCGCAGCTCATTGCGACCCCTATAAACCATCTCACAGTTGAAATGGTTGCCATAGGTCGATGACAAAAGGAATAATTTATAATTACATATGAAAAAAGCGAAAAAAGAAGAAGAAGAAGAAATTGCAATTTCAAGAATGGGAATAGGAAATAAGTAGAAATTAACAGAACCCCTGTCAGACAAAATATTAGAGCCTTCCCGTATTGCTAGTGATGAGATTGGCTTTTCTTTAGTCATTTGTGTAGATCCAAGTCCTGGTGTCATATTGGTGCGGATCCGTATAACTTTTGAGGTTATTGAATACACATGAATCCCAAGGTATTGCCTGCACTCTTCTTATACTTCTGGGACTTGCAGCCGCATCACATCCGTATAACTTTTTTTTTTTTTTTTCTAAGTTTAATAGGGATATTCCTGATTTTTTGTTGATTTTTTAAGGACAAGAAGAAAAAAAATAGTTTTTGCAGGTAAAGAAATTTGAAGGAGAAAAAAAATAAAAGAGGGGGAGACGAGTAAAGACTTTGTCCTCTCACAAAAAGATCCTCACCTGAAAATCTGAATACAAAAAAATAAAGCTCCGAGGTTCACATCTTTCTTCCCATGACGCAATGACAACCACAACACCAAACAACAAACAACCTACATAATATCAATAAATTCTCATTTTCAATATTAAATAAATAACTAAATAAGAGGAAATAAAATACATATATAAATTAAGGAGAACAAAACAAATAAATATAAATTTCTAGAGAGAGAGAGAGAGAGAGAGAGAGAGAGAAGGGGAAGGGCTTCTTCAAGAAGAATTAAGAAGAGATGCTCCTCTTTGTGAAGAATAGACAGGTACCGTGTCATGTCATCACCCCTCCTGCTGCCGGTACAATTCCTTCCAAGGCATCCAATTTCCGAAGGAGCTTCTCTCTCTCTCTCTCTCTCTCTCTGAGATCCCCGAAACTGCCTTTTTCTAAGAATATAATATAATATAAATAGAGGAGATCCAACCATCTGGACCGTCGGCTAAATGAGTAACGGACGGTCCAAGTGTCCATGTTATCACGTGAAAAGAGATGAGCAATCCCTTTTCCTCTTCTCGTCAAATTCTCACCTACTCGTAGGCGATATATCAACCGCACCACCTAGGACGACCCACGTCCGCCCTAGGATAACAGTTTCCACGTCGGCTTCCCTCCCTCGCCCGCACATGTATTTGTCCCAACCGTAGCTACTCGCAGGGGCTCTGATTGGACACTGTGACGTATGGGTTTTATCCACACCGTCCATCCATTTTTCCATATCATTTTAGGCTATAAGCACAAAAATAAGGCAAATCCAAAGCTCAATTGTACCACACCACCGGCAGTGGCGATAATCACACCCACATTGAAACCTTCCTCCGGCCCACCGTGATTTTTATTTTCCATCCAACCTGTTCATAAGGTCACATAGACCTGGATGAAGGGAAAACACAAATATCAGCTTGATCAAAAACTTCTGTGGCCCCCCAAGAAATTTTCAACGGTAGTCGTTTAATCCCCCACTGTGGTCCCCTTGATCTGCTTCATTTTTAACTTATAACCTAAAATGATATGAATGGATGGACAGTGTGTATAAAACCCATACATCACGGACCGCGTAGTACCGGGAGCGGACTGCCTGCGAACCGGGCACATAGATATCCCCGTGCCCGGGGCTGTGTGGGGTCCACAGAGATGTCCGTGAAAAAGACGAAAATAAGACAGAATGCTAAAATTCCGGTAGATTCAACACTCAAAACAGTGGGAACACCAACGTGACAACGTCCACCATTGAAACCATCTTGGAGGTGACCAAGATGTTTATATGCCATCCAAACCGTTCCTAGAATTATTAACACTTAGATAAACTGTAGGAAAAAATATCATCCTGATGCAAAGCTTATGTCACCTCTAAGTGTTCAATATCCACTGTTTCGTGTGGTATGGCCCACCTGAGTTTTGGATCGTCATGATTTTTATAATCCTATCCTATCGTGGTCTTAAAAAACAGGTGAACGGAGTGGATTTGTCACGTACATCTCTATGGGCCCCACAAAGCTCAGGGGACAGACATTTCTCTGTGCACGAGGTCACTCAGGCAATCCGCTCCCTGTAGTATCCAATCCGCGTCCATCGCAACCAACATCGGGCCGTGCGCTTATTCGCGCGAGCTAAACCTCAACAAGCCATTCGCGGCAACCCGAGGCCCCGTAAAACGTCAATTGTCCATTCATCAGGTTGGAAACACGTACGTTGAATATAGACATCCGTAGGTCTTCCTTGCAATTGTCCAATACGTGCGGCTTATGTGATGAGTTGTGCTAAGGCTCCAAATGGGTACCAAGACCTGCCCGCACCCGACCAACAACCCTGTTAGCTGTGCAACGCACACACTCGGTTGGTTAGTCACACGATGCACCCACTGGGGTTAGTGTGTCTCCTTAGCACTCAGAACCTGCAACCTGCTGTTGAAACGCCTATGTCATATGTGACCTCGTGTGGAATTCCTGGGACACTCGGCTTAGTGCCAAGTGAACTCAACCATATCTTCATATATTGTCTTAATCGCAAATGAGATTCAATGACGGGTATAGAGCCATCAGTATGTAAAATCCTGGTTAATAAGCTGCTCCTCCCTCTGCCCTAATACGATTTTCCAAGTCCAAAAGATGCAAAATTGTGAATAACAATATATTAACTGCAAAGGAAATACCTAACTCCCTTCTCTATACCTATATTAAAAAGATAATGAATAATATAAAAGAAATTTAAAAAAAAAAAAAAAAAAAAACTTACAACAAACACTGGTAGAGTTTCCTTGTGAAGTGCCCAGTAAAATTTGGGTTTGATAATGCTTAGTGTTAAAGTGATCAAACCATGGTAGGCATTACCTTACTCTCATGCTCTATTTTAGTGAATGAGTCACCAGATGATACCATCACTCCAAAAAGAGGTATAAGACCAAAAACCCCGTCCATACCTGTTCATTTGAAGCCACTTGTGCGAGCTTGCGTGGGCTACAGTGGAAAGGTGATTAGAGCCCAACTCTGTTGTAAAGGCACTTAACGCTGTCTCATTTGTTACTGAGAGGCCAAAGCTATCCCACCTCTTGGCAAATAATACTCCAATTTGCACTAAAGCAACAGTGAAATCTGCTATGACCATTTGGGAGTCTCCCAAGGTTTTCAGCAACAAGGCTGCCCATCCATCAGCAACAGTTCCTCTGATAGTACTGGTTTGATAAGAAAAGGCTGGCACTTTTGCCCTCAGGAGTAGCTGGTGAATCACGTACCTTGGGTTCCCCATCAGACCTGGAAGATTGAAGATGGATTGGTTCAGGGCAGTGGTAAATGTCACAGCCAAGGTTGCAGGATGAAGCCCAGCCTTCTGCATTGGACTGGGAGGCTAACTTTGCTCAAGTCCACCAAACACATCTGGTGGAGCAATACCGAAGAAAACATTGAAAAGAAAGATTAATTATTTGTTTGCATAAAAAAATTCTCACCCATCAAAGATTTTATCGTTCATAAAACATCAATTTAAATGCAACATAAACATTGAAAACTAAAATCTCTTATCTGGATGCCACGTATGGCTGATCAGAGGTTTTTCATGGTGGGACCTAGAACGATATGGACCACATCATGTGATGAGGCAGGCAGATGCTAACAGCATGGTCAATTAGCCTCTTTAGCATGCCTTGACTTTTATAAAAATCAGGATCACAGTAAGCAGCATGTCTGTTGCATAGGATTCTGAATATCCCTCCAAAGTCCATTTTTAAATACCTCTGGCCCAACTGGTGACCATAGAAGTATGTTGCGCACATAGTACGACCCATGACTGCTGCATTGGCATGTGGGATGCAATTCCAGATCCTACTCTCACAGGGTATCCCTGGTCAACTCAGAGGCCCATTTCCACTGCTGATTTTGCTTTTCCGCCCTGATGAATACCTGAGACCTAGCAAACATGCCAGAGCAGGAGACTTCAAAACTAAAGTCAATTGAAGACATTCAAGCAGGCAATAGTCGCTTTCCACAACCCAGTGATTTGAGCTCAAATTTCCTAGTCTCCCCATTTTCTTTTTTAAATAGGGACCTCAAGCTCGAGAATCCAGTTGATTTGCATGAGGAAAAGCTGGGTTCCAGTCCCATACATGACGGTTTCAGTTTGGCACTGACCCCAAAATCTACCAAAGAAAACAGCAGCAACTTCAGTGCATAGCAACTGTAAACCCTAAGCACTAAGACCAGCAATATGTCAGTGTCTGGCTCAGTCCTGTATCCTGGATGCAGGACAAATTGTGTACTTACAATGTGCAGCTATTGTAAAATTGTATGGGCATGGATGCCAATATGCCATATAAGAACCATGAAGACCAGGCAGTGTAAGAATTTGATCAGATGCAAATAATAAGTGCATTTAAATACAAAATGACCATGGTTGTCTAGAATACACAGAAAACTTAGCTCATGAAATTGATGAAGATCTCATCTCTGCAAAATAAGATCTCATGACATTGATGAACATCTCCAATCTGTGCAAAATAAAATCCAAGTGCTCAAAATTCAACTGATGACCCCCATTAAATGTCCAATAAACTGTCAATTGAATTGAACCCAACATTACTTTTTTCTTTTCGCTTTTTATTTTTCTTTTTCTTTTCGATAGGTAAGCTGGGATTGAAACTGAGACCTCAATGTTGAAAAGCACGCTGTCTACCATTAAGCTACAGCCTCAAACCCAACTGAACTGTACATTTCTGAACGTGATAAGGTTACAAGTTACAACAACACGAAAATGCAAAAAGAAGAAAAAGAAAGAAAGAAGAAGAGGAATTCTAGAAGAAGAAACAGATAGGGGTGCCAAATGTTGGCATTTCTCATGACCTATAATTTGGGGGCAAAAAAACATTTTGAATGGACTTGCAAACATAATCCTCAGGCGGAGAGTTTCACGCGTTAGCTGGGGCCCTGATCCACGTAGACCAAGGGCAAACACTCATCGTTTACAGCATGGACTACCAGGGTGTCTAATCTTGTTCAGTTCCCCAGTGCTTTCGCTCCGCAGCTTCGGTAGGGACCCAAAGAGCAGCCTTAAGTCATGTGTGATATCAGTAAAATACGTTAACAAACCTTGAAAACTTCTGGTAAACAAATATATAAGGCTGCATTTGGGTGTACAAATGAATTGATGAAAACCTGATGATGTTTCCTGGTATTCATTACGAGGAAGTAGCCCTCAAACTGCAACAACATTCCTTTTGAGTCCAACATGGGAATAACCCAGTTGCAGCCTAAAGACCACTCCCTCAATGTCAGTGCTGATGAAGGAAATGTAAGTTGATTATTTCCTGCTTCATTGGACCAACAGTTGCAACTAAATTCATATTGCATCCAACTGCACCCTAAATGCACAACATGATTAGCTTAAGAGTAATAATTATAAGATGGAAAAATGATATGGGCCATTTGCTCAAGCTCGATGTATTCCACCTCTATGGTTACTTCTTCAGAAAGTACATCCCATCTCTCAGTTCTAACTTCTCTTCTGATATGAGGCCAGAAAGGAAGCTTTGCAGCTGTTGAAGTGACTTATCATAAGGAGGTTCGGCTACACAGAACATCTGCAACACAAGGTTGTAATTTGTACCAAAAATCAATTGCAAAATGACTTGTCAGAATATATTGTTTTCTGTGATGATCTGAAAATAAGGATTACGTCAGTTCTGCTGAAACTTCTACCTTCAGAGTATTGTGTATCCGATCCAGCGACATGCTCCCGAAATTAGTAAGCATCCCCAAAATAAATTTCTGCAAACAACAAAATATTAGCTAGGACAGCTCATGATTATGTACATTGTTGAAACTTCCTACTGACCATTAGAATGCTCCACACCACATCCCACCAATCATTAGGCAATTGAGGTCTCATGATAAAATAATACATTTTGGGAGTTCTTAAATTATCTCTTGCTTTTGGAGGTAGTTATTGTGGAAATACATGTAATTTTGTTTGTGTATATGTGTGCCATGTACTCCTATGGAGCATTGTGTCATTCTCTCAAAGTGTGCGTGCGTGCGTGTGTGTGAGTTAGTCATTTGACTAACACAACAAAAGTTGTTGCCCTAGTCTCTCTCCCCTTTCTCTCTTATACTCCTACAGATTTCTTCTACAACAGATTTCTACTTGGTGTGTTTGTGTGTGTGTGTGTGTGAGTGTGTGTGTGTGTGTGTGTGTGTGAGAGAGAGAGAGAGAGTCATGTGACTAACAACAAACACAAGTTGTTGCCCTACTCTCTCTCTCCCCTTTCTCTGTTACACTCCTACAGATTTCTACTGTTATCTTGTCTTGCAATAATAAATTTCCCATTGTCTTTTCAGAAGAGAAACTATTGCTCTCATGGGGGGGGGGAGCTTAATGCAACTCATTTGTCTACCACAACTTTGATTGAGCCAAAGGGCATAATACTTCAAACTCACAAAGGGGGGGAGTCGGCACCAAACCATGATGAAAAAACAAGGATTTCAAAGGGAATTGACCCCAGAATTTTCCAAAACTTTCCGACTTTTTGTTAAAATTTTCTCATTTTCTCTTTCCATTAATGGCCTGTTTGGCTCCATGTATTTGAGGAGAAGTGAGAGAAGTGGATTCCATGATATGAATTCTCATCAATTCCAATTCTTATCAATTCAGATTTTCTGTTTGGCAGCCAAGATTTGGAGAGAAATCAAACATGAAGGAATGGACGCTGTAAATTTTAATCCCACCGTATACCAACCGTATTAGCCTCGATTTTTAAATCCATGCCATTCATCCATTTTTACAGATCATTTTATGCCAAGATCCAAAAAATAAAGCAAATCCACATCTAAAGTGGATCATAAAACAAGAAAAAATGGAGAGTGAGACCATTATGATGCACGAAAGTTTTGGATTAAACTGAAATTTGTGTGGTCCCTTCATCCAGGTCTTTGTGACCTTATCAACAAGTTGGATGGAAAACATAAATCATGTTGGGTCCCATAGTTAGGGACACATTACGGTTGGTCCCACGGTGGGAAGGATTTCTCCTCAAATCCCACCTTTTTTTTTGAGGATTTGAAAAAGGGCTAAAAGTGCCTTTTTGAGTTCTCCTGGATTCCTCTCAAATCCACTTCTCATCAAATCCATGGTGCCAAACAGAATAAAGCAACCAGTTTCTCCTCCTTTCTCCTCAAATCCATGGTGCCAAACGGGCCATAAAGGTTGTTGATTAATGAATCTTGTCATCTATCAAAACAAAAACAAAAAAAAGTAGAGGGTCTCGTTAATCATGTTGACGTCAACAGGCATTAGTTGCTACTTGCAAATTGGTCATTTCAGAAAATAAGTTTTGGTAAAAAGAAAAGAAGTTGCTTGACAAAGGCATGCTCGAAGGTCCCCAGCATCATATACTAAAGAATTCAATTCATCGGCTGTTATAAGCTTTAACTTGTTTCTTTAATTCTGAGAATTAGAAGTAGGGACAGAGAATAAAGTTTAGGAAACTACTTTGCTTATCTTTGCCATATGATTTATGAATGGAAGTAGGGAGGTATTGTTCCTGTTCTCTCTATTGTTCTTGAAGAAATTGAAGGCATTGCTTCCTTGGGTCTCTCTTAAGCTGTTGTCAACCCTTCTCTAGCATACTTGCTTAGTAGATATGCGATTCGATAGATTCTTCATGGATCTTTTATCTTCTTAGCATTCAAAAACAAGGGATTGTCTACATCAAGGCTTTTCCATATGCATGAAGAATTATATATCAAATTGTGTGTCCAGCACTGCTCAAACCTCATAGACTAGTCATTTCTTTCAGCAGTTGTTCCTCAACAGAGGCGATAGATCTCTCCCCCTCTTCATCAGCCACTAAAAGCTCCTCACAGCTCCCACTGTTAACACCATTCCTATTTGTATCAGCCATGTCATCCACAATAGTAAAAACATGGTCATCAGACTCTGCTCCCACTGATTCTGCAAGGATTCCCTGGGAAAAAAACATATAAAAAACAAATGATAAAGAATCCAAGTAACAATAACTAACTAGCTCCCTAGCCCCCATAAATATCACAAGCTAATGACAATATGACATAGAACAAGGACTTGAAAGTCAAGTTCCAAGGCAAAGCGCGAAGCAATGGCTAACAAATTATCAGGGAACATAAACTGAGTTCCTCAGACATTGAGAATAACAGATGAAAGGAATCACAATATCCTGTAACAATGTGCAAGAAATTGGCAGCAACACTACTTTCTCACTGAAAGGACAAACACAGATAAGTTTCCAATTCCTATTTTCCTCATGAAATCACACTTTAATATTTAAATAAATGAACAAGTAGGGATCTCCTTACACAGACAACTGAATGAAAAGTAGCCCCATACCGGACAAGCATATTATTGCACTTCAATGAACTCCCAGCTTCAAAAGAGACATTTAGACAGTCATCATCAATATTAAAATGTATTTTTCTTTTAGTTGGTAAACAGTGGATGTACTAGCCATGTTCATCTGTGCTTCTCAAAAGAACTCCCAACGTTCACCCATGCATAATAATATACTACTTGGAATGTAAACAAATTCTTTTAGAAAGGATTCAAGAAGTTAACCAATCCGAACCATGGTATTCAAAAAAGGTTACATAACGGCCATTACGTAATGGTAATGGTCTGACCTGTTACTCGATAAGGGGTATAACGGCTGTTCTGAAAAGAAATAAAAATAAATAAATAAATAATAATAACCATTACACGGCCATTACGGTCTGTATCATAATGACCATAAGGCTGGCCATTACAGCCATCATTACCGTAATTGAATTCCTTCTTATCGAATCCAACATATGCCTTTTAGCAATAAAAAGTTAACTCATTAGCAATAGAAAGTTAACCATGTTTACTTCCATGTGTATGGCGTATTTATAGGCCTTTCTTCAATCACTTTCCTAATCTAACTATAGCACTAATTGTCTTTATCATGCTAAATAAATTTTTTCAACTAAAAAGGAAACTTCTACTGAACTTGAAACCAAAAGGAACAGACTATCTTGCTAACTAGACTAATCTGCTCGTGTACAAATGAATGGTGCACATGTGTGAACAGTGGTTGCATATGGAAACCACTCTCACCAAACTGCCTGTAGGGCCTACCAGTCTGATCATAGGTGGCAGATTATTGCGTTGCCTTCAACAAAGAATTGCCCCACCAAAGACTTCAAAAAGATCCTCAGCTGTCCAAGACCTCTATAGCTTGGCACAATTGTATTCATATAGGGCCTGGAAAAGCAGCTTAGACTGACTCAATTGAAACACGTTACTCATGATGATACACCAAAAAAAGAAGAAAAAAAATTCTAGTTTACGAGTTTAAAAGGAAAAAAAAAAAAAAAAAAATGAAAGGTGAAGGTTATAATTGCAATAAGCCTCATGACTTCATTGCTTGACATTGGAGTGCAGCATCAGTGTACTAGTAAAGCTAAACAAAGATTAGAACACAATTCCATTAAAGTATGAACCAGGTGTTTCCAACTAAAAGCGATGTATATGAGCAACTCCAGCAGCTAGAAATGAATTCCATATATTCTTTCTCAACAAGGAAAAAAGGAACTCTCTTAACATACTTTGCTTGTCCAAAAGCTTATCCTTCGATTTAGTGTATCCACAGGCACCCCTACTGCAGCTGCAAGGTTCTTAGAAGTCCAACTGAAAGAAATGAATGTTAATTAGTACTAGAAGCAATGCAAAATAAAATAAAATAAAATGGTGAAACATCCTCAATTACCTTGTTTGCTCTTGAAATTGCATGATGATTGCAGCATGCACTGGAGCTACTGTGAACTGGATAATCCGATCTTCAAACTGCAACTCCAACTGAAATAGCAGCATCATAGTAGACGGCACATCAATTTAAAAACGTCCTTTCATCATTAATTAGGCTTCATGTAGCCAACCCCAATTAGTTAGGACAAGGCTTAGATGATGCTGATGATCATTAATTAGGAAACCTTTCTGTTATAGCTACACAAAAATGTAGCAATTCACCAGCCAAGAAATCATTTCAGAGTTCTAAAATAATATAGCCTTAATTAATGTGCTCTGTTAATGTTTCTAACCTTGACTGTTCCAAGATTCTTCTTCCATAATAACTTGCGAGGGGTTTTGATTTCATGAAACCTTTTTGCATAATCAGAAAGCAGTTGGTCCACAGATGCAGGTATGTTAAGGGACTCGGCCTGCCATTTCTCTTCAATGTCAACCACAGTGCACAAAAGCTTGTAGAATAAACATAGTTTTCTGATAAGCTATCAGCAAAAGCACATATACCCACAGGCATACTCAAGATACTTGAATCATATAACAAATAAAGCTCAACAAGAAAGTTTATATGCAATGATCTAATGATTCTGAAAAACAATCTGTCAGATAAGATATGAGAACTCTACAGAAGAACATGTGTATAGATTTTCAAGTGAACTGCATCAGCACCGAAGTTGTTGACAAGAGGCATTGACACAGATGGAAATATCAAGAAGAAGAGATAAGAATATAGATAATAAAGAAATTCCAGGGATAAATACTGGATGAATCACACACTCAAAAGCATAACAGTTAAAAACTTCTCTAGTGCATATTATCAATAGTTTCAGAAAGGTCCAAATTGATAACCCACCAAAAACCCATACTAATGACCTTCTAAACAACTTCAAAACACCATTTCAAAATCCCCAAGGACTCATAACTCAACTCTGACTAAACATCTTTAGAGGCATCTAGAATGCCAGAAACATCTAGAACTCAAACTATCAAACCCTAAAATTAGTTTCTGATGGAGCAATCACATGCATGGGACCAAGTGAAGCCACATGATCACCTTTCTCTTAGATTCCTGATTCTGCACAATACCTATAACCATTTTATTTTATTTTTGAAAGATTATCTAAGTCAAACAGTCATAACTTGCTCGATTGGTGTCAGAATTACATGATCTTGGGCTCAATAGAAAGCTAACTCAACAAGCCTTCAAACAGGAACATCTTCATGTTGTTCCGATATCGAATAACACTAGATATAGAGTCACAATCATGTATGAAGAAATATTGTATCACCTAGACTAAAGAAAGAGACCAATTAAGTGAGCTTCCATATGTGGTGGTTTAGGCCAAGCTTGGACTACATTAGGTGCAGTTGACAGCAGGAACACTGATTGTTTAAAATGCTAGGAGCTTGACCTTGAAGGCTTGAACTATAATGAAATACTGTAAGGTGCACTAAATGGATACACCTGCAACTACATCTCCTAGGAACTAGTTATTATCAAGATCAGTGCCTAAAGGAGTTGTCAAAGCAGAAGTGATTAACTATAACAGCAACAGTAAGAGCATGACAAACAGCACTAAATTTCATAATTTCTTTTTAAGGGTGCACAAAATTTCACAATTACACTCGAAAATGGTTAAGAGACTCATTTGAAAACATATAAAAATCATGGTTCTGAAATCAATGTCAGAGGGCATATTGGCCCGGCTTAAAAAAGATACTAGACAGGCATCACGTATTGGTATAGGCCAATATTGGTCAGAAAAAAAAAAAAAAAAGAGCGAAGAATTAAGGAGGATATAAAAAAGAAGGGAAAAAATGAAATTTCAAGAATCTATCTTCTTCTTTTTTATTGTATTTTGGACATGTATATAATCGTGTATCCAACCTTTTGTTTGATAAGAATGTTGACTAGCAACTTGATCTGTTTAAAGTCAAACAAATGGGGCCATAATTGAACAAAAATCAAATATGATTTGTGGACAAAGGGCCCATTACATTCAAATATAAATACAAATACAAATACAAAAAAAAAAAAGAAGAAGAAGATTAGAACAACAAAAAAAGTGTGATGGTTTACCCCTGATTTTCTCCATAATGGCCCATTCTGCTTCAGTTCATTAAATCCCACTCAAATTTTTTTGTTATGATCCCCAAAATAGGCCTAGATCTAGTATAAAGATGAATTTCTACGCTTCCTCCATGAGTTAAAAATGAAAAAGGAGATAAAATTGGAGGGGGGGGGCGCTGGGGGCGCTTTATGGCTGTATCGGAAGTATCCGCTGTATTGGTCTCATATCAGCCAATACCCAACTATGGCCGATATAGGCCCATACAGTGTATCGTATGTAGTTGATACGAATATGATATTTGACACTGAGCAAACAGTAAAAAGAAGTCAATTTAGAAATACATATCGTGATTCAATAAGCCACACCAAGCAACTTGAATGCACTTGAACAATGTCATTATTTAGTGTTGACATAGGCCTTTACAACAAAACTCCTCAAGCAATCATAGTTACCCTTAAAAGTATATAAGCATCTCCTTCAACACAGTACTATTAGGAGCTACTTTAGCTCTTGCTCAAAAAGACATTAAGAGAAGTTTAGCCTATTCTACAATGTCTCAATTGGGTTATACTATGTTAGCCCCAGGGATAGGTTCTTATTGAGCTGCTTTATTCCATTTAATCACTCATGCCTATTCGAAAGCATTATTGTTTTTAGGATCCAGATCGATTATTCATTCAATGGAACCCATTGTTGGATATTCTCCAGATAAAAGTCAGAACATGGTTCTTATGGGTGGTTTAACCAAATATGTGCCAATTACAAAAACGACTTTTTTATTAGGTACACTTTCTCTTTGTGGTTAGAGTAAAACCTGACCTGTTGACCCTTTGAACCGCAAAGCAAAAATTCCAAGTTTTAATAAGCTTCAATTTCTGTTGTCATCTCTAATTCTGTATTCCACAATAGTCATACAGTTGATGTTATAGATTGCCACTAGTACCTGGATTGGCGGCCAAAAGTTTGAAGATATTATGGTAGCATCAAGAACATCCAGTGGCACTCCCATTTCTTCTTGCCCGGCACCTAAAAATACAAAGGCAAGAGACTTTATAAATCAAATGTCCAAAATGATAGATACTTTAGTTTCCTGCAGGTTTTCTTTCTTGGAAAAATGCACATAACTATTTCCACAGTCTACATAATTGTATCAGAAGTTTCAGTTTCAAGAAGAACCTCTCTGCAATGGCTGTATGGTTGCCTTTATATTCGCATTTGTCCTCTTGGAATCAATCAGATCATTAAGCATAATTTCACACCTTTGCATGCTGCTCTCTCCAAAGTGTATCTAGAAATGATAACCAGAAAATGGCATAAAAATCTATTCAGAATAAAAATAGAAAAATAGAAGAAAAAAATCTGTTCAAAAGGTTAAAGCAATTAAACTAACAAAATGACAATATGACTAGCAAACTTGATCAAACAATAAAAGTAAGAAATAAATGAATAAGAATCAAGACCACTGACAGGCCCAATAAATCAAGATAGACCTCCCAAGCATTCAACAAGAAAACCTACCTTAAGAAGTTCCAAAGTACGAATCTCTGAGTCAATATCATAATCAGCTTTATTCAGAAGCTTCTCTGCTAGCATTACACGATATTCATTGACAAGTTGATCCTTTGAACCAATTATGCTAACCATCATACCTAGGATATCAATCTTTCTTCTGTTCCTGCTACCCTTCAATGGGTCTGCCTCAACCGGGTCAGGTTCCCAGCTGAAGAAAAAAAGAGCATAAAATCAATTACAGGAGTAGAATCTTATTTTAAATATGGGTAGTGGCAGGCAAACTTTTTCTTGAAGGATGAGTTACAGGGAAACACGCTAGAGCTAGCAAAGAAGATATTGAAGCAAATCTAAGAACATGCACCAAAGTGTTTGCCATTGGAAAGCATGACAAACAAAACATACCGCTCAGCCTTAGTCCATGCCTGCTTGTCATCAGAGTTGAAATCATCATCACAATCAGCATTCTCTTGATTTTCTGCATCTCTGTTTAACTCCTCAAGAAGGCTATCCCCAGTATTCCCAGGCCCATTGGGATTTCCTCCAGTCCCATCAGTAAGCATGGTCACAATGCATTTTATGGTATCCTTTCTTCCTCTTAAATATTCTCTTATTGGTTCACCTACTGCTTCAAGGAATACACCAGTCGGGTCTATAGTTCTGAGCGCCTTAATAGTTGAAACATACTGGTGCAGTATGTCGTTGGTTGAAGCGCCAGCAGTAAGCAAGCGATATCTTAAAGCAGAAATAAATGAATCAACAAGCTTTGAATGTTGACCAGTATATTCTAGACACCTCTTTAAGTCTTCTATTGCTGGAGAGCTGCAAAAGCACATATTAATCTATGCAGGATCATTTTTTTTTTCAAACAAAACAAGAAAAGGAGAACTCCTTCAACACACTTATAAGAAAATTTAAATAATATTATCTGCAGGAAAAAAAAGTGCACAACTACATACTGTCCACTATGATACCTTGATCCTTTGAGAATCTAGATTACGCAACATGGATACTTGGATAAGGGATCCTCCTTCCCCAAGACTTGAATCCAGGTCTATCCACTTTTTGGTCCCTGGAGTGCTAGAGCTACCAGATATTAGAATCGACAATGAACTGTACCAATTGAGCTACGAACCCAACTTCATATTATGTTGGGGAATATTTTATCACTTTTTAAAGTGGTAATGATAAACAAAATTGATATAGTTTCAAAGAGTAAGGAATAGATGATGAAAATCTGTCTCCCCAGATGATGCTCTATCCCCAGGCGTGCGCCTAGGTGTGCCTAGGCATGCGCCTAGTGCATAACACCTGAGTTGACCTAGGTGCACCCAGCTGCCACCTGCATAATGTTGCAACATACGCTCTTTAAGTACCTTAAAGAAAGGTATTTTATATCAAAGCTTTGATTATGAAAATGCCTCTACCAAATTTCTTATATTTTCATGCAATCTTCTTCCTGATTTCATTCTTCTATTGGTGTTTCAAACACTACATTGAGCTTCTTAAAAGCTATTTGAGTTTCCATTTGTGGCATGCAAGAGATTGACAACGAACTGGGGATTTTATAGGAATTCAAAAATGTCATGTTACAAGACTTATGGATATGGAAATTTTGGATTCTTACGGTTTGAAATTTTTTGGGAATATGAGCAAAAAATATTCTGGGTTGGGAATTCGGGGGAGTCGGGGAAATTAGGAAATTTAGGGTTAGGATTTACGGAAATCAGACATCATGGTTTCGAATTGGGGGAATTTAGGAGACATTGGGGATGTGGGGTTGTGTGCTAAGAGGAACTGAGAATTTTATAAAATTATGTTTTGAGCTTCACGGTGAATCGGTTGTTTGGACCCATCCTCGTCGCCGATCCTTGATGAATGAGGAGCTTGAGGAGCATGCCTGCCCTGTTGGAATGGCTTCACTCTTGCAGGCCGTCTCTGATGCGATACAATGGCATCGTGTGGTCCAACGACAAGTCCGGGTGCTTCTCGGTTAGATCTTTCTATTCATGCTTCAAGAAAAAGGGACATGTGTAGCGAATACTGCTCATGTTTGGCATTATGGGGCCCCTCCTAAAATCGAGACTTTTGCTTGGCTAGTAGGCAGAAAGAGAATCTTCACCATAGACAATCTCCAAAAGCGATCCATAACTATCCCAAATATTTGCCTTCTATGTATGTCCAATGCAGAGACAGTGAACCATCTCCTTCTTCATTGCTCTTTTGCTACACAAGTTCGGGCTTCCATTACAACAAGATTCAGCCTAGCATGGTCCATTCCTTTTGATATTAGCGACATCTTCTCTACTTAGCAAGGAGTGCCTCTCGACAAGAATTCGCGAGCACTGTGGAGACTGTCTCCTTGCAGGTTTGTGGACAATTTGGGGCGAAAGGAATGGAAGATGCTTCCGTAACATTTGTCATAGCGTCGTTTGGGTAGCCAATCATGTTTGGGATATTGTATTAGAGTAGAGCGCAGCCTTGGGTTGCTTGTGTTAGTTTCGTTTTCTTTGTTTCTCCTTCTGCTTTTATTTTTCCCTTGCGTTGTTTCGGGTTTTGGCGGCCATGTCAACACCCTTTTCATGCATTTCCAGATATCTTAAAAAAAAAAAAAAAAGTTTCAAGGTTCAGGAAATCAGGAATTTTTGAAATTTAAGATTTTTGTCAATTCATTGAAATGTCTGAGTAGATATAAGTTTTTAGAAGTGATGTCTAACTATCACTTTATTTAAAATACATATAACTTTATAATTAATTATTTATCATTTTATTAAATTAGTTTTAGAGCTATAACCATTAAAAAAATCAGTATATAACCTACATATAACATATAAGATTTAAACATACATTTCTAATAAAGGTTGCGCCTAGAATCTCCAGGCATGCGCCTAGGCGTTTTGAACATACCAAAGGCAGTTGTACCTAGCCTTTATCTACACTGCACAAGATTTGAGTGGGATTCAATGAATAAAAGATAAATGGATACTTTTGGGAAAAGTAGGGGTAAACCATCACTTTTTCTTCTTTAAATCCTCGTTTTGTTGTATTTCCATGTAATGGCCCCTAATCCACCAAATAATGCTTGATCTATGTTCAATTATAGCCTATTCAGTTTACTTCCAGCAGGTTAAGCCAACAGGACAGCATTCTTATCAAAAAGTGGACTAATACACCATTGAGTACTCACTAAAAACTCACACACACACACACACACACACACACACACACCCCGTGAGGGTGCAGATAGATTCTAGCATTTTACATTTTTTTCCTCTTTTCTGATAATTTTTCAAAAAAAAAAAAAAAAAACTATTTCAGCTGATACAGGCTCATGCATTGCCCAAGATCAATCCAATATGTACCATATCTTAACAATTTTAGGACCAACCAATATGACTGCTGATATATATATAACTCTACCATATTGCTTGAAATCAATCAAAAATATCTTGTTTAAAAAAGAAACTAATCACAGTGTACCACAACTAAAAGGCTACTAACTTTTGCACCAGAAACTGGAAAAAGACATGAAGTTGTGGTAGCTATAAAATTTATTCTTAGATGTAAAATTACACATGACAGCATGCTTATTATAGCGAACCTGGCAAATGAGAGAGAGAGAGAGAGAGAGAGAGAGAGAGAGAGAGAGAGAGAGAGAGAGAGTACCTTTCAGGGTAATCTACAATAATCTCAAAAAGCTTGCTTATTCTCAAGTCTTGCAACGTTTCATAAGCAAAATACTCAAGCCGAAGCTGCCATCTAATGAGTCCTTCAGAAGGAATATCAATCCCAGGGAAACATAATGATGGACACGAAGCCAAAGGCGACTTGATACCAGATGATGCGCTATCAAAACCAATTGAGTCCCCCAAATAAGCAAGAAGAGCGTGTAAGAATTGAAGAGGTACAGCCTGCATGCAAGTAGAGAAGAATATAAGAAGGAATCCATGTGTGACAATTAATCATACATAGCTCTAAGAAAGAAACTGAGAAATGGACAAACCAAGGTCCCAACAATCCAAAAATAAAAACCAAAAAACCCAGATCTAAAATCCCTACTATAATCTACAGCATGTGTGTTGTGCACAAACTTTCTCCACATGATGTCCTTTATGGCTGAGAAATATGAACAATTGTGTTAGCCAATTGGAATAATTCCTAGACTTAGATGACAGATGGGTATTGCTCATTAAAGCAGTGGACCTATGACTGTACTTGAGATGCTATACACAGCATCATGGGAAGAGGAAAATTGTGATGTGAGGGTAAATTATGACAAGCGTTACTAATATCATGTTGTATAAGATGCATCATCCAGGTCAACAGTACTTGGAGATACTTGGATCAGATGCATCGCCCATTAAGTGCTGTTCACATGTTTTTGTAGATAGCTTCTTCATGTTAGACAAGATAACAATGCAAGCCGACAAAAGACTAAAATGAAACCTTTTCATTTGATTTTGAACACAAGAAAATGAACAGCACTTAATGGACTTGTGACATATTATGCTTGAAGTAATGCATACAAAGTCCTGCATGAAGTTGTTTTGTTCCACGAGTTACTGCCTAGGCATAGGTTGCACTCATTACGCTTAACAATCAGCCAGTCTAACAGACTTAGAGATACTTCTTTCTTTCTTGCTTCTTTTTCTTGAATGGAAGTACTGAGAAATTCCCTAGAAGCCGATAAAAAGACAAGGACTGCTGGCCTGGCTACAGGATACTTAAATGCAAAACACACAATTTTTTTTAGAACTAGAACTAGTAGCCAAGGTACACAGATGTATGACAAGTTTTACCTGTTCAATTCTATTTTTGAAAGATTTTGGTCGAAATATTAAGTCGCTTGCAGAAAGTCAAATGAACAGTCAACAAAACAGAAAAAAGAAACTAGGGATGAAAATAATCCATTTCAAAAATCTTGGTTACTAGTATGGCTTGAAATTATTTTCAAAATGACCTCTTCTTCTTCTTCTTTTTTTTCTGTAACAGGGGCTGTGCGAATACATACCCCCTCTACCACAAATTATGATGTCCACTCTCCCACATCGGGAGATAGTACAACAGCCCACCTCCCAAGCGCCCTAGGCCACCACCTTCTTGATCACAGATTGACCCATCAAAGTAATATACGTGTGCAACATCCAACCACTGCAAAAAGTTATCCCCACCATGATGATTGCCTCTCGCAAAAATTAGATAGATACACTCATCAAGTGGGCCACAATGCATTCTTCTATTATATTAGTGGCTATTCATTATTTCTATGTTGTGGGCCTTGTGGCCCACGTAATGAATGAATCTCATTGACGTTAGCACTAGGTGATCCTCATGGTGAGCCCAACTATTGGAAGGATTGGATATCGCACCCAGATGACAGTTTGGAACTTACCCATTGGTTGGATGGTAACTTATCGTCCAACAGGTTGGATATGAGCATATCTCATGTGAGTGTGAGGTGTGCTCCAGTGGTCCAGGCAAAAGTGGGGCCCAATGGTGTATGTATCACATTCAACCCGTCCATCGGAAGTGTCCCCTCAAGTTACCTGCAAGCCTGAAAATAAGCTTGATCCAAAACTCGGGTGCACTACACCAGAGGGAACGAGGTGGACAAGGGATACTCACCCTTGATTCTCACCAAGGCCAACCGAAGTTGCAGAATACCCTGATTTTTGCCCTGACCCTTCATCCATGGCAGATTAAGGATGATGATGGCCTAGATTCGATAACACAAAATGTTTGCCCCCCCACTGCAAATCAAGTGCTGATGTCCCCTCTCAATCTGTCCAATGTCCTATGGCCCACTTAAGTTTTTGTTTGGACATGTTTTTGGGCTCTGAAGGTAATGTGGAGCAACACATCTTATGCTGCCACCCCCCCCGGTACGCGCACACACCATATCTAAACCTTATTGTAATTAATTGGGGTTGGCTACATTGAATCATGTTCCACCATTCCACTCTATCAAGGGCCTTTAGTCCAGTTAAACATAAGTCATCAAGTCTTTTCTTACTACCTCCACCCACGTCCTTTTAGACCTTCCCTTTGCCCTTTTAGAGCCTTCAACTTGTACCAACTCACTCCTAACCGGCACAATTCTTGGTCCCCATTACACTGGCACATGACCAAACTATCGAAGTCTCCTTCAACTTAATCCCTTGAATGCATTCATTTCTAATTCTATTCTTCCTTGTCTTGCTACTTATCCATCTCAACATCCTCATTTCAGCTACACCCATCCTAGGAACATGTTATTCCTTAACAGCCCAACATTTTGTCACGTAAAGCATGGCTGGTCTTATAACCGTCCTATAAAATTTCTATATTGTTCACGATTTCATCCTTTCTAGTACCTTGTTAGGCTTTGAAACATGAACATTTCTCATTAATAATTTTCTCTACATCATCATTCCACTACCAAGTTTCCTAAATATGATTCGTTTTTCCCTCTAGATACTCCTAAAATATCTTTTTGCCACTTTTCTAATGAGCCCAGCCATCTCATTCCACAAAATTTACTTCTTCCATGACATTTCACTTTCCTTCTTCTATAAATATATTTCTGAATAACATTGTTTTTTCTCCTTTTAAATTCCACCAAGTTTTTGAAAACCTATTAATTTCATTCTTTTCTCCCATCTCTTATTGTAAACACCCATAACCATTGCCTAAATAGCGCAGCCAAACTCTCTCTTGGTATAACCTTGCAGTCCTTACATATTGATCGTTCTATCTTCCTAAGTAGAAAGAAATCTATCTGGCTTGTATATGATCCACTTTTGAAAGTAATATATTCATCTCTTTCTAAAGTACGTGTTTGCTAGAGTTAGGTTGTATGGCAAAATCAATGATAACATCCCCCATCTCATTTCTTCTCCCAAAATTGATTATCTCCTCTCCTGACACAATTTTTATTAATATACGCATGCACACAAGCACATATACATATATATTTATGTATACATGTATATGTGTATATACTATATAGATAAACATTTGAATATTGAATATTATGTATGTGTGTATGTACATATATGTATGTACATTCAAAACCAACAGCTCAATGGAAAATATTTTCAGATATTTGTCAAATAAAATCCTAATTGAGTTGCATTTTTACAAAGAAAAAAAAAAAAAAAAAAAAAAAAAAAGAAGAAAAGAAAGAAAAAAAAGAAAGAAAGAAAGAAAGAAAGAGAAAAGATAAATATGTACCTGAATCCACTCTTTAATAGACTCTAAGACAGGACTCTTATAATCATCACCAGCCAAATTATGAACTTTGGTCTGTTACGAAAACAAGAATATTAGCAAACACACAAATGAGACATTGTTACATGTTAAATTCGAAACTAACTTGGAAGTTGGTCTTCAGTCCAAAAAATTGTGAAAGAAACCATAGGAAACTCTTCCAAATTAAATGAGATTGAAGAAATACCAATCGCATAGAACTTACCTTCAAAAGCAAGAATATGGCAGAAGCATAGGCATCTTCAGTCATGGATGTAAATCCAAGACTCCTTAAATCACGAACAACCTTACCTATGTTTTTCACCAATATGTTGTTCCTTGTAGAGTTTGTCTCCTGATGACTTTCAACAAAATCCACTTCATTGATTCTTGAGAAAAGCTCGCTACTTTTATCTAAATTAATATCACCTTTGAATTGAGTTTCACACCCATCTTCGTCTTGTCCAGCCATCATTGTACTCAATTCTTCCAACCTCTCCTTAAAATACAAGCGAAGAATCTCTAATGAAAGAAGGTGAAAGAATAGTGTGAGATGAGATCAAACTCTTTCTAACATCTATGATGCAACCAAATGCTTCCAAAAGAATAACTCCCATTAAAAACAATAAACCCTAATAAATCTCATGAACGACATGATCCCTCTACAGCATGTAACTCCATGCTTCAACTAAGGCCATCAATAGATCGGGTTTGGGTTGGGACACATAGTACTCGTACACACACTAACCAGGTTTAGATCTTGCTGGTTCCGTGTCCCTCCAGGTCCGGATCTAGTTCTTGAATACCCAGACCCATATCCAATCGGATTCAGGTACCATCAGGTTTTTGAATCTAAGTTTCAAGTTCGGTTAGGGAAAATGAGAGCATTTACATGTGCCCACCGGACGGATGGATTAGATCGCATACATGTGGAACTTTAATCGGGTTCGGGCCAGGTCCATGTGATGAATCCAGTTAAAGTTGGGTTAACTTCGGTCTAGTTGGGTCTAGTTAGTCTTTTTTATATATATTTGATGATTTTAGCAACAAAATGAGGTTTCCTAAACCACACAACTGTAAGAGAGTTCATTTACACATCATTCATGTGTCAAACTAGACCCGACTGGACCCAACCTGCCCAACTTTAACTGGGTCCATCACATGGACCAGGCCCGAACCCAACTAGACCTGATTTTTAACCGGGTTCAAAAGGTGAGGTACAAACACAACCCAATTTCTTAACAAGTCCAAAATATAGGATCCATACCCATTAAAATTGGGTCAGGTCCATTGGGTACCTGCAGGTCCAAATGCCCGTAGACAGACTTAGCTTCAACTAACAAGAGCTAGTTGAAAAGTTGCGAGAAATCATAAGGGTCTGTTGGGTGCTACTTAAAAATGAGTTCATCTCATTTTAGTTAACAGTAATTATGAATTAGATATTATAGTTTGTCTAATACATAAAAATCTCTAACATATAATTACAGTTTAATGGCACCCAAACAGATTCTAAAAGAATAAATGTCGTAAAGCGCTCAAAATGTGTGGCTTGAACATATCAAATCACTCCAACCACTCAATAGTCGATTTTTATGAAACATATGAGAAACAGACAAATGTATCTAGTAAAGAGTACAATTTGAGCAAAAAGGTTGTGAGAAAAGAAAAGGGTACACAAAAGAACACCATAAGCAACTTAGATGATAAGACCCTAAAAACATAAGAAGAATCGCTTGGAGTAACGAAGAGAATACCCAGAACCTTCTACGCTTGAAATGTAGTATGAGGAGCAAAGATGCTTATGACAAATAGAAGATTTTTTTAATGAAGAGAAAAAAAATATATATATTTCATTCCAATGAAACGAGACGGCTATAACCGACAAAACACAGCCCCCAATATAAATTGGATTCATAACAAGTTCAACCCAAATACAAGGAAAGCTCTCTTTTTGTAACAGTATCACCTAGCTAAGATTAGAGGATGCATTACAAAATGTTCCAAATTGGACAAAGTATAGCCGGAAAAGATAGTCACCACAGCATTCTCCTTTTGCCCCCTCCTATTCCATTATTCCAGGCTTCCAACAACATAATATTGCTTTCGGCATCACCGAACCCACTCCGTACCGCTTAAAGCACCACCAATAAAGAACAGTGGATAAGAAGATGATCCAACATTTCAGCACTAAAGAGCCACTAAATACACTATTCAACAAAATATGCTGCTTACTCAGATTATCGACTGTCGAAATCTTGTCCCACGCAACCAACTATGCAAACACCGCCGCTACTAGTGGATGATTTAGACAATCAGATAAGTGAGGATGCCTTATTACCTCCCTCCCACTCTTCATATGAGTAGCACAGCCTAACTCATAAGGCACCCAAGCAGCTCCATCCCCAAAGTTGTATACCCCTTTCTACTCCAAAATGCCCAAAAGTCTCACAAGGTCCTCACTTTTGTTGTCCATCATGCTTCTTCTGAAGGGTGGCATCCTCATACCCTTTACTCCACTCCCCTTCCCACTTGATGCCTTGGCTAGTTCCTTTACCTTCTGAAGAGACAAGATTGCAGAAGATTTAAACTCCAATTGCAACAGCCTTTCAGTGCAACATCTATGCTTCAAAATCTAATTAACTGCACTAAATTCTTGCGCCACATTATGAACCTCTTTCGGCATCCCTGACACTTGATATCTGGATGACCCATGTGTGGACCACCTGAATTCTAACCCAATATACTGCATCCAGGCCATACGTCCCTAAGTCCAATAAAATGGTGTTTCAGTCCAATCAGACAGCCCATAGATATGAATCAATTGCTACCTTGAGGCTTGTCTACAAATTGTACAACTACATACAGCTAGACAGTTGTGTACAAGAGCATATAAATGATATATGGAGGAGGTATGGTGGAAGTTGCAGTCTCCATTGCATTAACTGTCTGATATGCCATACAGCTGCAAAAGAATAGGATTTTGTACCGCCATACGGCATCATAAATCCTTGTGGGTGTACATAAGGCCCGTACGCATGATATATACAGATCTAGAGTAGACTGTGGCCTCTTTAGGTCAATCAATCAGCATTAAATGCTGTTTACATCAACCATTTGCCTATTATACTCAAACATAGAGTGTGTACGGCCTATTTCAGAAATGTACAGTTGATATAATGGGAGGCATAACTGGTTTAAATGTCTTTACCTACAGACTTTCAATTATTTCTTTTTATTTGGACTCTTTTAGTTTAATAGCAAGCAGTGTAGAAAAGGCTGCTTTATGTATGACCAATAGGATTAGTTTCTTAATTTTAACATTATCCAACAGAAAGCTTTCTTTTGTAGGCCTTTTGGTATCAAAAGAGAGCTTAACATAAATATGGCTATGTAAAAACCATGACTTATGGAGACTTGTTGATAATTATTTGAATGAAAGAATGCTGTTTTTTTTCTTGATTCCTGCATTGTGATGCCTTAACGATTGTGTGAAGCAATTCCACATATTTATCCTTTTATTTGTTGTTCACCTTTATGAACCAAATACAGCTCACAATCACTATTCAATTATTTTGGAGTTTGACTCGATTGGAGAAGATGAGAAGATCTACATTGGTACGTATTTTTAAATTCGGTCCATTTTACTATGATCCTTCAAGTTGCACCATCAACATACTTTTACTTTCCAGCACCTTCTTGCACACCCATCTTTCCCATCACCAGATCTCTTCAGCCATTCTGCCGAAAGGGCTAGACTCATGACTTTGACAGACTTGATTCTTGTTCCCCCTGTAACCATTGGCTTACAGACTTCCATTCCACAAGGTCATTTTTCTCTCCTCTTCCATTCCTCACCATAGACATTCTATTAACATTCTTTCCGACTTGTACATGGGCGATGAGACGGCAACAAGTAAATCAGCATTCTTCGCATTTCCACCATAATCAATGTAATATGCTACCAAACACAAACACACATCCATGCTCAAAAAGTAGGAAACTAGCCTCACTCTTCCAATAACCAGGGTGGATCCCATAACCCTTCTGAAAGTTTACAAATACGCAGAGGAAGGCCCAAGTAAGAAGACAGAATCTATAGGAGATACCTGTATTTTTAATAAAGTAAAAGAAAGGAACTAAATAAACAAGCTGCTTCCAAGTGGTGTCAGTAGACCTCTGCCAGGAGGAATAAACAGGCAAATGCCAGTAGCCTATTGCACATAATATGAAAAACAGTGGCTTAATAACAGGCAACTAAGTGTCGCATGATCAGTGAAATCACTGCAGGGAAAGAATCACATTCACTTGGAACAAGTGGTGCTTGCACCATTCTTCCTTGGCTCAATTATATCAGAATGCGGATGGCCATTTGCATCTAGGCAAAAAAATGAATTGTAGATGTATACGGTGGCAGCCCTCAAAAGCAAACATGAATTGATAGGAAATTGCCCATGAGAAGTTATATCACCCCGTCAGCAATGAACCTTACTACCTAAACCAAAAGATGGTGCAACAAAACTATTGTAATGAGATGACTTGCTTAACAGCTTGTATTTTCATATGAGAGGAAGCAGGTTTCCAAATTTATTGACCTTCATTAGCAATTGCAAAAGAAAAATGTAAAACATAATTATCAGAGAATCAGAACAGGGAAAAAGGTAACCTGCAACAAAAGTTTATGTTCTATGGACACGTGAAAACATTTTTCAGTGTTCATCTTACACAAACACTTAGAAAGAAACCAATTGAAAAAATACTTGATCTGCATACAGAGAGACAACAACTAAGCAGACATTCATCCCAGAAAATTAGCCAAGACAGTCTTTAAAAGAGAAGTTTTTAGCAGAAATATGCAAAATCCAGCACCTGGAAAATGCCAAGGAAGGGTTGTCAGCAGAACTGAAGATACCATCAACCGGTACCTAGAAAGAAGATTGACCTTCTCTGCCTCCGTTTTCTCACTTTCCTTGTATGACCGTAGAGCATGAACCAGAATCAACAAGCACTTTTCCTGATATTGCTTTTCTAAGCATATTTCTTCCAACGATTCACATAATACTCTCTGAGCCCAATTTTCCTGAATCTGTAGTAATATTTTGAACATCAGGAAGCTACCAAAAGTCATCAATCATAAAACATTCTCAAGTTAACCACAGCTAATAGTCATTTGCCAGAGGATAAATTCAATATGCGAAGCTGTGAAGAGAACCTCAATAAGTTAGTATCTCTAAAATAACAATTATGTGTACATGAACCCATTACAAATGTGCTGTATACTTCCTATTCAATGAACAATTAGGAGTAAAATGGACCGGGTCGGCCAATGGGGCATTGGACCATGGAGTGGATCTGTATCCAAAGTTCAAACCATTTACTAAATGGGTCAGGTCTGGGACCTCCCAAAATCAACCTGACCCAACCCAATTGATGAGGACATCAGGCCATCACATTCCTTTTCCCCAGTGTACCAACATAGGAGACGTCTCAAACTTTTACGCCCATCTCATTGTAGCTCGATGACATTTGAGGATGATGCAGGATGTCCAAATTATGATGCATGCTTAAGAACTCATATAATCCAGCGGAAATAAAAGACAATAATAATAATAAAATCTAGCAGTAATCATCATGAACTAAGAAAATCACAAGGAAACATGCAATGGAACGAGCCATTCATCACAATCATGAAATATGAGATTCAATTATCACTATGGTTGGATCCGGCGAGGGATGGAACCTCCCGATCTTGCATGGCTACAACCCAATCAATTAAGAAGAATCTCTAATCCAGGAAATCAAGGGATTTTGGATTAGAGATTTGAAAATCTGAAAACTTTAGGGTTTAGGCTCAAATTCATATTTAGAGATTGTGGTTAGCAAGACAAATAGGTTAGGGAAAAATAGGATTACCTGGAAGAATGATTGGAGGGGCATAAGAAGCAAGTAGAAGAAAGAGGGATCAAGAAAGAAGAAACATCACCATGAGAGAGACAAGAGGAAGGAGGCAACCAAAGGGTTTGCTTTAATCAATAATCAATAACTAATTCAAGTTTAGGGCTTTAGCCCACTTAAATAAGCAAATAAAGACATGAATGTACTAAAATACCCCTAAAACTAAACAAAAACGCGTTACTAACAAAAGTGCGGGAAAGTTCAGGCGCTCGGTCGAGCGCCCGAGCTGCCGCCTGAAGTCATCCGAAAACCTCCAGAGAGGTTCGGACGCTCGGCAAACGAAGTTCGGGCGCCCAAAGGCTATGGTCGGGCGCCCAAAGACAAATCATCAGTTCTTCAGTCTTCTTTCTCCTTTCTTCCTTCACATGTATCTTCCCTGAGTGGGGTCTTCTATGTGTCCAATCACATGTGAAGGGTCTTCAGCTCCTCAATAATCGCCTATCCACAAGGACGGTACTTGTGGTTGGCGCTTTCTTCGTTGGTACACCTTGAATGTGCTTGTGTCCGCATCAATTCCCCCCGAGTGAGAAAAACTCGACTCTGACGAGTTGAAACTTTTGTAGCACTCTAGTAGATCTGGATCAATACCCTGCAGTGCTTCGCCCGATAGCCACGTAGATTCAGATGATGGTTTGTTTTTCCACTTGACAAGATACCTCTGGAAACCTCCATCTCTCGTAGATACTATCTTGTCATCCAAGATCTCCTCAATTTCTTCTTTATGGGTAATGGGTGGAGGAAGAGGTGGAAGGGGTTGTGTAGCAAAATCAGAAAAAGGCCATGAGAGGGGCGATGGATCGATAATGGGGGTATGGGAACGGACTAGATCTTCCACATTAAAAGTTGGATTAATGCTCATTTCAGGTGGAAGGTCAATCCAATACGCGTTGGACCCAACCTTTTGTAATATCTTCAATGGTCCAACACTACGCGCTTGTAACTTTTTAGCGGATCTTTGAGAGAATCGCTCTGGCCTTATTCGCACCATTACGTAGTCTCCTTCCTGAAATTCTTGTGCCCTACGATGAGAATCAGCTGAAATTTTATAATCATCATTGCTCTTATTTAACCGCTGTCTACTATGTGTATGAAAATTGTGAATATGGCGTGCAAATGCATCGGCTGATTCAAAAGGCCTTTGGGTAACAAACATAGGTAAGAGATCTATGGGCATTCTAGGTCTATAACCACTTACAATTTCAAAAGGACTCAACCCTGTAGATCTATTAACTGACCCATTATAAGCAAGTTCAGCAGTTGGTAAAATTAGGTCCCAAGTCTTAACATGTTCTCCCACTAGACAACATAAAAGATTTCCAAGACTACGGTTTACCACTTCAATCTGACCATCTGTTTGTAGGTGGTAAGTAGTAGAGAATTGCAAACGAGTTTCCATAATGTGCCACAGTGTCTTTCAAAAATAGCTACTAAATCGAACATCACGATCAGACACTATGGTTTTAGGTAACCCATGGAGACGCACCACACCATCAAAAAAGATACGAGCAACATGAGACGCATCCGACGTTTTCGAACATGGGAGGAAATGCGCTATTTTTGAAAAACGGTCCACAACGACAAAGACGGAATCGTGCTTCTTGATTGTCTTGGGAAGCCCAAGCACGAAGTCCATACTAATGTCCTGCCACGGAGCATGTGGCACTGGCAATGACGTATATAGCCCGGTATTTTGCTTTCTTTGCTTTGCCAGCTGACATGTACGACACTGCCCTAAAACTTTTGGCTACGTCTCGCTTGAGACTTGGCGAATAGAAACGATCTTCCACGAGGGCAATGGTCTTATCGCGACCAAAATGGCCAGCTATCCCTCCTGAATGAAGCTCCCAGATGAGGAATTCACGAAGGGACATACGGGGAATACAAAGTCTATCTCCCTTGAAAAGGAAGTCAACTTGAAGAACATAGTCACTCATAATACGCTAGTCACTAGAGAGCGACGTGTAAGTGCCCCCAAAATCAGGACATGTGGGGTATTCATATTTCAGTTGCTCAAATCCGACTACCTCTACACTCAAAGAGTTGAGCAACGCCACTCTTCTACTAAGGGCATCCGCTGGTTTGTTTTCAACCCCGGCCTTGTGTTTCAGAACAAACGAATATTCCTGAAGAAACGCTACCCACTTAGCATGCCTTGGGTTGAGTTTCTTCTGAGAATGCAAATATCTCAAAGCCTCATGGTCAGAAAACAAAATGAATTCTTGCGGTAGGAGATAGTGTCGCCAATGCCTCAGGGATTGCACTACCGCATAAAATTCTTTGTCGTAGGTGGAGTACTTTTGTTTTGCCTCATTCAGCTTCTCACTGAAATAGGCCACTGGGTGTCCTTCTTGACTTAACACTCCACCTATACCGACACCAGACGCATCACACGCTACTTCGAAGACTTTAGAAAAGTCAGGTAGACGCATGATAGGAGCTTCCACCATCTTGCCCTTAATTTCTTTGAAAGCCTTAACTGCGGCTTTAGACCATATGAACTCTCCCTTTTTCATGCATTCGATAATGGGAGCCATAATCGTGTGTTGAGCTCTTAATTATGCATATTCTAACCCCAATTCATCACTCATCATGCATGGTTTTCATGATTTAAAGGCTAATTTAATGCATAGTTTTGTGGTTGTAGGAATGAAAGAAAGACTTCATCATTCGGATGCTTTGAGAGTCTGAGACCCTTCTTACATACCTTAAAGATCAAAGGAAAGGAAGAACAAAAGAGGGAAGAAGAAAGGAAAGAAGAGAAAGAAGAAAGGAAAGAAAAAGGAGCCCCAAAAGGTGGTCCGACCGGTCAAGACCGGTCGGCCAACAATTTTGCTTTCTACAGAGGCTGCTGGACCAAACTAGACAGGTCTAGACCGGTCTTGACCGGTCGGCCATGCAAATTTCAGATTTCAGATTGCAGACAGCAGGCCATTCCCGTTTCTAGTTTTTCGGACCAGTTTTCTGGGCCCATCTTAATGATATTTGGAAATCCAACACGTCCATGTCGAAGAGGAGCTCGACGCCGAACTAACCCAAGTGGTTTCGTGTCGATCGGAGCTACGGATTGATCGTGGTGGCCAAAACAATACAAACTGTCCAGAAAGTTCCAGATTCTGCCTACTCCACTCTGGGTCGGTCCAGGTGACTCATCATTGATGATATGAAGAATATACTTTGACCATCTTCGAGACCACATCCATATATGAATAACCACAAAGTTTCAGATCAAAAGAATGTGTGGTTTGATCGTACCGGTTGAAGAAAAATGGACCATCCAGAAAGATCCAACTGTGCAGAGTTTATAAAAGCCCTAAGTGTTCTAATTTTCGGACCACATTCTGAGATTGTTTTGGACAATCTAATCCGTCTATCACGTAGAGGAGGAAGTTTTCTACCAATGTCCAAAATTTGAGATCAATCCGACATCTGTACACTCCGGAGCGTTGAAAGCAAGATGACTGGTTCTGAAGGTACCCGAAGTGCGCGATTTTGAGAGGCGGTCGGTGATATGACTGGTGGGCCCATTCAGAGGATAATCTTGGAAATCTAAATCATCTATGAGGAAGATCACATTACAAGGAAGCTACAAATCAATTTTGAAGCCAATCCGACCATTGGTTAAGCCGTACGAAGCGAAACAAGATCTGTTACGTTGCGGTAATCTTGCTGCTCTATAAAAGGAGGTGCTCTCTTAGCTAGAGCTAAGAGGTGAACCTTATAGTTTTCTTAGATTGTTTGATTCGTTTTATTGGTTTTATAGTTGGATTTCATGTTTATGAACAATGGTTTGAAGTTAATACAAGTTCCAAGTAGTTTTTCTTAGTCTTATGATGACTCATGGATGTTTGGGAGAATTGCTTGAGTTCTTAATGGTTGTGTGCTAGTCTAGACCTGTATGATCCGAGGAATTGGAGTACGCTCTAGTACTATGATCTTCATGTGGGAACTTCCTACCAAAGTTCTACTTTTCTGGAATTCTGAACTATGTGAGACTGTGTATGTGAGTTGAATCAAGTTCAAATCATAATCTAGTTTTTGTCTTGTGACAGGATTTAATGATGGTTATGATTGTGATCTTAGCCTATTGGAATTGGGATTGACCTATGCAATTGAGTATGCTCGTCCTAGCTTGCATTGAGTGAATCATATACATGGATCATACATATGTCAGGTTGATTGTTTTAACTGCTCTATCATTCGACTAGATAGAACTTAATTTCGATTCTAGTTGAAAAAGTGAGAAACCACAGCGAATTATGCATCTAAGGAGAGCTATAAGTGGATCATCGATGCTCTAGTTATCTTTTCATTATCAGCTTTTCTATTCTATGTTCAAAACCAATTTCACAAACCTCTTTGATTCTAGTTATTAGGATAATTGAAATTGTTTACCTCCTTCCCTGTGGATCGACCTCGGTCTTACCGAGATTATTACTACATCGCAACCCTACACTTGGGGAAGCGAACAAGTTTTTGGCGCCGTTGCCGGGGAAAGAGGTTAAACGGTTCTAATTGTTCTAGTAGCTATAGAGTAGTCTTAGTTAGGTAAGATTTTCAATTTTTATATAAGTAGATTTTCTGATTTTTTTTTTTTTTCCTAGATTACTAACAATTTTTTGTTGGATTTTGTAGGACATTGTTGCTAACATATATCTCACTCTATTGGGTAACATCTCTCCATCTCCCTTCTTTTTATTCTTTTTTCTAGATTAGGGTAGTTTCCAATTCCTTAAAATTTCATCATGTATGATTGGACGAATGGTGCGTACAAGTACCTTTTGGAGGATGAGACGTCGGATTGGGAGACCCAAACTCATTGTGATCGGGATTCCTCCAAGCATGAATATTTTATTGAGATTCAAAGAACCTCCACTACCCCCCAACGTAAGACGCTACGTGATTACTGGGTTGAAAATAACAAGAGTGTTCCACCAAGTTTAACAGGAGGTAGGAATAAGAAAAAGGATTGGGGGAGTAATGACCAATCGGTAAAGACATTGCGTGATCACTTGTATGGTTATGCCTATCAACCATCTTATCAGTATTCGTCATATAACACGTATGGTCTTTATCGAGAGAGTCCTCACACCTCTAGTCCAATGGAAGATCAGCCAACCATGGATGCCAACAATTATCCTCAAGAGTTTCTTTCTCATGATCCACAACCGACACGAACTCTTGAGGATACGCTGCGAGAGTTTATGGAAATAACTGAGCAATGCATACAAAACCTCTCGCCATCTCAAAATCCTGAACCCGACATTGGGAACACCGAATCAATCCCCAACATAGAGGAGGATGTGGCTATCCAAGCCCAACCCTCTTCCGATTTGATGACTAAACTTTTAGGGGATGTAGATCTCAGTAATCCCACCATTACCATCGATTATGGTGAATCAACTATCTCTTTTAGCTATTCCGATTTGAATAATGAAAAGATTTCAAGGACGGTTGACGAACCCGAAGAATCTACAAAATCTGAAAGTGATAGTTTGATTGCCTACAATGAGGGTTTGAAGGATGATTGTGAGTCCATGATTTCTTCTTCCAAAGGGCCGAATGTTTTTGAGTCACTGGAAGATATTCTTGCTAGAGAGATGGCCGAAGTCGATATTTTTGAGTCCTTCCACCAACAACAAATGCCGGATTCTATTGTGGAAGAACTCCCTCGGGTTGAAAATTCTGTTTCTTTGGATGATGGGGTGGCACAATCTAAAATTTCAAAAGATCAACCAATGCTAGATGATGTTCTTACCACTGAATCTGAAAATTTTTCTTTGGAAGACCTCCCCTCTATAGAGGAGGAATTCCTTACCCTTGAAACAGAATTTCCTCAATCACTTAGGGAGAACGAGGACCCTTCATCCGACTCTCTCGATTTCTTAGAAGAATGCATGACCCACCCCTATAATCTGGATGATGAGATGATTAAGGAGTTGGATAGTTTGTTAGACACGGTGTCGGTGTCTGAAGAACACCATTCCACTGATTTACACTCTTTACCATTATTTGTGGAAACAACGTGCAATTCTGAATTTGTGGAGGAGACAACCCAAACTAAAGAATACTTAATGAATGTCCCTCCACCATCATGGGTTCTTCAACCCATTGAAAATTCTAATTGGGAGGACCCGTTTTTAATCAATTACAACTCAATTCAGAACTTGAGGAGATATCTTTTTGCTGCTCTTATCTCCTCCTTACATGCGTGTGGTGCACACTATGATTAGACCTTCATGAAGAAACGCACCCATGTATACATTCGAGCAGGACTTTGGATGGTCCTCATGAGAAACCTATTGAAATTCATGAAGATCCTGCTCAAATTTGATCATGTAGTCGATCAGACTAATCAAAGGTAGGTAGGTAGGTTAGGATTTCTTTCTGCATTTAGGATTGAATAAGTCTCATTGAGACAATGGAAGATGCTAGAATTGATCAACTTGCTACCTCAGGTGCTCTCGTTCTCACTCTCCTTTGTTTTATGTCATTGATCTCATGTCATGCATATTGCATATCTTATTACATTGAGGACAATGTAAGATTTTGGTTGGGGGGTGAGATTCCTTAGATGAATCTACTAGCTTTTGTGACATTTCGAGCAATTATGTAGAAAATTTTCGATTTTTCTAAAATTCAAAACTCTTTTGGAAAATGTTGTTTGTATGCATTCAAGATGATACGAGCATAAGAAGAGGAGATACGAAGTGAGTGATGTTGCAAGCTTTGAACTTCTCTTAATATAATGGTTTTATATGTGAATTCCCCTATTTATGTGAGTGATAGAAAATTTGAACACTTTTACACCTAGTTCACATTACACGATTTTCATGGGTTGAAAGGATTATGTGATTTGTGGATTAGCTATACTTTGATTTAAGGTGTTAAGAAACCAAGCCGGGGTACTTTGTCCATCCTTGTCCATGGGAAAATAACAAAAGATATGAATTTCTAAAAATCCTATCTAATGTAAAAGAAAAAGGAAAGGAATGACGAAATTGGAAATGATGGAAAAATGGTGGAAAATTCCGATTAAGGCTACCTACTACCAACCGGGGGATGGTCTACCCGTAACCAAAGCCGGAAATGGGACGTAGTGTGAAAGTCGTCGGAAGGACGATAAGACAAATTCCTGTCATAGGCTTGTTGTTGCTGTATACACCTTGAGATCTATAGTTAAGTTGATCTATGAAGAAGATAATCCCGAAAACTCATGAGATGAACTTTCACTATGCACACTAGGTTGAATTTGTTCAAGTTCTTCTATTTATCAATCAATCAGCGGGAATTTCATATAAACACTTATTATGTTCTGAGAGTTTAAGGTTTCAACCTCTATCACCTAATTTATCTGATTTTTATGCTTGTGTGTCTTGGAATGTATAGAAGAATAGTTTCTAGAGGAGAGTTGGATTTTGGAGAATGAAACTTGTTTCACGCATGGTTTGCTCGGGACTAGCAAAATGCTGGTTGGGGGGTGTGTTGAGCTCTTAATTGTGCATATTCTAACCCCAATTCATCACTCATCATGCATGGTTTTCATGATTTAAATGCTAATCTAATGCATAGTTTTGTGATTGTAGGAATGAAAGAGAGACTTCATCATTCGGATGCTTTGAGACCCTTCTTACATACCTTAAAGATCAAAGGAAAGGAAGAACAAAAGAGGGAAGAAGAAAGGAAAGAAGAGAAAGAAGAAAGGAAAGAAAAAGGAGCCCCAAAAGGTGGTCCGACCGGTCAAGACCGGTCGGCCAACAATTCTGCTTTCTACAGAGGCTGCTGGACCAAACCAGACAGGTCTAGACCGGTCTTGACCGGTCGGCCATGCAAATTTCAGATTTCAGATTGTAGACAGCAGGTCATTCCCGTTTCTAGTTTTTCGGACCAGTTTTCTGGGCCCATCTTAATGATATTTGGAAATCCAACACGTCCATGTCGAAGAGGAGCTCGACGCCGAACTAACCCAAGTGGTTTCGTGTCGATCGGAGCTACGGATTGATCGTGGTGGCCAAAACAATACGAACTGTCCAAAAAGTTCCAGATTCTGCCTACTCCACTCTGAGCCGGTCCAGGTGACTCATCATTGATGATATGAAGAATATACTTTGACCATCTTCGAGACCACATCCATATATGAATAACCACAAAATTTCAGATCAAAAGAATGTGTGGTTTGATCGTACCGGTTGAAGAAAGATGGACCATCCAGAAAGATCCAACTGTGCAGAGTTTATAAAAGCCCTAAGTGTTCTAATTTTCGGACCACATTCTGAGATTGTTTTGGACAATCTAATCCGTCTATCATGTAGAGGAGGAAGTTTTCTACCAAGGTCCAAAATTTGAGATCAATCCGACATCTGTACACTCTGAAGCGTTGAAAGCAAGATGACTGGTTCTGAAGGTACCCGAAGTGCGCGATTTTGAGAGGCGGTCGGTGATATGATTGGTGGGCCCATTCAGAGGATAATCTTGAAAATCTAAAGCATCTATGAGGAAGATCACATTACAAGGAAGCTACAAATCAATTTTGAAGCCAATCCGACCATTGGTTAAGTAGTACGAAGCGAAACAAGATCTGTTACGTTGCGGTATTCTTGCTGCTCTATAAAAGGAGGTGCTCTCTTCAATTACAGGTCAACCAAGGACGTGGAGAGCAAGGAGTTCAAGTCATAGGAGGCTTCCTAGCCTCCTCCAGCTAGTGTTTCTTCCTTTTCTTAGTTCTAGTTTTATTTTTAATATGCTTTTCATTAGCTAATCTCTTAGCTAGAGCTAAGAGGTGAACCTTATAGTTTTCTTAGATTGTTTGATTCGTTTTATTGGTTTTATAGTTGGATTTCATGTTTATGAACAATGGTTTGAAGTTAATACAAGTTCCAAGTAGTTTTTCTTAGTCTTATGATGACTCATGGATGTTTGGGAGAATTGCTTGAGTTCTTAATGGTTGTGTGCTAGTCTAGACCTGTATGATCCGAGGAATTGGAGTATGCTCTAGTACTATGATCTTCATGTGGGAACTTCCTACCAAAGTTCTACTTTTCTGGAATTCTGAACTATGTGAGACTGTGTATGTGATTTGAATCAAGTTCAAATCATAATCTAGTTTTGTCTTGTGACAGGATTTAATGATGGTTATGATTGTGATCTTAGCCTATTGGAATTGGGATTGACATATGCAATTAAGTATGCTCGTCCTAACTTGCATTGAGTGAATCATATACATGGATCATACATATGTCAGGTTGATTGTTTTAACCGCTCTATCATCCGACTAGATAGAACTTAATTTCGATTCTAGTTGAGAAAGTGAGAAACCATAGCGAATTATACATCTAAGGAGAGCTATAAGTGGATCATTGATGCTCTAGTTATCTTTTCATTATCAGATTTTCTATTTTATGTTCAAAACCAATTTCACAAACCTCTTTGATTCTAGTTATTAAGATAATTGGAATTGTTTACCTCCTTCCCTGTGAATCGACCTCGGTCTTACCGAGATTATTACTACATCGCAACCCTACACTTGGGGAAGCGAACATCTTGTTAAGCCGTGAAAGCCATGAAACCCCTAATGAACCAACGATAAAAAGTTGCTAAGCCGTGAAAGCTTCGCACCTCATGAATGTTCCTCGGTTCAGGCCACTCAACTATGGCCCTGACCTTTTGAAGGTCTGCGCGCATCCCTTCAGATGACACTATAAATCCTAAGAACACAACTTGGCTAGACATGAATGCACATTTCTTAAGTACTGTAAATAAGAATATCGTCAAAGTACACCACTAGGAATTTTTCCATGAACGGCCTCAAAGCTTGTGTCATCACCCGCATGAAAGTACTGGGTGCGTTAGTCAAACCAAAGTGCATGACCAACCACTCATACAACCCATCTTTCGTTTTAAACGCAGTCTTCCACTCATCTCCTGGGCGTATACGGATTTGGTGATATCCACTCTTGAGGTCTATCTTAAAGAATATAGTGAACCTGGCCATCATGTCAAGCATATCGTGAAGACTAGGTATAGGGAATCGATACTTGACAGTAATTTTGTTTATGGCACGGTTATCCACACACATGCGCCACGTGCCGTCTTTCTTTGGCGTCAACAGTGCAGGCACGACACACGGGCTCATACTCTCTTGGATAAAACCCTTTTGCAGAAGCTCATCAATCTGCTTCTTCAACTCTGCATGCTCTGCAGGGTTCATCCTGTAGTGAGGAAGGTTCGATAGAGTAGACCCTAGGACAAGATCAATGACATGCTGTATGTCCCTCATAGGTGGCAACTCATTCGGTAAGTCTTCAGGAAATACATCACTATATTCCTTCAAGAGCGAGGTCACCTCACGGGGCAACTCTGATGAAACCTCAGGTGTAATCTCTCTAGCCACAAGGGCATACACCATAGAATCTTCCTTAGCTTCTGTTTCAAACTCTCTTGCACTGATTATATGTAGAGACTTAGACTTGGATTTCCCCACTCCTCTAGGCTCACTTGCCTTCTCATCTTCTTCTTCCCTAGTGTGTTCTCAGGTGGCATGGGGTTAAATTTGATCTTTTTACCGTTATGCATGAAGGTACACGCATTCGAACGGCCAAAGATCATGACATCATTATCGAATAGCCACGGTCTACCTAGGATAACATGTCCCACATCCATAGGTAACACATCACACCACAGGGATTCTTTGTATGACCCAAACTCGATGGGGACTAGACATTGATGGGTGACAGATAGGGATGTCTTGTCAACCCAAGAAACTTTATATGGGTCTGGATGAGGTGTGGGTTTCAGTTTCAAGCGATCTAAGGTGCTAGTGGAAATCACATTCTGACAACTTCCACTGTCCACTATCACCTTACAATTCTTTTCACCACACTTGGCAATAATGTAGAAGATAGTGCTTCGACGCCAGTCAACACTACTTCTAGACTGAGCTAGCACACGCCTGACTACTGCAAGCGTTGCTTCTCCATCTAATTCTTCTTCATTAGTAAGTCCTTCAGGGTGATACTCTTCAACTTCATAATCACCCTGGTCATCTCCACCCTCGTGGGACTCGCCTATAAATAAGGCTTTCCCAGGGTTCTTCATAGGACACTGATTAGACACGTGGCCAAGATTGCCACACTCATAGCACCTCACTTGGCTCATGTTACTAGGACCGGCACCAAGAACCCCTTTGCCCTTGTCCTCCCTAGGCCTAGGCGAAATGGTCACCTGTGCCCTAGGTTGACTACCAATATTAGGTCTAGTCCCCTGGGAACTAGATCTAGCACTGGAGTCTTGAGACTCAAAACGACGAACGACAGGAGCCTTCAGGTATTGCTCTAACTCCTGCACGACTTGATGTGCCTCATCCAAGTCCGTTAAGGGCCGAGTCATAAGCTCACGTTGAAGATCCGCACGAAGGCCCGTCTTGAAACGCGAGAGCGTTACTAGAGGGTCTTCTTGGATATCACATCGCATCACATGTTCTTCAAATTTAGCGATGCAGTCAGCGATAGACATTGACCATTGGCGTAAGGATTGCCATTGATCAAGGAGCTTCTGACGGTATGAGAGAGGAAGGTACTTCTCTTTCAACTTCTCTTTCATCTCATACCAATGTGTGATAGGGGCTCTACCAACTCTTTCTATCTTACACTCGGTGTTGGTCCAAAAGAGCTTGGCTTGGCCCACCAGCTTCATCTTAGCAAACCGCATTTGACGGTTTTCTGACATGTCATACCACTCAAAGTAGTGGTCCATGTCAGCAACCCAGTCAAGGAATGCCTTGGGGTCCAAACGCACATCAAAACTCGGGGCCTCAACTCTCACACTCTTCATCGCACGCTCATCTGGATCATAGCGGTCTTGATGATCACATGTGGTTCGTGCCTCTCGCACGACACCACGACCATTACCACAATCTCTATCCTTACTACCTCCACGTGTGGCAACGCGTTCTTCAATGATTCCTCCCACTTGGGAGTGCGCATCATCCCCTATAGCGGGGTTCTCCATTTGGGACGCCTCTAGTTGCTCGACCTTAGTTATGGTAGTGGTGATTTGGTTCTCAAGGCGGGCAAACTCACGCTTTTAACCTGCTTCTAAGGCGGTTATCTTTTGTATCAATTGAGCAAGTTGCTCAGATAACTGCTCGTTATTCATGGTAGGCTGAAGTCCGAAACCTTTACCTCTTCTCGTGGGCATACAATGCAGACTTGAACCAAACTCTACCCAACTAGACTACTAGGTGTTATGACTTTCAAGATGAATGCGATGAATGCAAAACTAATATGAACTGACACAATTAAGTTAAAACAGGAAACAACTCAAATCTGGAAATTTTCCAAATTAGGAAACTTTCTAAAATTGGAAAGTTTCTAAAATTGAAAACTTTCTAAATCTAGAACTTTCCGAAATTAAACCTAACAATCTAAACCCTAATTTGATAACTCGATCTAGACAAAACCATACAAGCCTAATCTCTGATACCAAATTTGATGCAGGATGTCCTAATTATGATGCATGCTTAAGAACTCATATAATCCAGCGGAAATAAAAGACAATAATAATAATAAAATCTAGCAGTAATCATCATGAACTAAGAAAATCACAAGGAAACATGCAATGGAACGGGCCATTCATCACAACCATGAAGTATGAGATTCAATTATCACAATGGTTGGATCCGGCGAGGGATGGAACCTCCCAATCTTGCATGGCTACAACCCAATCAATTAAGAAGAATCTCTAATCCAGGAAATCAAGGGATTTTGGATTAGGGATTTGAAAATCTGAAAACTTTCGGGTTTAGGCTCAAATTCATATTTAGGGATTGTGGTCAGCAAGACAAATAGGTTAGGGAAAAATAGGATTACCTGGAAGAATGATTGGAAGGGCATAAAAAGCAAGTAGAAGAAAGAGGGATCAAGGAAGAAGAAACATCACCATGAGAGAGACAAGAGGAAGGAGGCAACCAAAGGGTTTGCTTTAATCAATAATCAATAACTAATTCGAGTTTAGGGCTTTAGCCCACTTAAATAAGCAAATAAAGACATGAATGTACTAAAATACGCCTAAAACTAAACAAAAACGCGTAACTAACAAAAGTGCGGGAAAGTTCAGGCGCTCGATCGAGCGCCCGAGCTGCCGCCCGAAGTCGTCCGAAAACCTCCAGAGAGGTTCGGGCGCTCGGCAAACGAAGTTCGAGCACCCGAAGGCTATGGTCGGGCGCCCGAAGACAGTGGAAATCATCAGTTCTTCAGTCTTCTTTCTCCTTTCTTCCTTCACATGTATCTTCCCTAAGTGGGGTCTTCTATGTGTCCAATCACATGTGAAGGGTCTTCAGCTCCTCAATAATCGCCTATTCACAAGGACGGTACTTGTGGTTGGCGCTTTCTTCATTGGTACACCTTGAATGCGCTTGTGTCCGCATCAGAGGAGCACGTGAGATGAGCACGTGGCATACATGAGCAACAGGAGCATAGCAAAGCAGCAGAGGAGCATGACCATTCGACCGAGCGCACGGACTTTTTTTCATAGGCGTTATTTTGTTCTTTTTTTTTTCTTATTTAGGCACTTTAGTGTATTTTTTTTTTTTAAAACATGAATAATATATACCCTGTTAAAAACCCTATTTTTATTATGCTATGATGAATATTGAGAGAAAAAGGAAAGGAAAAAAAAAAACCTTCATCGCTTGAGATGAGCATGATTCCTCCAGTGATTGGAGACTCTTTGGTGTGATGCCAATGGTGTGATGCCGGCTATCTTCATTCTATCTTTCTTCCCTTTCATCTTCTTTATGATTTCAGGTATTTTTTATTGTTTTTCTACATCCGTTTGATAGAATCTTCGATTTCTCTTTGAATCCATAGCCAAAACCCCTTTATCCTTGAAACCCTTTGATTCGACGTAGGCCCCCATTACCTTAAACTTCATTTTTTTCCCAAAACCCCAACTTCCTTCAATCTAAAACCCTTAAACCTAATCTCAACCCACACAACTTTCAAATCCAATCATCCCTTTCACCCAAATCCAATTTTCGGATTTCCCGTTGCCCTAAATCCATGGATCCCTAATTCCCAAATCACCTAAACCCGAACCCTAACCCGAATCCTCATTAAACCCTAATTTCAACCATACCTTAGAAACCCTAGAACCTTCCCCTTTGATTTAGGATTAATCCTATACTTGGATGTGGAAGTTCTACCTTCCATGGGTCCCACCTACTGAGATTTTGTAATTCTTTCACCATATATTTGTGATTTATGATTGTGGTTCGTGATTTCTTTGCTTATTTGAATTCTTGCACATGTGATTGATTAGTCTTAATTTAATTATTCATTGTTATACATTTCCGCTTTAGTTTCATTCCGCATCATATAGGTAGGCCCCTTGTCCTCCTTCACCAGCCACAACCGAATTCCTAAACAGTTCCAATTTGGGCCATATTAAAATGGACCTCAGACTTGACCTAGGAAAGTAGTTAATTGCTACAAGTCCAGGAGAAGTAAGAATTAGGATAGAAACGGTCTATAATATAGCTAATTAGTGGATGGATGTGAAAGTTGATGGTATAGGATGCTCTTGCATGTTAAAATTGGGGGGAAAGAAATGGATGGATGTTGAAATTCACATACAACCGTCACATGTAACCATTTCTCATCTGTCTACCGAATGGGCCAAAAGAAAAGGGAAACAGAGCCGTCCCAAGAAGCTCTTACTAGGTCTAGTTGCTCATGTGGACTAGACCATCGATCATGTAGGTATTACTATGGAATCCCTTGGCCTGACCCGGACATGACCCATGAATATCGAGGGTCAGGTCTAGATCCTCCTATCAGCCCATTAAAGAAATGGAATAGCTTATTTTGACTTGGACCCAAAACAAGCCCAATCAGATTTTAACAGGTTTACTTTGGGGTGAAAATTACAAGTGCCACTTGGGTAGGGCTCAACCCGAACCAGACTGGCCCAACCTGAAAATTGGGTCAAGAACCTTGGGTTGGGTTGGGTGAAATCGGGTTGGGCGGGCTCAGGCTAGAAACCCTCAACCTGACCCCATGCTGGGTTAGGCTCGTGTTGAGACCTCTGACAACCTGAGCAACCCAAACCTGACCTACATAACATGTATATGTAAATATTTTTTTAGTAATCCCTATATTACATCTATATTATCTATATTGCTAATTAAAATATCTGATGGATGAAATTCAGCAAACAAGTGTTCACTAATCAGAGGATAGGATTTGTCCAGCAATCTGATTTTGGGACCATGGCTTGGTGATAATGTGCCCCACAATTTAGTCAGTTCAATTTGAGTTAGTGCATGACTCGTGTGCAATTTCCAAGTGACTGTTTATCAAGCATCACACAGAGCCCAAAGTGTGCACACATGCATACCACACACACACACACATGCACACACGCCCGTCCACACACGCACCCACATGCACACCCACAATAGAGATGTGGGTGCACGCATGCATGCAAGCACTTACCCACATGCCTGCTCGTACATGCACATATAAATCCACAAATACAAGCAGACAATCAGCTGTATAGATACTTTTTAAGCATTATTAAGTAATTAACAATTTCATATAACATTTGCCATATGTTGCTTCAAAAGCAAGCATAAGAAGACCTATCTTTACATCACAAAAAGCAAAAGGTGTTGTTTAAAAATGTTTACACCTCCTCATGTTACAGTTTAATAACTTCATAGAGAGGATGCCTATTTAGCATGGTTTTAAATATCCCTTTGTAGGATATTTCGAAATCCAGTCCTGCATATCCTAAGGCGCCTAAAGGCTTGCTAAGCCCATGAATGTACAACGCATAGCATCTACAAGCCATCACACATGCCACCATGGCAGACATGCAATATCAAAGCCGTCAATCAAGTCGGTCCGACTTTCAAGATTTTCTCAGCCACCAAGTAGGCTGGTGCACTCATTAGGTTAGCAATAATGTTTGAAACAAGTAGATAGCTTTAAAAACCTCGACCAAGTTTTGTAAGTCTTACATTGGATTCATAAAAGGTGGCCTACCTGATTAGTTTATGGACCCGATTCTGGGGCTAATGCATCAACAGTGGATCAATTATTGTTTTGTGCATGTTTACCAAACATTTTTTTAAAGGGAACATAAATTTTATTATAGACAAAAAGCCAAGAGGCAAAAACTGTACAAAGAAAGGGCAGCCACCCAACTACTTAAAAGTAGAAGAAAAATCAAAATCCCTTTTAAAGATCGAGGCCCATTCAATAACCAGGCCCGTTACTTTTAACACTACACTCCCCAAAGAGTGGCTCATGTTCCTGAAGCATCTCACATTCCTCTCTTCCCAGATGGCCCAAAACCCCGCCTAGAGACAAACACCAGAAGATTCTCAAATCCTCTTTGAGCTGCACCTCGCGCCAAAACAATAAGAATAACTCAATGGAATTTGGGCAGACCCAATTGATCCGGAACATCGATAGGATGGAATTCCACAAAAAGGATGCTGTTGGGCACTGCATAAACAGGTGGCTAACAGTTTCCGATTCGGCCATGCACATAAGGCACACATTTGGGAGAATCATTCCTCTCTTCCAAAGATTGTCCACTGTCAAAACCTTTCCTCGGCCAACCAATCAAGCATAGGCCGCCACTTTCAGCGGGGCACCATAAGACCAAATGAAATTGGTGGTGGCTACGTCACTAGAATTACTGCCCCTGCCTCGTGCTTGAATCAACTTGTAGAAAGAACGGACTGAGAAGCACCTGAACTTCTCCAACTGCCAACAAAACTTCTCCTTTTCTCCACAACTTGTGTTTATTTTTGTATAAACAATATCCGGAAATTGTTTATTATTACCAATCAATTCTGCAGTTCGTAAAAACAGTGTCAAGCGAGCCATTAATCTTCTTTATACTTTTGATTTGCTCATATACTTTGATTCATAAATGATATTAAACAAAGGCAAATGGAAAAACATGAATACTAAAATCCAAGATTCAGAATCCCAATTCCTAGTCACATTTGAACAACATGGGATCCCTAGTTATGCTTCCCTGTCTTCTTCCAATCACTTAAGTGTTGGTGATGTTTGACAAAGGCTAATGTAAGAAGTTCCAATTAACAGCAAAGAATGTACCAAAGATGGCGATTTCCTTATCACATTCAGTAACAGTTGTATCTCAATATTTCAATTTACTATTTGGTCACAAACACATGCATCAAATGATACATTTGTGTGTGTGTGCGGCGGGGGGGGGAATGGGCGAGGTATTCTAAGCAGAGCATTCAGGTATTTAAAATATGAAATCTATCAAAATTCTTGGCAGAAACTGGAGAGCACCTTTATGCATACACCATACATGTCAAATGCAAATTTGTTAAATGGAAGAAAAGTAATAGCAACTAATCTTATGATTATGCATAACATGAAAATAATAGATGATAAAAAGGAATTGCTGCCATACAAGGGGTTTATCGGTTTCCAACATCGCAACATCACAATAAGCATCAAAATGTTGCCAAAACTTCATGACACCATTTTTCCTGAATGTCTCCTGCAGAAATATAAAGCAATGATTTGTAAGACTAAAAATGACATGAAACAGAAAAATTAGCTTTCTTCTCTTTATACAAACCACTAGAACTAGTCCAACCTTGCTAACTTGGGAAAAATACCATACAAAGTCTGAATGTATCATCAATCAAATGGTTATAGTCATCTAGTCACAATGATTTTTGAGAGGGATTAGAATCCAAATCAATATCCATTTCTAACATAATCAACGTGGACCATCCATTTCCAAGCAAAGCAATTGCTCGGATGGTTAGCATCATCTTATCATAGTAATTTTAGGAGGGATGGGCAATCAAAGGCGCAGGTCCCACATGGTGAACAACGCCCAACCTTTTCTGGCATAACATGTATGGATTTTTCCTTTCCCTAGACAATGATTAGATGGTTAGGATCATCCGATCAAAGTGATTTTTGAGAGGTAAGGTAATCAATCATCACCACACAACAGATGGTCCAGATCACTAGTTGGACCTTTTCTAGTATAAATTATAATAAAGATTGATTGTCCATTTCTTATTCATCGATCAATTGGTTTGGTTGACCATATTGGAGTGATTTTTGGGAGTGGTGGGCAATCAAGGCCTGCGCATTATGGATAGCCCAAACCAAGGTATCCCAAAACGGTCACGTATCGGCCGTATCGGCCGATACGTAACGGAAACGGTCATAACCGTTACGCGTTACGGGGTTGAAACGGCTGTAACGGCCCCGTATCAGCCCGTATTGGACCGTAACGGCCCCGTAACGGTCCTATAACAGTTTTTTTTTTTTTAAATAAAAAAGGGCCGTATCGGCCGATACGGGGTCCGTAACGGCCGTTACGGCCCGTATCGTAACGGTAACGGTGGTGGCCGTTATGGCCACTGTTACCGTTATGGGACACCTTGGCCCAAACCAATTACTGTATAACCAACATAGACCATCACAAGTGTCTTCAAATCGTCCATCCTTTTGTATAAAAATGACCCCTTGATTATTAGACCAGACCAAGCCATTCACCATTGGCCCTGGCCTGGCCTGGCCGGCTAGCTCGACCTGGCCTAGATTTGGGGAATTGGATGGTAGGTATTGGGGAAACTAGAACCTGAAGATGGACTTTGGCAAATAAGGGACATTCATCATGGATTGCAAAAATACGATTTTTGCGTCCTACATGGACATGCATAAAAAATATTATAAGAAAAAAAAAATCTTTTCAGAGTATGGAAACAAGATGTTTATCCCCAAAGAACTTCATTTAAAAGAAAGCAAATGCACTTTTTAGTACCGAGTACCAACATGCTTCACACCAGGAATAACATAAGCAACAGCAAGTCTGTCACGATTAATCCAACAAAACCCACAAAAAATGGCATTGAAGGTCTCTACTGATTTTCTTTTCCAAGATTTTTCCTAGGGGTCATTTGGATGCCTGTAAGTTCTATAAGTGGGAAGTGAATTCTTATAGGTGGTGTTTGGAAGAGGAAATTAGCATGTAGGTCACTTACAAACTTTAAGTCACTTACAGGCAAAACTTCCAGGAAACTTCATAGGATTGGGGGTGAGAAGTCCCTTCCCTGTAAGTGACTTTCAGCTGTAAGTCACTTACCACTTAAAAACTTTTAGGGGTTGTTTGGCAACGTGAATTTGAGTGCATTCAGAATCCAAAAGTCGTTTGGCAGTGTGGATTCGGAGGTATTTGAAATACATAGTTTTGGTGTGTTTTAAAATCTCTCCCTCTTGGTGTGAGTTGAAGTGAAATGCCTTTTTTGGCCCCTTTTTAAAGGCAAGAGAGTCAGCGTGAAACAAAGGTGTCACTAGGCTACTAATCCATTATACATGTGGCACACTAATGATACCCCAAAACAATCAAATCATTGGCTGCATCACTAAAGTTACATCGATAGAATTGATCCGAGCAGTACAAACATTGGCAAGTCGATCGTTTGTGATGCTATGCTTGTGGCCCACCTGAGGCTCAGAATTTCATCGGTTTTGGCCAAAGTATATATTTCAATGGGCTTATTACAATCATTGCTCGAATATCAAATATGTACGCTAATTTAGGATATTGAAGTTGATTTAGTATTCAATTTCTTGTAAATATGCTACAGAATTTCAATGCATTCCGATTACAAGCAGCCAAACACAACTGAGGATTCAGAATCACCATGATTTGTAATTTGGATTTCAATGCATTCCAAATATAAGCTCTAAAACCAAACGAACCCTTACCATTTAAATTATTTAACAGGAAAATTTCTTGATACCAACCCTTTTTAAGTTCTCAAAAAGGTTACCCATAGAGAATTCATTCCCCAGCAGCTAACTAAAAAAGAGCTTGCATTCAACTGTACACGAAGAAATGAAGAAAGAATTCAGGAGAAAATTAGATATACTTCTAGGGCTTGAAGGAAGTGATCTTGTACGAGAGAATCCAATCCATGTTTGCAGAGAACGTTAACAAACGAAACGAACTCAGATTCAATAGAAAGATCTCCCTTGTCTTTGAGGAGAAGTTCCGCGCAGGTGCAGTAACCGTTCCAGCTCTGCAGAATCTCGTCGATGGAGTCATCCTTCAGGGAGTCAAGAATCGCTAGGTTCTGCATTTGAAGAAAAGGCTGCGGGAGAAACGTCTCAGAAGATGAAGTTGAGGATCATAAGACAGAACCCCAACCGCTAGAATGACTGTATCAGAAGGGCACAGAGAGAGAGGCGTACATTTTCGTGATTTTGGTTTGGCGCCTAGAAACAGACCTCCGCTGGGAGTGTTAATCTCTTGAGAGTGGATTAGGTGCGGTCGTGGCCTCACCAAGCTTGGTGAGGCCCTTACCCTAGGGCCCACCTCGATGTATGTGTTGTATATCCACGCCGTCCATACGTTTTTCCAGATTATTTTAGAGCACAATTTAATAATCAAGCAGATACGAATCTGAGGTGGACCACACTATAAGGAAACAGTGGTGATTGAACGCCCACCATTAAAAACTTCCAAGGCTATGATTTATGTGTTTTATCCACGCTGGTGTGACCCGCTTGAGTTTTGGATCTAACTCCTTCTGTGCCCGTCCTAACATGACGGGGTGGATTTCTCACAAACAATACGGTAGACCCCACCTAACTTCCTGTGCGACAAGCTATCTAAGATCATCTGCGTCTCGTCACCAGGCAGGAGCAGATTAGGTGCGGCCCTTGCCTCACCAACGCAGTGCGCGGCCCTCGACTGAGAGCGGATTGCCTGTGACCCAGGGCACAGAAATATCTCTGTACCCAGGGCTGTGTAGGTTCCACAGGGATGTCTGTGATAAATCCACTACGTCCCTTCTTTTTTAAAGACAACAGTAGATCAGTATTCTAAAAAATAAGGGATATTCAAAACTCAGGTGGCCCACACCAACAAAACAGTGGGAACACCAACGTCCACCATTGAAACCTTCCTGGAGTTGACCATGATGTTTATATGCCATCCAAACCGTTCACAGAATTATTAACACTCATATATACTGTAAAGAAAAATATCATCCCGATGCCAAACTTTATCACCGGTAACTGTTCAATACCCACTGTTTCTTGTGGTATGGCCCACCTGAGTTTTTTATCTGCATTATTTTTAGTATACTGTCCTAACTTGGTCTTCCAAAACAGATGGACGGAGTGGATTTATCAACGTACATCCCTTTGGACCCTACACAGCCCTGGCTACAGAGATATCTCTGTGCCCGGGGTCACAGGCAATCCGCTCTCCCCTCGACTATGGGAGCGGATTGGGTGTTACCCTGGTAACACCTTAGTGGGCGTTACCCCTACCATGTGGGGCCTACCTTGATGTATTTTTTATATATTCATGCCGTCCATCTTTTGTTACGCCTAATGCTAGGACAAGATCCAAAATTATAAGAAGATCCAAATCTCAGGTGGACCATACCAATAGAAAGAGTGATGAATAATCATTAAAAGCATTTTACGGGCCATAAAAGTTTTAGATCAAGCTGATATTTAAATTTTCCATTCATCCATACCTTCATGACATTATGAAGAGCTTGGATTGCAAATCAACATTACCAAAACCTTACAATGGGCTCTTTGGAATTTTTAATGATGGGCTCTGAATCAGCACTGTTTCCAGTGGTATGTTCCACTTGAGATTTGGATTTGTATAATTTTTGAAATACCTCCTAAAATGGGTGATAGACGGACAAAATACTATCTATGTGAACCACACAATAGAGGTAACATCCACTAAGCTGTTCCAGGGTAACACCTAATTCGCTCCCCTCGACTACGGCTTGGCTTAGCTTGATGTATGTATTATATATCCATGCAGTCCATCTATTTTGTTTGATTATTTTAGGGCATCACGGTAAAGCTGAAGTGGATCTAAATCTTAGGTGGACCATACTGTTGAATGCTTCACAATTAGAATTTTTTAGGGCCCGTCGAATGCTTCCCTTAATGTTTATTTGCCACCAAGACTGTTGATTAGGTCACAAAAACTTCGATGAAGGGGAAAAAAATATCAACTTGATCTGAAACTTTTGTGGCCTACAAGGTGTTAATAATCAATCACCACTTTTTCATATGGTGTTGTCCACCTGAGATTTGGATCTACTTCATTTTTAGGCTTATGTATTACAAATAATCTGAAAAAAATGCATGAACTGAGTGGATATATAATACATGCATCAAAGTGGTCCTATGGTGCTGTTAGTGCACTTTTCTGTGGCATACTAGTGCACTTTGTTTGTCAATTACTTAGGTCAGTGAGTCTAGTGTCGGTTGAGCTTAATGAAGATGAAGACCGAAGACTCAAGTGGCCCTGCTGCATCAAGGAAGAAGAAACAGGTAAAAGTGATGCCTTGGTGTGCCTTAACCTTGACCAAAACCTAACCCAAAACTTCTTAGATGACTTGGACCAACTAGGTATACCCTTAGTCATCATCATTAGTCTTAGAACTCCATGAAAAACATGATAAGTTAGACTAATTTAAGAGGTGAAAGCTGTTGTAAACAAAATAGCTCAAAACAGCAGTTTTCGATTGATCTCCGATCAATCGGACGTTGGCTCCGATAGGACTCTGATCAATCGGACCGAAGCTCCGATCAATCAGAAATTTTTCCAGCAACCTTGAAAATCCAATGGACATATTTTCGATCAATCGGACAGTCTTCCGATCTATCGGAAGGGGTCCGTCCGATCAATCGGAATATCTTCCAGAGACTTCACTGGATAGATTTCCGATCAATCGGACTTGTCTCCGATCAATCGGACAGGTCTCCGATCAATCGGACCTTTTTCCGATCAATCGGAGATGCGCTTTGACCATTGGAAGAAAATCTATTTAAGATGGGGGATTCGTTTTTTAGCCAAGAGAGGGAATTTTGAAGAGATAGGAGCCACCATTGTTGAAGATCATTAAGAGCCATATTCCTAACCCAAACAAGTGATCTTCTTTGTGATTCATCACAAGTATGGAGCATTCAAAGCTCAAGAAGAAGATGCACTTATTCCTCTTTTGATCTCTAGAGATTGGATTGATCTTGATAGTCATATTCCTATCCAATACTCAATGATGAGATCATTGTAGGTGAGACTCTCTAGGTAACTCATTCCCATAAGTTGTAGAGATCTCAAACCTACCTTCCCTAGCACCTTGGGCATCTCCAATGGAGCATCACATGCAAGGTAGCTGATCTTGGAGCTGAAGCCTTGGCAAAGCAGCGACGTCAAAGATCGGGGGAGCACAAGGGGAGCTGATTCAAGCACGGGAGAGCGAGAAGAAGCAACCCAAAGCAGCGCTACAAAGTGGCTCAATCCGACAAGTAAGGTTGTCTTGTTAGGAGTCCATCCACTCAATTCCCTATGGGGGTTAAGTGTAGAGTTTGTTTGACAAACTCGACCTAGGGTTGTTAGCCGATCCTTGGCCTACTAATTGGGCCTAAAATCTAGGGACGTCGGCCGTTCCTTAGCACATTAGTCAGGCCTAAACAAAGTCTCCAAGGGGGAGCCACCAACACTGGTGCAAACGTGTAGGTTGGGAGGAACCTGTAAACTCCCATTTGGGTGGATCCGAGTTAAAACACCTTGGTTGGGAGGAACCAGATTTAAACTCCCCAGTGAATGCCAGTGTGCTCAAAGGGGTTGAGTATTTGAACCGGGAGTGGAGTAGACAAGTAGTCGAACCACTATACATCCTTGTGTTTGTGATTGATCTTGAGCACATTTCTCTTTATGCATTGTGTTTAATTGTTAATTATGTATGCTTAGTTAGGAATGTATGCTTAACACTTGATAGGCACATCCACACTCATAAGATGTACTTTCACTACCTCAAGTAGACTTGAACTTATTGATCCATCCTCATTCAAGTCTATTTGAGTAGCATAGATTAGGTTCTTCATTAGCTTAATCATTTATTAATCTATGCTTGTTTAGACTAGGTTGTTTATAGCTTTTATCATATGCTAGTATTTTGATTGGACCCACTTAGGCTTGGAAGCCGAAGTGTTAATCGCTTACGTGGTTCAATTTGTTAAATTTGTTAAGTAGGCGAAAAGATTTTTGAAAAGGTCCTAATCACCCCCTCCTATAGGTTTAGCCATAATTCTAGTTGCTCTTTAAGCTTCCTCATGTGTATGCATAGGGTGTCGTGTTAGACTACCCGACGCAATTTCAGGTGCAACCCTCTTTGTGGTCCGACTAATGCACCATCTCCCGTCCTCTCTCCCACTTACCAATTTTTCTCCCTCAAAAGATCAAAATTGGCCCGTTTGAATGATAAATCTTAGCAGTTAATTATGTTGCGCCCACTTAGCCTGTGCAATGGCCTAAAAATTAAGAAATAAACCTTTCATAAGGTGAGCCACAAGCAGTGTTTGCATTATATCCGATATTTTCGAAATATCCCCGATATTATCTCTATTTCTAGCTCAGCGATACCGATAACACCGGTAGCGATACCGATAACACTAATAGTATAAAAATTCTAGGTATCGGCAATGTGTTACTAAATATCGCTAATGTATCGATATTGTAAATATTTTCAATTGTGTAAATTTCAAGCATCATTTGTATTGCCAATGCATTGATACCGCCAGACCGGCAAAGTTTGACCCGACCCGCTAACCCGACCCGACCCGACCCGGTTTTTTCTAGTTTAGGGTTGAAAATTTTGACCCGAATTCAATTTTTGGGTTGACCCGACCCGACCCGGATTTTTATGGGTCGGGTTAGGGTTAAAGGTGACCCGACCCGACTTGACCCGACCCGAATCATATGGGGGTTAAGTAGACTATTATATATTAATTTTCTTATTAGTTAAATAATATATAGTTTTTTTTCTCACACCAATGATCACATTTTATGACATGTAGAGTTAAAATATCATGAGATTTTTTATTTATTTATGGTACTGATTTACTGAAGAATTGAAATGGTAGCTAATGGTCCATAAAATAAATTAATAAAATTATTTTAATGGTTATATTTATTTGATTGTTGATAGGAATTTATTGGATGGTTAAAATGAAAGGATCAAATGGTTCCATTTTAATAATTGTGTCCATAATTTAACTATTTAAAAAATTAAATATCAAATGGTCTTGTTGATTTGATCCAATGGTCAAAAAATAAAAATAAAATTGTTGGACATTAATTGAATGGTTTGGATGAAATATTAAATGTCAAATTCAAAAAGTTTTACATGCAAGAGTATCAAGAAACATTCTCTGTAGATGCATTTAAAAAAAGCCATTATAAATTCTCTATTTCTAAAACCCTTATAGTGGGTTGTAAAGAGAGGGTTTCTTTTAGCCACATGAGATAGAGAGAACAAGCTGTGCTATTTGTTTCATCCATGCCATCTCATCACTCTAATAACGTTGATGCTTAAAGAAGTATGCTTTAAATCTATACTTCATTCTATCTATTTATTTTTCTCATTCGGTATTTGCGTAATAGAAATACTCTATAAAAAAGCCTCGGTTATATATGTGTGTGTGTGTGCGCGCGCGCGCGCGACCTCATGGACTGTGTGGGCCCCACTGTGATGTGTAATAGGCATCCTCACCATCAATTAGATGCACCATTCCGTAGTGGGCCATGGGCCTAAAACTCAGTCCAATCCATGACTTGGGTGGGCCACACCATAGACAACAGTGTCTCGATCTCCTACGTGCGAAATCTGAAAGAGTGATATCCACCCATTGAAACCTTTATGATTGTTTATAAGATCGACTGAGATGTGGTTGAGAAATCCAGCCCATCCATTGTGCGTGTCCCACTTAAAAAAGAGGTCACGCCAAGTTTCAACTATATCCAAAACTCAGATGGGCCCCAACAAGTGCTTTTAGATGTTGTAGGCATGACTTTACACTGTTTCAATTTGTATGGCCCCCTTGAGTTCCGGGTACAGCTGATTTTTTGGATATACCATACCCAATGGGGGACTCACCAAATGCATGGTGTGGATGCCCATTACACATCACAGTGGGGCCCACATAGCTCGACCTCATGGGAACTAATACATTTTTCATATATATATATATATATATATATATATATATATATATATATATATATATATATATATATATATATATATATATATATATTTATATATATCACTTATGTACCTATTAAAAATAGATAGTTTGGTTTTCAATTGAACACTAGTGTTATATACATCTAGTTTAATCCATAAATTAGTTAGTTGATCATTAAAATGTGGGTCAACCCGACCCGACCTGGTTTAATTTGGGTTGGGTAAGGGTTGAGAAAATCCAACATGAATTCAATTTGGGTCGGGTTAGGGTTGAGGTGGAAATGACCCGACCCGAACTTGACCCGACCTAAACCCAACCTGACCCAACCCATTGCCACCTCTAGATAACGCCGATGTATCACCAATATTTTTTACTGCGTAAATTCCAAGTGTTGCTTGTATTGTCAATGTATCTGCAAATATTTCGATAACATCGCTAATCTATCGTTACACCAAAAATCTGTATGTTAAAAAATTTCCATTTCATATTTTTTACAGCGTGTGATTGTATACAACGTTCAATTTGTCGACGATAATATTGATAATATCACGATATTATCATTATCGCAACATGGCAATAACAAGACTACAATCTTTAGTTTCTTTTTCAGTTATTAACGATTTGTTTGGAAATATCATGTGTTGCCGATATTCTGAAATATCAATGAATGTTTGGATGAAAGGTCAGATATTGGATGGATGAGATGGTTGAACTGATTTCTTACAGCAGCACATGCTTGCAGGCTCTCATTAAATAGAAACCTATTATGTATGCATTCTTTTTGTAATTTTTTTATTCATAAATATGCAAATATGTGTATTTTATCATCTCCTGAGGTTTCACTAAAAAATTCCACCGTTTTTCCCATTTTCCCCACATTTCCAATTATCGACGATATTATTAATGATATCGATATTGTTTTTGTATCCCCGGCTAGCGAAACTTGTAGCGATACCGAAACTTCGAACACTGGCCACAAGGATGTTAAAGTTGAAAATGAATCCCTACCATTGAAAACTTGTTGAGGGTGATGGAAGTTTAGATATTTGTGTTAACCCAAAATCCAATTCAGTGTGTTCTTGTGAACAGATTAGATGGCAAATAAAAACTGGATGCTATTATTTTTATGAGGTGTGGTTCACTTGTGCTCTTCGATGTGCCTCATTTATTGTTTCATGCCTTAAATGATTGGACAAAATGGACCGGATATAACACATACATCATGGTGGGGCACACCAAGCCTTCCAAGTGGACCCAGATTGCATATGATCACCATGGCCCCACCATGATATATGTCCTTAATCCACGCGATCAACGCGAGCCTAAAAATAAAGAAGATCTAAATCTCAAGTGGACCACACCATACTGAACCCGACCATTAAAAACCTCTCGTGGGCTACAAAAGTTTTGAATCCAACTTATATTTGTTCTTTCCCTCCATCCAAGCCTTTGTGTCCTTATCAATGGGTTGGATGGAAAACAAATATTATTGTGGGTGTTACAGTGAGCCCTAGGAACTTTTTAATGGTGGGCGTTCAATCAGCACCGTTTCACAGTATAGTCCAGCTGAAATTTGGATCTACTTAAAATTTGGGTTCATGGCCTAATACTACATGCATGTAGGTACACCCCCACAGTCAGGGCGCACCAAGTTGCATTGATGTACAATGAATCGGATCCTCTGCTCATATCGGGAGAGAACCTCTGCTGCTCTCTCTCTCTGGACTAATTACAGAGGTGAAAAGCAGGATTTCTCTGCTTGGTACGAGCAGAAGATCCGGACACATATAATACATAGATGTAGAAAGGACCCACGGTCATGGGTGCGGATTTCCGGCAAAAGCCTTGCGGAGGAAGTTCCTACATTGTAACCAAGGTGGGGCCCACTGTGATTTTTTTTGATAAATCCACCCCGTCCATCTGTTTTGGGAGCTCATTTTAGAACATGAGAACAAAAATAAACTGGATCCAAGACTCGAGTGGGCCGAAAACGTGAGGATTGAACATCCACAATTGAAATCTTTGTGGAGCCACAGGAGTTTCGAATCAGGATAATATTTGTGTTTACAATTCATCCCATTAGTAGTGACGTTATGAACGGTATGAATGTCATATAAACATTACTGTGGACCCAGGGAGGTTTCAACCATAATAATTTACCTACCCACCTTTTCCTTTGTTGATGCCCACTTGAGTCTTGGATTTGGTTCATTTTTGTTTTCCTGTCCTAAAATAAGCTCCCATAATCCTAAAATAAGCTCCCATAAGAGATGGACAGGGTGGATTCATCAAAAAACATTAATATAGGCCCCACCTTGGTTGCCAGCGAACTCGCACAGTACTGTGCAAGTTCTTGCGCTGGAAACCTAGGTAGAGCCAACTGTGATGATTTTGAGAAATCTACCCCATCCATCTGCTTTGTTATATCAATTGAGAACATTATATAAAAATTGAACCGGATCCAAGAATCAAGTGGGCCGAAAATATGAGGACTAAATATCTACAGCTGAAATATTTGTGGGGCCACGAAGGTTTTAAATCAGAATAATATTTGTGTTTTCAGTTTATCCTAGTAGGAATGACATTATGAACGGTATTGATGGCATATAAATATCACTGTGGATCACAGCCGATAAGAATTTTCCTACCCATTCATTCATTTAGTGTGGCTCACTTGAGTCTTGGATCCAGTTCAATTTTGGCATAATGTACTAAAACAATCTAACAAAGCTGATGAACAGAGTGGATTTCTCAAAAACATCACCATGGGCCCTGATTAGGTTCCCAAAAACCTCACGAGCAAGGCTTCTGCAGGAAATCCGCGTCCTCTTGGCTGAGGCCAGGTCAGACCGCGCCAGAATCCTTTAACCCGTATAAAAGACGGATGTAGATTACATGATGTATGTAATTTATCCATGCCATCTATCTTAGGTCCCAAAGATGAGGCAAATCTAGGTGGACCACACCACAGGGAAATAATAGTGATTGAATGTCCACGATTAAAAACCTCTTAGGGGTCACTGTAATGCTTATTTAAAATCAAGCTGTTGATTAGGTTATACAGACCTGGAGAGGGAAAAAACAAATATCAGCTGATCCAAAACTTTTATAGCCCCAATAAGTTTTCAATGGTGGTTGCTCAATCAACATTGTTTCCTATGATGTGGTCCACTTGAGATTTGAATATATTAGGCTCGTACCATAAAATGATGTAGAAAAATGAATAGATGACATGGATGAAACACATACATCATGGTGGGCCTATAGAGCACTGGCCACTAGCCATGGCTAGTGGCAGGGTCACTAGGCAATCATTTTAAGAAATTGGATTGCCTCCTGGTTAACTCAGCTTGATCGCAGTGAATAAACTCTTTTGGGCCCACCGGGAATGTATGTGGCTTATCCAGCCGTCCATCCATTTTTAGCTCATCTTAGGGTTTGATCCCAAAATTGAAGCATATCCAAAGCTCAAGTGGACCCCACCACAAGAAACAGTGGGGATAATGATGTCCCATGGAAACTTTCCTAAGGTCCATATCAATGTTTATTTGTGATCTGTTCATAAGGTCACATAGACATGGAAGAAGGGGAAACACAAATATCAGTTTTTTTTTTTTTTTTTGGCTTTCTTTCCCTTAGTGCACGCATTCTGCTTTTAATACACACTCACAAGGTTAATTAAACTTCAATGTTAGCCACCGCACGTTGGAAATCAATACTGGGACCTCAGTGTTGAAACGAGTTCATCTTCACTAGGTCTACCACTGTCCCAAGCTTGATACAAAACCTGTTAAGATTTCAATAGGTGTCAATTCACACTCTCTTGTGATGCGGTCTGCTTGAGCTTTGGATATGCTTCAATTTTGAGATATACCTTTAAATAAGCTGGTAAAGTGGATGGAGTGCATAAGACTTGTAACTCATGAGCCCCTCCATAGTTTGCCCCTGCATAGTTTACCAGTATGTTACCCAGTATGCAATCCAAGATGGGTGGGACCGTGACTGTGGGACCTTTTTTTTGTTTTAGTCATGCGATGCACCCACCTGGTTAGTCACATGATGCACCCACCCACTCACTGGTGGGACCTACAGTGATGTATGTGACTGCATTCACATTATTTTAAGGCATGATAAAAAAAAAAAAATTCCAAACCTTAGATAGACCGTAGTTTAGAAAACAGGGATAATTTACCATTAAAAACTTATGAGCCATGAAAGCTTTGGATCAAGATGATATTTGTGTGGTCTTTTTATACAGTTTTTGTGACCTTATCTACAGGTTGGATGGCAAATAAACATTCCAGCTGAATCATAGAGTTTTTAATGTTGGAGATTCAATCAAGACTGCTTTTGTAGTGTAGTCTACCTAAGATTTGGTTCAACTTCATTTTTTGGGATCATGCCCTAAAATGAGCTGTCAAACCCCCCTCTGAGGTCGAGACAAGAGAGTCCATGCATTTTTTTCATGTCATTTTAGGACAGAACAAAAAATGAGGCAGACGTAAGGTTTAAGTGGAGCACATCGTAATAAGCAGTAGTGGTAATGATTTTTACCGTTAAAACCTTCATAGGCCATTTGTGATGTTTATTTTCCATTTAATTTGTCCACAGGATCATAGAGACCTAGATGAAGGTAAACACAAATATCAGATTCAAAACTTCCAGCTAAGAAGTTTTCAACGGTCAGCCTTTAATCCCCATTTCATGGTCCAATTAAGCTTGGATCTGCCCCGCTCATGGCCTGAAATGACATGGAAACTGATTGGACGGTGAAATGGATGGACGGCCTAGATAAACTCATACATCACGGTGAGCCCCACATGCCTGGACGGCCTAGATAAAACTCATACATCACGATTCACGAATCCGTCGAGGCGAGGTCAGGACGAAATCCGCTTCTGATGAAGGCTCCAACTCCTCCGCACTGAAGAAAGGCAAGGAAAAAAAGAAAAGGAAATGGTAGGAGGAGGAGAAGGGAAAGAGGGAAACGAGGCGTACATGAAGATGGTGCTAACGTCGATGTCGGCTATGGTTGCAGAGACAGCGACATTCCCCATAGACATCACCAAGACCAGGCTCCAACTCCTCCGCACTCAATCTTCCCACCTCCTCCCCTCCCCCAACGCCTTTAGAGTCGCTTCTGACATCTTCCAGAGACAAGGTCTCTTCGGTCTCTACCAGGGCCTCTCTCCCGCCATCATTCGCCATCTCTTCTACACCCCCATTCGCATCATTTCCTACGAGCACCTCCGCCTCTCTGTCCCCTCCGACTCCCTCTCTGCCAAGGCCCTAGTCGGTGGCATTTCCGGCGTCTTTGCCCAGGTACCCTTCCTAATCCCATCCCATCTTACCACACTTCTCTCTCTCTCTCTGTTGGGAAAACCGGTCGCACGCTGCACAGAAACAGTCCAGAGGAAAAAACACAACACGCTGCCTCACCTTAGACCTGTCGCCCGACCGGTCTAAGCCCACCTTAGACCTGTCGCCCGACCGGTCTAAGCCCCCTGTAGACCTGTCGCCAGACAGGTCTAGGGTACAAAAAAATTTGTCCAGCCTTCCTTTGTGCATCTGGGCCAAACGGCTAGACCGGTTGCCCGACCGGTCTGAGCACCCAATCCTGCACATGGTCGAAGGCTCTCCAACTCTCTCTCTCTCTCTCTCTCTGTCTCTCTCTCTCTCTCAAATTGTCTGTCTTTCCAATACAATACAGGTTGTGGCAAGCCCTGCTGATCTTGTTAAGGTGAGGATGCAAGCAGACAGTCGCCTGGTGGGTGAAGGTCTCCCACCTAGATACAAAGGCATCATTGATGCTTTAAGCAAGATCGTGCGGACGGAAGGTTTTTGGGGGCTCTGGAGAGGGGTTTTCCCCAATGCTCAGAGAGCATTTCTGGTAAACATGGGGGAGCTAGCATGCTATGACCAAGCCAAGCGTTTCATTGTCGGTAACCAAGTTTGTCGGGATAACATTTATGCTCATACCTTGGCGTCTATCATGTCTGGCCTTTCAGCAACCACTCTGAGTTGTCCTGCTGATGTAGTGAAGACGAGAATGATGAATCAGTCTGCAAGCAAAGAAACTAAATTTTTATACAGAAATTCTTATGATTGTCTGCTCAAGACAGTGAAACATGAAGGTATATTGGCAATGTGGAAGGGCTTCTTCCCCACATGGGCTAGGCTCGGCCCTTGGCAGTTTGTATTCTGGGTTTCTTATGAAAAGTTCCGGCGTCTAGCAGGGCTATCATCTTTCTAGTGAATGCTCTTGTGCCTTCACGGTCTATCTGTTTAGCTAGCTTCAGATATGATCAAATTCATGCCCAAACCATCTTTCAGGTAACTACCTCCTTTGCTCTCGTTAAAATCTATATAGCTTCAGTTATAATCAAAATCAGGCCCGAACTATAAAATCCATTGGAATTTGATGGCAAAGAAAGGCCCACTGGGTTAAGAGAAATGTAAAAGCACTCAAGACTCTTCCACACATGCTTGCTAAATGGGCACCTGTCTGCAAGATTTGGGTTGTTTATCAGTTTGGTCATCAGATGGGTGCTGCTCGTGTATATAAAATGGATGATTAAGAAGACTTTTCTGATGTTCCACATTTGATGTGCACAAATGTCCAACTTGATGACCTAATGAGCCTCATTTCCAGGTCTACTCCATCTGTGGTAGGTCCTCCAAATGGACACCCATATTCTCACATGCAGTGGCACATGTGGGACTCTGTCTAAAATGTGATCAGATCATGGTTAGTAGAGCTCCACGTAGAACTCCATATTTGAACAAAAGATTGTATAACTATTTCAATGTTTAAGATTCCATGTATTTCAGAAGATCTCTGGTCAAACCATTGTCACCTAAATACCTTTAAAAAAAATTGTTACCTAAATCATGAAACCCTATGTCTTTCATTCACATGATTATGGGTCATTTGTGATCTGGATTGCCATTAATCATGGTTCGATACTCTTTCTGTTGATTAGGTTGTAATCCAAATGTCTGTCTAATTAGAACTCCATATTTGAACAAAGGATTGTATAACTACTTCAATGTTTAAGACTCCATGTGTGTCCTTGTTTGTTAGACGCCTGAAAATGAGTTCATCTTGTGTCAGTTAACAATAATAATGCATCACAGATCCTTCTCCAATACATAATTTCTGTTAACATGAACTCAACATCTGTGAAACAGGGCCTTATAAGGTGGTCTGACAATGATTGATCATCATCATTGATTGATAGAATTGAGTGGAAGGTGAAAATTTTAGTGGAGGGGGATCCATTTATATAGAGTTACATGGAAATGAAGAATTTGATAGAGACAAAATGATATTAAACCACTGATTGCTTGCTTATATACTCGTACACATATTCTAGAAGTTCTAGTTGAAGTTCCATATTTGGATAGTATTTAACTATTTATATACAATGTATACACACGTATTATATACAACCTTTTTTTTTTCACTCCATTTTTTTCTTTCTTGAGCTTAAACCTATTAATCTTTTGTTATGTAATTTTTAGGTTTACATTTCTTTGACCAAATCTTTGACTGCTTTTTAAGGATTAAAACTGTATTAAATGTGAGCATTTCCCATGCCATTTCTTAGTATGTTGCTAACGATGGGTTCCAAAATTTCCTGTCGTATATGAACAGCCTTATCACTTCTCAAGAGATGCAAAAATAACAGTTGACAGGGTTGTTACTTGGCTGGGTCTGCTTTGGGCTTGGATTGGTCCTTATCTCAAAACCCACAAGATTTTTGAAAGGCCAATATGGCTACTCTCAAGAATACGATATTGAACCACCTGAAGACTTGACCAGCTTTATTTTTTTGCCAGGGCACATTCATGATATGGCTCTTCTACACATGGCAACTTGGCACACATGGGGTGAGTACAATTCAAAATCCTATTTTTGCCAAGCAGTACATCGTTTCTCTATCTTTACGCACAAGTCAAATGTTATAATACAAAGAGGCTGACAACATGGATTTAACCATTTTGACTCTACATATCTACTATAGGAAAGTGATGTGGGCTGAACTGGGCCCAAGATCCATGGGTCAAGCCCAAGCCCCACATCTGGCCCATCAATAAGCAGGACGCAGCCTCCTATGCAAAATCAATCAACTTGCTATGCTATAAAATCTCATTAGACATCTCTTATCCATTAAGTATTTTTCTTATTTACTATTTCATTTTTACAATAAGTCATTAGTTGTTAATGACATTAAGAACCTCCATTCTTTGTATGTCCCAAAGCCTATTTAAGGGTCTGTCATGAATAGTATTAAGGCATCTTGGAAATGAAGAAGAGTTCTGGTTATTGTTTTTAATTTGTTTGTGATTCTTTTGCTTAGTTTGGAGGTGCCTACTAGGGCAGATCCTTCCTAGCAGCCAGTTGCACTAGAAAGTTTGTAAATAATGGATGAATGTAAAAGGTTCTAGATTAGGATAGACTCCCACAGTAGTCTGTAGAGAATCTTGAGATCTCTAGAGAATTCTGAAGTTTTCTAGGATTTCTGTGGTTTGGATGGTTCTTGGCCTGTTGGATGGACAATAAGGGCCCGTTTGGATACCACCAAATAAGTTACTTTTTCTACTTAACAGCTGTAGATAAGTAACTTATTCGAGATAGAGTAAAGTTTGGTTTATGATCCTTATAACTTTTTTATTATTATTTAAAGTTACTTAATCACTTCAGTTTAATAAGTAGAAATCAAGATAAGCTACTTGAGGCATAAGTAGCTTATTTTAAGTAACTTTCTATCCAAACGCCTCCTAAGTGGCATAATCTGGGCTATTTATGTAACATATCCAAAATGTTTTTTGGTTTATTTGTAGGTAAGCTCTCCTCATTTAGTAGAATTGTAACATTCTCCCTTTAGGGCCGGTTTGGTTGGCATATGGAAACCCGTTTCCAGCTTAAAATCTAGATTCCAGTGGAATCCGATTTTAATTGGGGTGTTTGGTGGCAACTTCCAGCCAAAGAGGATTCTATTTGGAAACCTAAATTGAGTGGAACCGGGATTAGTGGAAACGGTGTGGGCGACCGTTTCTACAGAAGGGAAAAGAGGCGGAAGTGAGTGTCACCACCTCCATGTATGCGTTGTACATATATGTTGTATATGTTTTATATCTCCATGGCCCATTAGTTTTGAAATCTCAATTAAGGGCATTGGACACAAAATGAGGCAGATCTAAATCTCAAGTGGGCCACACCACAGGAAAACAGTGTTGATTGAATGTCCACCGTTAAAAACTCCCTAGGGCCCCACTATAATATTTATTCACCATCCAACTTGGCCATCTGTCTTGCAGGACTATTATAGGCCAGGGGTAAGGTTCTCAGGTGGATCTGAAGCCCAAGTGGGCCATGCCACAAGCAACGGTTGGAACACAATTTGAATTGCACTGCTTTCAACCAAACAGCAAGTTACGGATGAAACCTGGGTTCCACTCTAGTTTCTACAATTTTGAATTCCAACAGTGGAATTTAGACTTTCTCTAGAATCTGGGTTCTGCAACCAAACAGGCCCTTAGTGTACTAGAAGATCTTTCCACTCCTGTATTCTCTAGCATCTTAGCCAGGTTCTTATGATAGCATTTGGTTGTGTACACAGGTGAAGGATGGCCTTGAGTAGCATTTGGGCATTGTGCAAGTGCCGCAATAGCATTTGGTTTTGTACACGTGAAAGATGGCTTTGAGTAGCATTTGGGTGTTGCGCCGATGCCAAACAAACAAGAGCTAAGTTATTAGATGAAGCCATGACTTTATTAGTAGCATTGGGGTGTTGCAGGCTTGTGGAGGCTGATAACCGGCATGTGGGATCAGGCATGCCATCTGATTAGCTGTCATTTTTTCCTTTTTAAGTTGTATTCTTCACCTAATCCTACATGCGTGCATAGGACTGCTTGTCTACATGACAGCACATGTACCAGGCACAGGGGAGCTTGGCCCAAGCCAGTCAATTTGGCTCGATAGTCCAGCTTGAAATCAAGATGTCTGACTTGTTAGATGATATTAAAAGAGTGTACTGCAATTGGCCCAGTTTTTCTTAGCCACACATTTATTTTTAACATTGTTGTTACCCTTTTTTTTTTTGGGAGGGGGTGGTTAGTCATGCAACGCACACACCCTGTTACATGGGCAACGCACCCACCCGGTCAGTCACATGATGCTCCCACCCACTGGTGGGGTTAGTGGGTTTTGAACCCAAGACCAGCAGTTGAAACGCCCAGGCATCTACCAGCTGGGCTAGCGGGCGATCCCCTTGTAACATTGTTGTTACCTGATGTGTGAACCAACCTGATTTTTGGGTCAGCACAATCAGGAAGCCTGGTAGGTGGATGGCATGTCTAAAGCAGGTGGGTCCACTAATCAGTTTCTCCCAGTCCATGAAACAAATCTAGGGCTAAAGAAATCTTGGATGAAGTTTTATAAGCTGTCAACCTGTTCTAATAGTGTGGCTCAACTGATGAGCGGAGCAGCCTGATTTTCGCCATCTGGTGTGGCACTGGCACATGAGGGGGTGTTTATACACTCGTGTGGGCTTTTGGCAAACCTAAGATTGGCAAAACCCTTTCTAAAATCTTTTTAATAATAGTATTTAGCCACTTTTGGACCTGGTGACATATGGAATTCAATTTCACATCAGCTCAAATGGCAAGACTGGGAAGGCCTCATTTTGATTCACAACAACATCCAAATCCCCCAAAAGATAGTAATTGCAGCTGGGGGTTAAAACAATTGGAGGACTGGGCCACTTCCTCCTCAAAGTCTTTATTGCCATCCGCTTACTACAATACTAGACTGAACAACAACCAACAGCCTTCACTCTTAAAAATGTAACGAACGCACTTGCCTACTTTAATATTACTTGTCCTGGAATTTACTGCCAGCTGCAATTCCGGAAGACTAATGACACTTGTGTTTCTTTGGAATGTTGTGTCCGTTCAAGGAGGATTGAGCGACTGAATCAATCGGGGAACTGAAAGACTGGAAAACATTGTACACCTCAAGTCAATCACAGGTCAGGACCCTGAATATTGCCCCAATTTGCCCAACTTAAGTTGTACCACTGGCGTGATCCAGACCATTCACCTGAGATAAGCTCCATGGTGGACGGATCATGCCCCCAAACTCTTCCATTTGTAAGCTGCAAATAGATAGTAAGGAAAGAATCAGCAAGGTTTGGATGCAACTGAAAAGTCAAAACATTTGATTGCTGCCATCTTCCAAATTGTGAAAAATATATGCTTCTTTTGAAACGTAAAGAATCTATATTAAAGAGAGAGAAAGATTGCAGCAGCAAGAAAGACAGAAAAAACCTCCCTCAAACAGACCTTATCCCTGTTACCAGTCCCTTAACAGAGAACTTTTCTGGTAGCTGTTGAAACAGACCCCACTGAGTTCGCAAAACATCTATCATCTCTCCCCTCAGATGGTCCAAAGAGCTGCCAACAGGGCTTTCGTCCACTTCTCTCCCTAAAACAAAAGGCATTCCCTCATGCTAAGACTAAAAAAGCGCTTGAATTGAGCTTGGCATAACCCAACTGATATTATAAAAACTCAGAATGCTGTCCCACAAGCTTGAGGCAAAAGGACAGGATAAGAAAAAGGTGATTCACCAATTCAGCGTCCTTCATTCGGGATGATCATGCCCCTTTTCCAAAGGTTATCAACGTTGAGAAATCTGTCTCTCCACCAGCCAAGCAAAAGCGGCAGAAAAAGAAAAAGAAAAAGAAAAGAAAAAGAAAAAGAAAAAGAAGAAAGAGAAGATCGTCCCCTTATAAAGGATTTGGCATGGATGATTAGTAATGCGACAGCAATTCACCCTAGGCATGCTACAAGAATACGTGGGTCCAACTGTAGTGTGTGAGGCATCTATTTGTTCATCATTTGTGCCTGCTCATGTTATGGTGTCATTAAAAAAAATAGGCTAAACCAATGCTTAAGTGGGAGAAACCATAGGGAACAATACGGATGGAATGCACATCATTGGAACCTTCCTTGGTCATGGGCCCCACAGATTCATTGTTCACACATTTCCCATTCAATTGAAAGCGGGGAGGGAGGGACACATCTCTAGTAGACGGTGAATTGCCATAGCATTACTTGGTACTAATAAATATCATCATCAGTCGAACATCTTGCTTTGGAGTCCAGTATAAAAGGACATGACCTGGTGTGTGTTGGAGCTAGTGCCCTGTAAAATCAATCAATGTGAGCTTTAATCTATTAACCATGTGGGCAATCTCAACTATAGATCATGATGATCATGAGTCCTCGGTGGACATCTCATTAATCTTTAGTGTATAGTGTTGCATTGAATCTTTATTATGGGTTTATTAAGTGATTATTTTGATAGTCCTTATGGATTTGAGACTGAACATGACAGTTATTGACCTGAGAGAGTCATGATGCATATATCTAAATACATTATTAGACCATGATCGTCACAGGTGCATGGAACACACTTGTGAATATCAGTTCATGAGATGTATGGTCATTTTGTGTGAGGGGACTGACTTAGGTTAAGATGGATAGTCTCCACCATCGGAAACCGACTTGGTGTCAGTTTATGCCTTACCTTATACAGGAGTGTGAGTGTGAGTGTGCTATGAACAAATGATCCTGGTTCGAATCTTTAGCCATTTACATTGGTGGATCGAGATAAGTTAACAGTTTGTGGGCCCATTAGCTTAGATTGTGATGGTGAGATCATGACTTGATGATGCATGAAAGATGATTAATCTTTATACCTAAAGACATGTAAAAGTCGTGATCTTGATTAGTAGGCTTTGACTTTTTCTACGAGGTTCATGCAAGGGCTAATAAAGTGGATGTAGTTGGGTACATCCATTAAGAAATGTTGATTCTTGCACGGTCTAACAAGGAATCCACTTGTTTGCCTAGGAACATATTTTATGGCTTTGATTTGGATAAATCAATAACTCATCGAGCGATTTTTCTACTGATTCTAGCACTCTGCTTGTTTTAATCAGGTTTTAAAAAGTTTTTAACTGTTGAAGTTCTGTTTTAATTGTTAAAACTGCTTTGATTGCACTTGATGGTCCACTTCTGATTAACACAGGATATGATCATTAGTGGATAATCATGGTAGTGGAGGGATTAGATCATGAGTATATACATAGATGGGGCGGATTAATGCACTTACCTCACAGTAAGTTACAAAGTTGTGCATAGGGGTAGTTGAGTACCATATTGGTATTCCCTTGAAATCCAAGCTTCCTCTATATTTGTTTGATTCTATCGTAGATGAGTAGATATGAGAAGCCCTAGATACATTTTCCCTTGGGTGTATGTAAATCAGAGAAAAAAAGGAAAAAGATATGTAAAGAAAGTAAATGAGTTTTTTCTTCATCTTCTTTATCTTTGTGTGGTTTGTCCTTATGGACGATTGTGGGATTTCTTGACACCTATCAGAAGAAATTTCTTAGGCTGTCTATGTCTCTCTAATAATGGAATAAATCAAAGAGAGACCTCCTGATTTGGAAGACCCTCATTGGCATTGGCAATGTATCGACACACGTTGATCATATTCCAAGTATGATCTAACTTTCTTAAGTTAGTTGTTCAATTGAAGAAATTGTACATGATTGTATTCGGAAGATCTTGGGATCAAGATTTCATTTTTGATTTTGGAGAAAATCGGATTCTACTATGCAGTTCGATAAAATCCCATAAGTGAGTGAGGCTTGTTAATGGCCCCGGCCTAAAAGGGGGCTGGGTCATTAGCCCTAGTTAGGCTGCCTTATTTTTGGGGCCTGAAATTCAGGCATGGGCCCAAACAACAGAAAATGGTTTGAAATTTAGGCCAAAGATTGGCCCACAACAGCCATAAACAGCTCAAGATTTGAGTCTCAGGCCAGTCCTTGGTAGAAAAAATCTGTTGCTAAATCTATATATTTATCCAATCACACAGCAGGCAGGGAAATCATAGCCTGCTAGCATAAGCACAAGAACCAAACCCAGTTTGAGGCGGGCAATTGACGGCCACACTCTCAGTACATATGGAGTAATCTCAAAGGAGGCAAACAGCAGAACAATAAACTTTAGAACTTTTTTCTGAGCATTGGAGTACTGTTGATGTATCGATTTATACCATGCTTCATTTTGATGCACTATTGAATTGAATTTGTAATAATTATAAAGTGGAACGATCAATTGTAATTCCTTTTTAGGAGGTATGTATGCATGCACATCATCTTTGTAGCCAAAATTCATAATTGTCATTTCCTTACCGTTGCATGGCTTGTTTTCCTTCTCTCTCTCTCTCTCTCTCTCTCTCTCTCTAGAGTTAGTTGAAAAGCAAATTTTGTTAACAATGTTTAAATTAAACTGAACTGGGGATAATCACATGGTTAGGTTGATGGGGCCTTCTATGTGAAATAATGGATCCCATTACTGCCCTCTGTAGATACTGCATTGGCTGGAAAATACGTTCACATTACAGGTATTTTCATTTGCCTAAACAACCATTCTAACGTCTATAATTCCAAGCTACTTTTTAATTTTAAAGCATTCTCTGTACTCATTTGCTGTAAATCTTATTTGCCTAAACCACCTGGTTTTGCTTTTATTAAAACTGCTTAAGCAGTTTTAGACTTTCTACTTCCGGCTACAATCTCCACCGCATGTTGGATCAGACAGCTTTGGTGGAAGTTCGCATAAGTCTTCTACGAAATGGTTGGAAGGAGAAATTTTACAGACAAACGTATATGGGAAAAGGTACCAGGTCAACCTCAAGGGAGGAGGTTGAGCTCTGTGGACCCTACCGTGATGTGTATCAAACATACCGTGCATCTAGTGGGTCCCTACTATGCTATGGAATATCCCAAAAATCAGCCATATTCAGAACTCAGGTGGGCCACACTCTCTGAAACCAAGTGAAATCATGCCTAAAACATCTAAAAGCACCTGGAGCCCACCTAAGTTTTGGAATGGCCTAAAATTTGATATGAACCCTCATCCAAGTGAGACACACAATAGATGGGCTGGATGAATGAACCACATCTCAGTGGACCCTATAAACAATCAGGAAGGTCTCAATGGGTGGGCATCCAGTCTCAACTGGTGTTTGTGGTGTCACCCAAGTTATGGATTCACTTGATTTTTGGGCCCATGGCTCACCATGGAAGGGTGCATCTGACTGATTCAGTGGGTGTCTGAGACACATCATGGTGGGGCCCACAGAACTTGGCCTCATGGGAGCTCATAGTACCTGTATGTATGCGCTTTCATTTCTCATGAATATTTCAATATAACAAGAAGAAAAATAAATCAAGATATCCTACATTCAAAAAGTTTTAACTGCCCCAAATGTCATCTCTCATTTACTTTTATTGATTGTTTGGGTGACATTGCAGTGTCTCAGGCATACATTTGACGAGAAAGACGAAACACAAGGATACATTGGACTGAAATACTTTGCGACTACCGTTTGTAATTCCTTATTAGTACCCCACAGCTTAGAGGTAGACACAGAGCATATCAGCAAATTTTTTTTTTAAATTTTTATGGGTTAGTTCACCCACCCCATTGTTAGTACACCCACTCACCCCTGTTAGTCACATCACAATGTTAGCCAACCCCACTATGGGAATCGATGCCATGACCTCAGTGTTGAAATGAGGCTATATTCAATCAGTCTGCCACTTGAGCTATGGACCTGGGTGTAGGGCATATCAGCATTTGAGGTCTTGGGTTCAAACCTAGCTTACCTAACCAAAATGGGGGGAAAAAGGAATGTCACAGCAACTAGAGCTGCTTATTGTGAAAACTTGCAATTGGGTCATTTCCTCAGTGATTGAACTGGAAATTTGCAGTTAGTTCAGAACTTCGTCCAAACGTAACCTTAGTTCTCAAAGTAGTTTGTGAACCAGTTGATTGGCCATTTCAAACTTCTTGTGCATCATGAAATTCTTGATGGTAACTGCAGCTAAGGTTTATCTTTCTAGAAGCACCCATCATAAACAATTTTTTTATAGCAGAAAAGGAATTAGTATGGGCTTTAGCAGATGAGCAATTGCTAGTTTATGGAATAATTGGTTCCTAAGTACACCATCTGACTGTTTTAACCTTTTGCAAATTGGTACCTGAGTACTTTTCATCTGACTGTTTTCACCCTTTTCTGTTTGTATGTTTGTGAGCATTTATTTTTTATTGAAAGGAATTCTTGCAAGCATATTTGTATCTCATTTCCTTCTTAGTTAGATGAAATCTATTCAGTTATGGGCTTTCATTCTTCTTTCTCAGTTTTTCTTTCTAAAAAGAAGCAATGAAGAAAAGTAGAGTTGCAGCAAGCAATCACACAGCAATTACTCCCAATCACAATTGTGGAACCAGAAGATGCATGGAAGATTTAGCAACCAGAATAGTTGTTATTATTCAAAAGGAAGGCTGATGTTTGAAAACTCACGAGAAACTTTAACGCAAGCTGGAATCACCTGAAATGTGCAATGAAGACAGGGCCCCAAAATGGCCCACCCATTGCATCCCATGTATTGAGTTGTGCTTAAGATTTTCTTCTTCTTCTTCTTCTCTCTCACTCTCCTTCCTTTTTTAAGAAATAAGGATCCTTTGTGTGGTTGTAGCTTGGTTCTTTGGAGTCTTTGCTAGTAAAGATTTTGAGGATTTTATGAGTCCAAAATTAGATCACTTCAGTGGTCGTTGTAATAGTTTCCAAGTATAAGGAGTCTTTAATATATTTTTTTTCTTTTTTTAGGGGTTTTGTGCCTTTAGAGATCTTTAAGAAAATATTAAGTAATTAACGTTTTTCTACTTTGAGAGATTTGTGTTGTAGAAGATCTTTAGTGAGATATATCTTCGGGATCTTTATTTTTTGAAGGATGACAATTTATTAAGAACGTGGCCAAGGCCGAAAGAATACAAACAGAAAGAAAAGAAAACAAAAGGACACCCCAAACACTAAAATAACCCTGGGCGAGGCGAAGAGGCCCACACCCACCTGCCTAAAACATACTAGAGGAAACCTTTCCTCCACTCAAAAACAAAAGATCGCGCACAACAAAATTCCCCAAAGGACTGCCAGAAATATCCCTAAACACCTTTGATTTCTTTCCTTCCAAATAGCCCACAGCCCAGCTAAGAAGAATAATATTGGGGATCTCTATTAGGATTAAGGAAGATATAAGCATAAGAGAACAAAAGGAAGGAAAAGATATGGAAGAAACTATTCTTCTGCAGAGGGAGATAAGGAAAAAAAAAATGTGAGTTATGGGAGTTATTCTACTGTAGTGGGAGAAAAAAGGTGTATCCAGGAATACATCTCGTTGTATAGCAGGGACCCAAGCTGCTGGATTTGGGTTTGTTTCAATGAACCAAACTGTTTATGTTATAGGGCTACTCTTGGATTGGGGATGCCTGAAATAACTCTAAGATTTAATATTTCAACCCTTCAATTATACAGGAGCTATGATGAGGATCCATATTCAAAGCAAAGAGCAGAATTATCAAAGGGTTGAAATAGTTCAACTGCAGGCCTTTATTTGTTGTCCGTCCACTGTAAAAAGTCATAAGCATCATCGAAATGATTTGGATCATTGGAAGATGAACCAAATCCAAGGACTGAGGTCCTGAAGTATCTTATTGCAATACGGGATGTAATCCAGCAAACCTCAGGGAGGAAGGAAAAAAAATTAGTATCTTTGAATTATTTGGAGTGTGCAAAATCTGATCTTTTCCTCCTTGTCTCTCTCATTTGCCTATGTTAAACTTGTAATGATCTCCAATTCAAAGATCACAACTATCAATTTAAGAAGTTATATATTCCAAATCAAGACAATTCAAGTAAGTCATAAACAGACTGAGTCAAACTGTCGTCGGGAAATCACATATTAAATTATACAACAGTCCATTCCATTACATTGACTGAAAAGTGAAGGACAAGATAACACATACCTTGTTCCATAACCAACAAGAGAAATGCACAGTTGTGAAGATTTACATTCCAAGTACTTGTTTAGGGGGTATGATTAGGCTAAGTTAATTCAGCTAATTTTGGTGGTTGGCTGAGTTTGAGTTTCAGCAAAGATGAGGATTGGGGCCAGTGGTCGTCAGATAAAACACAAGATGTGGGTTAGGCATCTTACCACCAATGCAATTCAAAGTTGGCAAGTATTGTCACCTCAATTGAAGTTAGCTTCTCCTCACAGCAAGTAACATGAAATGTTGCTAGCTCATCCACCTACATTTCTGCAATCTTACACATGAAACCCTGCCCATCTTTTAAAACTCCAAGTCCCAACACCTTCAGAAACTGCCATTCCAATCCCTGTCCTCCTCCCCTTACCAATACCTCTGTAATACAGCCTCCACTCATCATCTTCATCCATCAGAACCAAACATGGAGAACCCACTCCTTTGTTATTCCATCCATCTTCCATCGATGGCATATAACTGCTCCATTATGGAGCCTCTTCCAAGATTTTAACCTGTCCGGAGACTCCGCCAGTCCAAAACTCTTCTGCCCAACTGCCATGACTGCTTCATATGCCATCTTAATCTTTCTTCAGCACTGCATCTGGTCATAACACCAGCCTCATCAAAAGAACCAACTGCACTGCTGCCCATGATCTTTCCCAACTTCACCCACCTGATTCCATCTCTCGAACTCGCGATCCCAATAGTGAAACACTGGCATTCCACATCAAATGGATGGCCCTTGGACTGTTGGATGGACACTAAGTGGCATAATCGAGGCCATTAACATAACATATCCAAAATGCTTTTAGGTTTATTCGTATGTAGACTCTCCTCATTTAGGACATACACCTCACAACTCAAAATTGTAACATTCTCCCTTTAGTGAACTACAAGGTCTTTTCCACTCATGTTCTCCAGCATCTTAGTCAGGTTCTTATGATAGCATTTGGTTGTGCACACAGGTGAAGGATGGCTTTGAGTAGCATTGGGCTGCTGTAGGCATCTAGACACTGATTACCGGCATGTGGGATCAGGAAACATGCCATCTGATTGACTGTCATTTTTTTCCTTCTCAAGTTATGTTCTTCACTAAGTCTACATGCGTGCGTAGGGCAGCTTCTCTACATGACACCATGTATGCCAGGAACAGGGAATCGTGGCCTAAGCAGTAGATTGGTGGACGCCCATGACTGCATGTGTGCCAGGAACAGGGGAGCTTGGCCTAAGCGGTCAATTGGTGGAAGCCTATCAGATATGCTAGCTAGAAATCAATACAGTCAACTTCTTAGATGATATAAAATGAGTGTACTACAAATCTACAACTGGCCAATTTTTTTGTTTTAGCCACTCACTTGTTTTTAACATTGTTACTACCTGTTGGGTGAACCAACCTGATTTTGGCCTGGTACATTTAGACAATGGGACCTACCTAATAGACAGATTGGATATCACTCATGTGTGCTATGCTGGTGAACGTCACGGTGTTTAGGCGTCCACCAATTGTCTAGATTATTGGACCTTAGGTCTGACAGGTAGGAGCTTGGTCCCACATACAGGGGCATGGTTCATCCATTGTTGGGTCCAATAGATGACGAGTTGGGGTTGTTCGGTAATATTTTGTCGTTCCAGTATTGAATGTTAATGTTTTTAATTTTTCAAGTGATTTCATTGGTGAGCCCAAAAGGAGAAAAAAGATTGTTTGACATTTAAATGACATCATAAGTAAAGAAAAAAAAAAAAGGACATTGTCGTGCAAACAACGCTATGGATAAAATGAGTTATAATCCAATCAGCCAAAACATTTCTGAACATCTTCACTTGTTGCTCCAGGATGGCCTTCCAAACGAAGGATTGGTTTGGATTAATTTTGCAGTCCTGGAAGCTCATGCTCCTTTATGTATTGCTCCTTTAGGCAGATGGGTTCACTAGTGGCTCTCAAGAAAAGCCACACCAACTCAACGCTTTAAAAAGGATTTTCCGTACCAGCTCCTTCTACCTATACCAAATGTGTAGCACCTAAAGGACAATTTGGTGTCTTTCTGGTTAGTAATGGAAGCAATCGTCCCTACCATCGTAAAATAAGAGCACCTGGCTCCTTCTTCCGTTCTGTTTGATAGCTGCTTATCACCCCTGGTAAAGGAAGGGTCCTAGTCTTCAGTCGCGACAGCTCCCAACAGCGAAACTCCCCTTGCAGGTACCATCAGGAAGACTACTCAAAGTATTAGAATCCCCAAACCTATCCTTTGGCAAGACAGCATTTTCCGATTAAATTAGGTGGGGACCATGATTCTCAGCCGAAGCTCCTGAGGAAATCCCTTTGGAGCCGCCCTATGCTGTCTATAGTACCCATGGGATAAGGTTTACTTTTTATTTTTTTATTTTTTATAGTGTCATCTTGACATCATTAGGAATACCTGCTATGATGATGATCCATTTTCAAAGCAAAAGAGCCAAATTATCAGAGGGTTGGGATAATCCAACTGAGGGCTTTTATTTGTTGTCCATCCACCGTACAAAGTGAGAAACATCGTAGAAACGATTTGGATCATTGGAAGATGACCCAAATTCAAAGGCTAAGGTCCTGAAGTATCCTATTGCAGTAGTGTATGTATTCCAGCTAACCTTAGGGAGAAAAGAACTAAAAACTTAAAAATAAAAAAATAATAATCATAATAATACCTTTGAATTGTGTGGGTTGTGCAAAATCTGATCTTTTCCTCCTCTACTTGTCTCCCTCCTTTGCCTACATCAAACTTGTAATGATCTCCAATCCAAAGTTCACAACTATCAATTTAATAAGTTATACATTCCAAATCAAGATACTGTAGGTCATAAACAGACCAATTCAAAATGGAGTCAGGAAATCGTATATTAAATTATACAGCAGTTCATTCCATTAAATTGATTGAAGAGGGGAATGTGACTTCCGTTTTTTTAAGTGAAGGACAACATAACACATACCTTGTTCCATAACCGACAAGAGAAATGCACAGTTGTGAAGATTTACAATCCAAATACTTGATTAGGGGATGTGATTGGGATGAGTTAATTCAGCTAATTTTGGCAGTTAGCTAAGTTCATATTTGAGCAAAGATGAGGATTGGGGCTAGGGTTCATCAGATATAAGACGAAGTGGGTTAGACATCTTATCACGAATGCAATTCAAAGTTGGCAAGTATTGTCACTTCAATTGAAGTTAGCTTCTCCTCACAGCAAGTAACATGAAATGTTGCTAGTTCATCCACCTACATTTCTGCAATCTTACACATGAAACCCGGCCCATCTTTTAAAACTCCAAGTCCCTCCACCTTCAGAAACCGCCATTCCAATCCCTGTCCTTCCCTCCTTACCCATACCTCTGTAATACAGCCTCCACTCATCATCTCCATCCATTGGAACCAAACATGGAGAACCCACTCCTTGGTTATCCCATCCATCTTCTTCCATCGATAGCATTAGAACTGCTCCATCATGGAGCCTCTTCCAAGATTTTAACCCATCCGGAGACTCCGCCAGTCCAATACTCCTCTGCCCATCTGCAGCGACTGCTTCATATGCCATTACATACCCCCCATCTTTCTTCAGCACCACATGCCCGTTCATAACACCAGCCTCATCAAAAGAACCAACTGCCCCACCGCCCATGATCTTTCCCAACTTCACCCACCTGATTCCATCTCTCGACCTTGCGATCCCAATGGCAAAACCCTGCATTCTATGTCAAATGAATGGTAATACATACGAAGATCACCCCGGCTGTGATAAACAACCCGTGGGCTGGAGATGAACAGAGAGTCCCAATCCCCATCAGCACCAACGTCAAATAGTGCGCCACTGTGATGTTCACCTTCAAGTCTGGCCCAATGTCGACCATCCTGACTAATTGCCAGACCTGGCAAGGACCTGAAGAAGGCATGGGCGGGAAGTGGCTTTTCTGGGTTCTGTATGGGGAACCTCAGAGGAAGAGAAGCATCAGGAAGCTCGACCACCTTCTCCGAGCTAAACCCAGTGTAGTAGAGCCAATAAACAGCAGTGGAAGCCCTGACCTTGGAGCTGGACATGATGAGGACCTCGGAAGGCCTGATGCCGTAGGTGTCGAAAGCCCACCAATCCCTGCTGGATTGCATGACCTGACCCATGTCGCTGCTGGAACCGGCAGGTCCAGAGCCTCTCTCCCAATGGATGCCGTTGCTGGAGATGGCCAGTCCGATGGAATCAACAGCATCGGTGGCGCCATGGTACCACATGTACCAGCGTTCCTGGTCATCGCCGAGATAACGTTTGACAACGGGCGATCCAATATCTAGGCAGTCCCAGGATGGAGTGTGGCCGACATGAAAGATGAGGCCGTGAGAGGAAGAGGGGGTGTGGGAGTTGGGGGAAGGTACTAGATGAGTATTTGAATTAGAATGAGGGGAAGGGGAAGAGGAAGGAGAAGAAGCAGCACAATTGCCGGTGTCACTGCCAACATCTGGTTTGGTGGAGCAGCAACAGCGGCGACTATGCAAGAGAGGGCGTCTAGGGTTAGGGTTGGGGGCGGGGAAAGAGAAAGGGATGAAGGTGGGGCTGCGCCTGCGAGCGCTGAAAGATGAGAGGACGTTTACTGCGGTTTGGATTTGGAAGGTTGGTGCTGCTGCGGCTGATGCCTCCATTACAAATCAATAACCAAAAATTATATTTTTTCTATATATAAATAATAATAAAATAGGTTATAAATAACTTCTACCAGTATTTGTATATATAGAGGCAACCAAGAAGCAGCTGCAGGCAGAGGAGGGAGAAAGGGTAGGACTCGACTCTCTGTAAGTAGCAGGTCCAAGTCAATAGTCAAAAGTGAAATGGAGGGGGGGGAGAGATATTAGAGAGAGATTTGCAAAGGGGCTTCGTTTCCCCTATCCACAAGAAAAGAATGTAGCGGACACTTTTACTACTTTTTGAGATTATCAATCTACATGATTTATTTAACTTTGACAATATATTATATAGCATCACCGTCGTCGTGTCACCTTTTAAGTCGGTGCACTGTGGCCCCACCACGATGAATGTGTTTCATCCACGCTGTTCATCCAATTTTTTCATTTCATTTCATTTTATGGTCAGCCGAAGAATGAAATAGATCCAAATCTCAAGTGGACCACATCAGAGGAAACAACGTTGATTGAATGCTTACCATTAAAAACTTAACGGGGCTACAAAAGTTTTGGATCAACTCTATATTTGTTTTTTTTTTTTTTTCCCTTCATCCAAGTATGGATGACCTAATCAACAAGTTGGATGTCAAATAAACATTACAGTGGACCCTAAGAGGTTTTTAACGGTGGACATTCAATCAATGCTTTTTTCCTGTGGTCCAGTCCACCTTCGATTTAGATCTGCCTCATTTTTTTTTTTTTTTGATCAACCCCTAAATGACATTTAGAAAAAATAGATGAGCGGGGTAGATAAAACACATACATTATGTTGGGGCTCACAGAGCACTGGCCAGCACCCACCTAGCTTATGGCCTCACTCGCCAAACCGTGTCCCCTGTTCACTCTACAATTGCCATGTCAGCACCGTCGCATGTGTTTCGATTGGATCGTTAGTTTGAATTCACGTTGGACGTTATAGCATAAGTTTTGACACCAACCTTAAACCTAATGCAACTTGCCTTTGTTGGGGCTGATATTAGCAATTAGAGCACAAATCTCCAGCAAGAACAATGTAATAGATCATAACATTAGTTGATTACAATCAAATGCTATCTAATAATCTATTATATTTATTGATTACAATCAATGAATTATTTGAACCTATATGCATTAATTTCTAAAGAACCACACTAGCCTGAGTCTTCATGAGTTGTAGCATGTGGGGGACAACATGTGAATGAAGTCTACCCCATCCATCAGGTGTGTTAGCTCATGTTCATTCTAGAACCAAGAATAAGGATGGTCCAAAACACAATTAGGCCACACCCTTGGGAAGAGTTTGGGCCAGATGCCTACCATTATGAGTGTTAGGCCCACCGAGGTTTATATATGCCATGCAATTTGTTAATCTGAAGTGAATCACTAGGATGAAGGAACATTCCAAAAATCATGTTCTTTACCAAGTGTTTAGGCATGCTTTTACATTGTTTCCTATGCCATGAGGCCCACTTGTGTTTGGGACGAGTGTGACATTTAGATTCAAGGCTAAACATTAGGTGACACACTTGATGAACGATCTTGTGCACATGGGAGTTGTTAGTCCCACAAAAAGTGATATGTCACTAGAGGATTCCTCCTATTGTCTCAAGAGGAAGGTGGGTTTGGACATACTAACCGCTAGTCAAATGAGAGTTGCATTTTATATTTCTGAGTACTATAAATTCTATGATCATATTAGTGAGAGTGGACAATCCATGAAAGGGAAATTGGTCTTCCTATGTAAGGAATCAATGATGACTTTGGATGAAAGGCCTCTACCATCGGGATACCAGTGCCTTATTATATAAGACACTGAGAGTGTGAATGTTCATGGATGTAGGTTTTTTTTTTTTTTTTTTTTTTTTTTTTTTTTTTTTTTTAAGGCTTGGTTAAACACTTACATTGGAGAATCGCATCAAGTCTCTAATTTGGAAGATCTATTGTACCTGAATTGAATTTGATTAATCCTTGAACTTGAGATCATATGTTGAGTATTTTATTCACCCTGCGAAGTTACATTAGTAGTTGATTATTCGATTTTAATAGAAACTAAATGTATTTTAAAAAATCGATCTTCTAATTAACTAGAGAATCTTCCATCTTTGATAACATTAAATTTATATACATCTAAATAGTTTAGAATCATACCTCGGTGTGATGAAATCACGATGTAAAAAAATTTCTAATTTGTTAATGTAGATCCTTCTACTTAGGAGGCCTCTCCTGATCTATCGTAGATGGAAGGAGATATTAGAGCCAACATGTTTGACTCAGGTGGGGTGGTGGGAAGTGCACATGCCTAGACCACAGATGTACACATGTGCAAGAGAGAAGGATGTTAAAGTCCCTCGATATACATTAATATGCCATCCTCTAATGGCTCGAGCTTTAGAGCAAGTGGTTATTTGACATGCCTTCGTAATATATTCTCCCATGGGGGCCATTGTTTATGGTATAAGTGAGTGTCCCTCCACCCTTGCCCAATATGTTCCTTCTACTCCACATGTTGACATGCCATCCTCTAACAACTCAAGCTTTTAAAGCAAGTGGTCATTTGATAAAGGAGAGAGAAGGAGAAAGAAGAGAGAGAAGAGAAGAATGTGAGAGAAAAGGTCTCTCTAACCTGCATTCTCTCTCTCATTAAAGGTGTCCATTAGAGGGAGGGGGGGGGGGGGGGGGGGGGGGGAGATGCCCAAGGCTCTTTTTTTTTACTAAGATGCTCTCCCCTTTGGGATAGACTCTATTATATAAGAGGATTTTAGGGTTACAAGAGTATAAAAAATATGTTACTTTGCCATCCTATAGATTCTCATAACTTGTACATGCGAATGAGACCTATTACGTCTCATGCATGCATGTACTCGTTATCAAATCTTTCCACTACCGTGGCTATTCACAACAAATATCTCATGTTGATCAAATAATAGACTATTAAATCCAAGCCATCGGATCAATATTAAGTGCGATCAAAACAACACCCACACCTTTGGGGTGGCTAACATTGAAGTGTGACTAACAATGTGGGTGTGTGTACTAACCCCCCTAAAAAAAAGTGTGATCAAAACAATTTTAATGGTTAAACTTTAATAGTTGAAAAACATACTTAAAACCTTTTAAGTGTCGAGCTTAGCAATAAAATTACTTAATAAGTCCCTAGTCTAGTAAATCTAACCATAAGTACATTCCTAGATAAATCCAATGATTCCCTTATTAGCCCATGCAAGAATCAATAGGCCATAATAGCTGTACCTAGCCACACCCACATTTTATTGGCTATATGGTAGCCTCATAAAGAGGCTAACACCATTTAATTAAGATTGTGACCCTTACACGTCCTCAAGTCACAAGATTAATCATCTTTTTATGCAACATCAAGTTTGATCATAATCTTTGCTAATTGACTTCTAAACTAGTGACTTAATCTCGATCCACCAAAGCAAGTGCCCAAATGTCAAATAAGATCATTTTCCCATGGCACATTAACACTCCCATATAGGGTAAGGGCAAAGATATTTTGACACCAAGTCAACCTCCGATGGTGGAGACTTCAAGTCTATCCTAACTCAAGCATTCCCTCCACATAAGACCATATATCTTATCATATGATGACCACATGTCTATCCTAGGACTTGTGATGATATAGAAACAGGGTACTGAGATCTATGGACTATAACTTTCCTCGATCGATAACTGTTGGGTCAAATATCGAGTTTTTAAGGACAACAAGAGGAATTATTCTCTACTTGTATGTTTAAGGCGACACTGCATGCTAAGGCATATCATTCTGTCCACAAAGAACACTTTATAATTATGATTTACAACTGAGATCATCCTTGTTACATATACATGGTTTGTGGATTATAGCTCATATTGGTTTTCTAAGGCATAACTTCAACACAGACATGTGGGTGTAGTTAGGTACATGTATCAAAGATGTAGTCGTGGTCTATGTGCTTCAACATGTTATGTGCTAGTTATTTGGAGAACTTATTAGTGGCTTATCTCTTAGTGATTGAATCATCCATCAAGTGGTTTTCTAATTGGGCCTAACATTTAAAAAGTTTCATATATTTAATCGAACATTTTTAATTGTTAATATTTTATTTTGATAGTTAAAAGTGATTCATCATGTTTGATGGACATATGATGGTTGAGATCTATTAGTTCACCTCTTAAGCCAACATGGGATTATGGTAAAAAATGGATACCATTAAATAGTGGAGGGATTGACTCACTATGGGTGCATGGATAAGGTATGGTTACAAACTTTGTATATACTAGGGTGACATATGATGTGAGGAGGATGGGTAGCTACCATTTTCAAAATGGTGCCTAAACAAGCATAGGAGCCTAGCACCGTACCCTCTTTGCTTAGACAAATTGTGTGTAGGGCTGTAAATGGGTCAGCGGACCCGATGGGGTATCCGAACCCAACCCATTTAGACCCTGTAATACCCCAAGATTTCGGCTCCCGTGTACATCACGACGGCTGAATTCCCAAGGTTATTTGGAATGTGTGAGGGTTATACCCCTGACATAATTTTCACACAAACATGCACATTTCATTCTATTTGGAAAACCATGAGCAAGACGGTGAAACCAAACTTATATATTATTTCATTAACTAAACTAAATCATCAAACTATGTAATCATCATTCAATCAAACACCATGTTCATAACTACGTCCTTCAATTGGGACTTATTACAATTTCAAATACTAAATAAATGCTACAACTATGAATGACTATGCGGTCTCGTCTTCCACCATCTGCTCCCACGAGCCATCATAATTGTCTCCTTGAGGCTCGGGCTCCTGAGGATCGTTACCTACATGTTCTAAATTATTTCCACAAAACACCGTCAAAAGCGGCATGGTGAAGAACTACTTTAAGGTTAGAAATAATAATCGTATAAAAATCATAACAAAACATTCATTACTCTTTCTTAACGCAATGCATGATAATGCATGACCTAGCGTAAGAATCCTTAGACATGCCGCCAGGGGTTTTGGGACACGCAAGCCCATAATTTTGCCCGACCACGTGAGAAACGGGACGCTCATAGCCCAAATCTACACGTGACAGTGTATGGGCAAAGTAGGACGCTCTAGCCTATTCTCAATTCCATACACCCACATGGAGCCACGTGCATGCATGAATTAGCCATTCTTTATTATTATTACCAATTTACACCAAGCCACTTATCGTCTAACCAACTTTTGGTACCACCACATCCTTCCTTATGGTTCATCACTCATCAAAATAGTCGTAACCGACGCATCACATCCCAGGATGGCGGCCCGTACTACTAAGCTTCATAACAACCATACTCAACTATCGTCTTATGGAGATCCTTAACAACTTTAGTAATAATAATAATAATAGTAAATATAATAATAATAGTAGTAATAAATGGATTTAACAACCACTTAATCGGGTGATCTTGATACCACCACCACAGATCAGGGTGGCCACTTAACCGGACAAGCTAAAAGCATCATCTCAGGTTAGGGCAACCTCTTAACCGGCTGTTCCGATATTCATCACCACAGATCAGGGTCCATCCATATATATAAAAAGGAATATAGCCATATAAGAATCTCCATTAGACAATCACAACTATTCTTTATACAGTATAAAAAGAAAGGTGATTCCTTTAAAGATGGTTACACAAATCTCATATGTGCAACAAACATAATTCTATTTCTTACTAGTTCTCTAAGTCCAATGAATATCATCATCACCATGAGATGGAAAAAGTATCTAAAAGCATTCATATATAGCTAATTAAGGAGAGAATAAATAAACACATGTAAACAAAAACACATAAGAATTATCAACCTACAAACATGAAATTATTAATCTAATCTTAAACGAGTTCTCACCTTATGATCTTCGACTTATTAGAGATATAAGATGATAAAATAATAGCAAGATGGTACTCATTCTCTCTCTTACCTCCTTCTCTTCTCTCTCTCTCTCTCTCTCTCTCTCTCTCTCCTCTCCCTCTCTCAAATTCATGGGTGGGGGTCACCTTTGTCTAAGAGAGGTTCTATATATAGAGGTAGGGTTGGAATCAGGGTTTGGAGGTGCGTAGTAGAAATATGGAGAGGGATGTGCACGCGAGGTCTTGTGTAACAACCTCTCGAGGTGGGTTTCTCAAATCTTAATATTCGGATGATCTTTGATCAATTCCAATCGTTCATCTTATCAAGCTCGAAGAGTAGAGTCAGAATACGTAAATTTCTTGATGATCCACATTCTAGATTGGCCGATCCTTAAAAATGGCCTAACGGGTGCTAAAATGGGCTATATCTCAATTAACGATCTACGCTTGATGATCAGGGCCCAAATTTTGGAAAAATATGTAGTCATGATAGGCAAACAATTATACAAAGTTTAGTATTTGATTGATGGTGAGGAATGCCTAGATCTGAAATTCCAACTTTTGGCGGAAAAGGAAAGGGCTGGCTTTGTGGTTCAACGGTGTTGGATTGTAGATCGGGGTTTAAATTTTATGTAAACTCGTAGTCATATGAGTATAATGGGTGGTCCAAATTTGAGAAGCGATTGATGATGAGAAGTTGGTAAATTGAAAGGTTCAAATTTAACTTCGCACATAAGAAAGATGCTTATCAATGTGGGGCAATCAAATCACACTATTGGTCCATGATTAAGACGATCCAAGTCACTCATATGGAGAGAAATATTCGACTACGACTAACCATCTACTTTCCTCACTCGATGGACATGAAAATCAAGGGTTAAGGGCTGATTTGACAATTTGACCACTTCTACTATGATTTAAGGGCTGAAATTTGATGTGTATGGTTAATATGTGTCTAAAAGCTCAAATCCAGGATTTTGTGTGAAAGTGATCGTCAGAAACTATAATACTTAAAAAATGACATCTTAATGAAATCTAACTCTTCTACATTGTTAATGAGGTTATTCTAAGCAACTTTAATAAATGGTACTCCATATGATCTCCTACGGATGTTCCGTTATTTGAATTTTAATATAAATGACCGGTATTTAATATAAAAAAAATATAAATAAATTTCAGAAAATTTTAAAATAATTACGGTAAATTCGGAGCGTTACAGACCCGACCCAGACCCGACCCATTTGTTAAATGGTACGGGTCTGGGTCCAAGAACAGACCCATTTGTTAAACGGGTCTGGTCTGGGTCTGGTTTCCTTTATATTAGGCCCGACCCGAACCCATTTAGTAAGTTGGCGGGTTTGGTCTACGTTTAAAGGGACCCGTCCAGTCCAGACCCGTCCAGACCCGGTTTTAAGCCTTGTAAAATGCTTGCATACTCAATCCAGACCCGGACCCATTAGACCCGGCCCATTTATAAATGGTCTGGGTGGATCTCCCTCTACCAGACCCGGACCCATTTATAAATGGGTCTGATGGGTTGACTCGGACTCGACCCGAACCCGCCCATTTAGTAAAATGGTCTGGGTCTAAAATTTGGACCCAGACCCGTTTAGTAAATGGGCGGGTCTGGTTTTGGCTAAACCCGCTCTGAACCCGACCATTTACAGCCCAAATTGTGTGTACAAGAAAGGCCTCTAAACCTGAAGTGATGCGTCTCCAACTCGCCTTGACTTGCTTGATTCGGGTCGATGGTCCTGCTATGGGGCGAGTCATACTGAGTTGGGGCCTGGGGGCCAGTCAGACGAAGTCAGAGGTTTCAGTCATTTCGGACATTTTTCTTTTCTTTTCTTTTTTAACCATGGTGCTTATTAATATACGATGTTTTTCTTTTCTTTTATTTTTTAGACCATGGTGCTTATTAATACATGTTTTAGACAGAAGAATTTTTGAAAAAATGAAATTTGAAGATTACAAGTAAAACCCTGTATTATATTCATGATCGAAGAACTACATTCTTCATAGACTATGGAAACATTTTTGTTAAATTGGGTTTTGAAACTTCGTTGGAAAAATCAACGAAATCTTGGAATCCCCATCCATACTCACTGGATGTGTTTATTGGCTTTCCTTGGTTGGTTCTAGGCAGCCATGCAAACAACTCTTGATATCGTTTTGTTCATTGTCTGCATCATAATTTCAGGAGGAAGTTTCAACCTGCAGTGAAGGCATTGGCATGCGTTGATCAGTTCTAATGGTGACTTTATTGTTTCACCTTCGATTCTCTCTGCCAACTTTGCGGAATTGGGTGAGCTTGTTTTCTTTCAAACTGTGATAAAAAAGGGATGATTTAAAAATCTAGTGTGCTGTGAATCATGGTTCAAGTTAAAAGCTTGAACTTTTCTTTTGGAGGACTGGTTTCTTGTTACTGCAAGACCTTTTCTTTAAGCCATAATAATGGATCTGGCATCTCCCTTATTTCTGATTGGAAAAGGGGTTTCATAGTTGAACAATTTTTTTTCCTGGCATAATTCTATCATACAATCTTGATAATTTAAACCATTAGTCATGCTTGTAACTTCAATCTTGGCATGTTCCTAGCTATGCATTGTTCCATTTTGAAAAATATCTTACTCTTCATCTTTCTATGTCTATTAAATAATCCTTATGGATCTTGCTTCTTCTAGTTTTCTTCCATCTTCATTTTCATCCATGGGGAGGGGAATTGAACTCGTGTCTGTGGGGAGCAAACTCACGACCGAAGCTGTTCGCCCAAACCGTGATGGGTGATACTGGAGTTATATGTTCTTGTATCACTTGTAACTTAGGAACGTCAAGCACCTGAAAGCATGACTCCCATCGTGAGATATTTCATAAAACAATATTCACCATTTACAACCAAAGAAGATGAAAAAACATAAAAGTGGCTTTGGTTTTCCCCTTTTTTGATTTGCCCAAAATGATTGATTTTGCTTCGATTCGTCAAATCCCACTCGAATCTTGTATTTTGATCTCCAAGATGGGCCTGTATCTAGTCTAAAATGAGTTTCTCAGCTTCCTCGGTTGATGTCCACCATCTAAAATGAAGAAGTGAAAACATGAGAGAAACATTGGAAAAAACGAAAGGAAACTTTATGCCCACAGCAGCGCACATTGCCCTGTATCTTGTGTTGAGACAGTCCACTTTTTCTGAGAGAGACCTAGTCACCAGGCAGCTGGTTCTTTTGTTTTTTGTTTTTTTTTTTTGTTTGTTTTGTTCAGGCATGGGTACTGGGTGTTAGCCCTAGGTAGTGACTTGCTTGAACCCAGAATCTCTATTCTGGTTGTGGAAACCAGTGTTTTAAATCTGGTGTAGCTTATGCTATGTATTGTAGCCTAGCCTTTATTAGATCATAAAATATTTCATAACCTTAATATAATACCCAATCACATCCGTTTGTCAACAACGTATTGTGGCATCACCAGATGTATCAAAAGTTGTCACATTGATACTAGGATAATGTTTCATGTCCACAAGTCAAAGAATAAGTCTAAGCTAGTGCATGCTTAAGTTAATCCGATCCGAGCATGATGGGTCTCTTCGTCAGACTTGATGCCATCTTCCAGAACGATTGGCCAATCGGGTTTAACACTAGAACCATATACCAAGGAACATGCGTTCTCCCATGTGATGAAGGGCCCCAACAAAGATGTGACGAATTATCCAATGGTAGAGATCATTAAGCCATCCCGGTTCATTACGGTTCAAGAATGCGCAAGATAAACACAAACAAGATCCGGATCATCTAATGTTTTGTAGTGGTTATGTCATTTAGGATACTTGACCACCACAGGGCACAACTCTCCCTCAACCATATTTAGCTTATGCGTCTGGTGCTCTTTCTCTATGGAGCCAACTAGGAGTTAACTCAAGAGGGGTCAACTACAATCCACAAGAAAATGTTTCCATGCATAATTGTATCATCACATAAAAGAAGAATATGAGCATAAAGGTCACTAATGACCAAGTTCCATTCATTACAGATGATCACTCATGACCAACTTCCAATCAACAATAAAATCAAGTTAGATCTCAAGAGAGCACACTATGGACACTTCATATGGAAAATTACGACATTAAAGCACAAATCTCATTTCTTGATAGGGCCGTGGCTTGTAATCCTAGGTCCTTGGGAGGGGCAGGGATTGGATCCCTTAGATTCATGAATCCTGCTCTCCTGGGGAAATAACTTTGGAAGTTTGGTATAGAAGGGGACTCACTATGGAGGCTTGTGTTTTGGAGCAAAGATGGCCTAAGAGAACATGGTTGGTTCACTAGGGGATTTATAGCATTTCTTGGGTGTAGAATGTGATCAGTAGCATTTTGACAGAATTTTAATCTTGGGGGTTATCAGATATGGACTGCAAACTCAATTTGTGGATGATGTTTGGAGTGACTCTGAAACACCATGCCACAGGTTTCCATGCTTATTCCAATTGATGGTTGATAACAATGTAATGATCGCCCATGTTTCTAGCTCGGATGGTGACCAAGGCTTGTGGTGTCCCTGCTTTAGAAGATCTCTTTTTGAACTTCAAATTTGAGGAATTCCTTTACCTTGTGGATCTTCTCAATCTTTACTGTCCTCACAAAGGGGAGATGTGCTCTTAGAAAGGAATGTTTCTCCATTTAAGTCATTTTAGTCTTTGTTAACAGGGCATTGAGGACTTAGGTGCTTGCCGCTATGGCCTTTGTTTGGAGGATTCTAGGTCCTACCCGGGTGATTCGTTTTAGTTGGCTTATGGGAAGGAACAAATATTTTACTATCAACCATTTGTGGAGCAGAAAGCTCATCATCCCCATTATGCTTGCATTCTCTATCTGCAGGCCATGGAAACTTGAGGATGTTTTCATTTGCTACGTCTTCTACTTTCAAGTTCCATGGAGATTCAAAAAAAAAAAAAAAAAAAAGTTCCATGGAGATTCTTCAATCAGTCTGTAGTCTCGGGTTATACCTGGCAAGATTCATTCATTTTACAAAGCTTGGAAGGGGGTTTCCTAGGGGAATGAAAGAAGATGCTCTATGGAGACTACGCTTCCTTGCATGATTTGATGAGTATTAAGGAATAGCTGGTCCTCTGTAACAAGGTTGAATCTTCTAGGCAGCTGTAATAGAGAATCTTTCAACAATTCTTGGGGTTCTAATTCTCCCTCTTTTGTTGTGGGATGATCCTCATCATCTTTGCCTTTTTGTTTGCTTCTTGCCTTTTTTGTTTGTTTTAGAGGTCATTAGGATGGCAGTAAATGGAGTAAATGAGAGGAATTGAGAGTAAATAGAGGTAAATGGCCTTTGAGGTGCATTCAAATGGGAGAAATGTATCGAAATGAAATGAATTGGGAGTAAATAGGCCTCTAAATGAAATCCTCTCTCGTAGGAGAGATTTTGAAGTAAATGGAATGAAATGCCCTTTTGAGCTCTCTTAGAGAGTTGCACAAGTAAACAAAAGTGTCACTACACACTTGTCCACCATACACGTGGCATGTTGATGATACTCCGAAATAATCCAATTATCGGCTACATCACTAAAATCACACCTGTAGGATGATTTAAACAGTCCAAAGGTTGGCCATCTAAATGGACGGTTAAAAAATGTTGACAAGTTGCTTGTTTGTGATCCTTACATTTGTGACCCATCCAGGTTCAGAATTTTTTCATTTCTTGCTGAAGTATATATTTCAATGGGCTTATTACAGTCACTCTATCAGATATCACATATGTACACTAATTTGGCATATTAAATTTGATTTGGGATATAGCATATGTTCCTGTGAATATATTGAAAAATTCCAATGCATTTCAATTCCTCCCATTTACTCCCATCCAAACAGAAGATATGGATTTCAAATGCATTTCATTTACTCTCATCCAAATACATTTCATTTACTCTCATCCAAATATAACTGAATAAGTCATTTACCCCAATTCATTTCCAACTCCCATTACCTCCAATTCCATTTTCCATTTACCTCCATTGATAAGCTCCCAAATGAGCCCTTAATAAATTGTTGCCATTTCAAAAAACTTAGCTTTCATAATGCATTTTGCTGGTGTAATAGCTGTTATATGTCAGAAAGAGACGATAAAATAACATTATGGCCACAATAGTTTTTTCTTTTCTTTTCTTTTTTACATGGATGTATCATCATAGGCATTATGGCCACAATAGTTTAAGCCTACAGCATCCCTTCCAACAGCTATAGCAGCTGTTCCTTTTTTTTTTTTTTTTTTTTTTTTTTCTAGGAGTTATCTTTTTCACTTTCTTTAATTGTTCTCACCTTACTTTTTGTTCTAACTACTCCTTTGAATGTCGTAATCAATTTCAAGCAACAACCGTTATAACAACATTTAATGGACAGCTATTATAGCGGACTCCAAATCTGTGGCAATGACAGTTATAAAAGTCATGGCAATTGTTTGGAATTTTGGTAGTATTTTCCCTGAGAGAACTGTAGTAACTGTTGGAATCAACAAAATGAATGTAAATCATCAAAAGAGAAGTAAGAACTGGGTCTTGGACAAGCTAATATCATTTTACCATGCCATACATCAGCCTGTACTGAGGCTTAAGATTTTTATTTTTATTTTTTATTTTTTTTCCATATCAACAGAGAAAACCAATGTTATGAAGTTTTTTATCCTATGGGAAACCATGAGGGGCCGGATTCATATTGAATTGTTGTTCTAGAGACCGGGTTTGAATTTATATGAAACTAGTATAAAGTATTTCTCAAAAGCATTTGAGAATAAGATATTCAAATCATAACATCAAATTATTATTATTATTATTATTTATAATTTCTCATGGCATTCCCATATAGAAAGGAACTATGAAATAGTGCATGCACATTAAACAGATATTGGGTGAAAATCAGCTGCAGCATGCTACTTATTGAATTCATTCCATCTCCACTCATTCTACAAGATCTGGCAGTCTATGCCATCAATAATCTTGAACTCTGCATCCTCCTCCTTAATGAATCCTACTGTTCATTTTGCATTCTAAGATCAACTTGTACATGCCCCACTATTTGATTTATTCAAATAAGGCCTGTGGGAGTTGTAACGAGGATGTTGAGTATCAAATTAGCAGGAACCATCTTGCACACAAATGTTCTGAACTTGATAGAAGCCTTCCAAAAGGTTATATCATCCCAGCCATGTTACTCATAAAGAATAAATACATTTGGCTTCCACTAAACAGAACAAAAAAGATGTCATCCAAGGAGTATGACATCTCAACCATGTTATCCATTATGGTTTCATGAAAAAAGTAAATTTGGCTGCTACTAAGTAAAGCAAGAGTTCAACACAGAGGTCACAAGAGTTTCAACACAGAGGTTTTAAGAGTGCGTTTGGGTGTAAAGAGTGCGTGTGGGTGTAAGAGTGTGTGTATGGAAGAGTACCCATTGTTTTTTTTACACACACTCTTACACCCACACACACCACAATGGTTTAAGTACCCATTTTGGTGTGTGTGGGTGTAAGAGTGTGTGTATGTAAAAAAAAAAAAAAAAAAAGGTCAAGCGAGAGTTCTGGTACAGACTCAATGGAGATCCAACAATGTGTTCAAGTATGACTGTATGTAAATGGAACCACTAAACTTGAAAATAAAAAAGAGAGAGAAAAGACAAATGGTGAAACAATAATATTTAAGGAAAGGTGATGTTGGATTTTGAATGACTCTTGTCACTTTTAAGTTGCTGACTGAGTTGATGAATGATAGCTGATCACACAAACAGGGTACTTACCAAGATGGATTCATTCTACTCCCAGTCCTTGATGTCATGGCATGTAGCTTTTCTTTGTTGTTCCAGTGAATTTTTCTATCCATTGTGTTAATATAACACTCTAGCATGCTAAGGAGACCGCTCCATACATCATCTCTCGCATTCAAGACCTCATGTACCTATTCATCCTTGTCTTCATCTTCATCATAGTTGAAAGGAAGGGGCACCGACTTGAATGCACGATACTTTCCGACATTGTTCAAGTGCTCGTTCTCCAATCTGATGAATGAATTAACCAACCACTATCGGTGAAAGGAAAAATAAAGAGATAAAAAGTTATCAGTATGTGGTTTTCAGTCACTCTTGATGCAGTATGGCTTTTAGCAAGTTGAGAAATTGGTATTTAGAGGCAAGTCTGTTTGGCAATATTTTTAGAGGCTAACATTAAAGTAATACTTATGCATGCAGAATGTATTTGTTAGTCTCTATTACTCCCATTTATAGCATGTTTTTGTTAGCCCCTTCTACAGCTTTCCTGACCTTCAGATCAAAGTAAAGAAAGTCCAAATCTTAGATTCTCATCTTGCATTTAACAACCAGATATACTTGAGGCCGCTTTTACTTTCTAATAAAGTTATTTTCTAAATATCCTGTATATTTACCTTGTTTTCTTCTTCATTTTCCACTTATTAGTTTTAATTTGGGAAAAAGATGTTTTGAAGTTCACATATCCTTAAGACTGTTGATGCGAGATGAGTCAATCGTTGACAACTTGGCTGACCCAATAAAAGAAAGAATAAGATTTTTTTAAAAATCCATAGTTTTGACCCCGTACTTCGAGCTTTCCCAATTATATAGAACTAGTCATGAGGTTCAACCATCAAAGATGAAGAGAAATTAAAGACCTGAAGAAATTCCACATGCCGCGTCTAAGGATCTCCAGGCAGGCAGTAGTTGTAGTTAAGGCGTTAGGATGCATGAAAGACACTTGAAAACCGATAACTGATTCCACCCAAGCAAATCTCAGTAGGATATTCAAAACCTGCATTTTGGGAGATAATGTTAACACATGGGGAGGCATTGAAAATCAGTAATTACCACTCTCTCTCTCTCTCTCTCTCTCTCTCTCTCTCTCTCTATTTAAGTTCCTTCCCTTACCATGGCTGTAAAGTAAACACTTTTGTGCGAGATTAAGAGTTTGTCTCTCAGCCAACGGTTTTTCGATTTCCTTTGCAGAAGTCCCCAGTCAATGACAAGGTCCCAGTATGTACCGACAACTGCTGCAATTGCTGTAGTGATTCCAGCCACTACCCTCCAACTCATTGGTTTACCATTTACTTTTCTTTTTTCCACATCGTATGCAGTCCTCATGATGATTGCAACGATCGTCGCAAAGTATTTGAGTCCGTTGTATACTTGCATTTCCTCTTTCTTTTCAAATTTGCGTCTGAGACACTGCAATGCCACCCAAACAATCAACAACAGTCAAATGAAATCTGACATTTGGGGCAGTAAGAACTTTTAGGACGTAAAATGTCTTGACTCTGTTTTTGTGATATTGAAATATTCATGAGATATGAAAGCGCATACATACATAACATACAAGTACAATGAGCTCCCGTGAGGTCCACTTCTGTGGGCCCCACCATGATGTGTCTCGGACATCCACCCCATCAATCGGATGCACCCTTTCATGGTTATCTATGGGCCCAAAAATCAAGCCAATGGCCACACTACAAACAACAGTTGAGAGTGAATGCCCATCCATTGAAACCTTCTCCTTTGTCCACTGAGATGTGGTTCATACATCCAGCCCATCCATTGCGTGTGTCTCACTTGGATGAATGTTCATACCAAAATTTAGGCCATTCCAAAGCTCAGGTGGGCAACACCAAGTGTTTTTAGATCTTTTAGGCATGATTTTACATAGTTTTAGATGGTGTGGTCCACCCGAGTTCTGTATACACTGATTTTTGGGATATCCCATCACCTAGAAGGTACCCACCAGATGCACGGTGTGGATGTTTGACACACATTATGGTGGGGTCCACAGAGGTCGACCTCTTCCCATGAGGTTGATCTCATGGAACTGTTTCAATATTTGTATTCTTCTTCCCATCGGTTCGTAGAAGACTCATGCGAACTTCCACCAAAGCTACCTGATGATCCAACATGTGGTGGAGATTGAAGCCGCAAGCAGGAAGTCTAAAACTGTTTGAGCAATTTTGATAAGGGCAACCGGGTGGTTTAGGCAAATAAAATTTAGGGCAAATGAGTACAGGGAATGCTGTAAAATTAAAAGTCGCTTGGAATTATGGACCTCAGAGTGATTGTTTAGGCTAATGAAAATCCTGAAATGTGAAGTATTTTCCAGCCAATTCAGTATCTACAGCTGGCAGTAATGGGATCCATTATCTCACGTAGAAGGCCCGTCAACTGAACCAAGTGATTCAAATGATTGATACTGTTTACACCAGTTCCAGCGCCCTGACATGGACCAATAAAATGCCGGCTTGTGTTAACACCATAGAAGTTAGTACAAGCAGAAATCTTTCTCACATACGGGAGTAGCTTCGCTCAATCTTCTTTTGGCATTATGCATTTTGTTATTAATGTGGAGTCACAGATCCATATGCATCTCTTTAGAAAAATAAATTTATGGATGTCACGTGGCCATAATTAACGTGTCAATTAATAAAACAGCATACCTAACACGTCTATAAAAGACCCGTCGAGAGAATGTATCTTATCATATATCTGGCTATGATATATTCGGTGAGGTCGTCTCTTAGAGTCCTTCTAAAATGGGAGATCTTTCCAGAGACTTCCGGAGAGCTTGTAGTGTTCAAGAAGGTTCCAAATTCGAACCGTTATCCAAGAAAATCTGGTTATGGTTCAGACCCAAATCAGGAGAAAATGAACAGCGGCTAGATCAAGTCTCAAACCATACATCAATCGAAATTAAACGAATGAGAGAGCTCGAGGAATGATCCTGTGGCCATGGTTCAATTGGTATAAAGAGAATAAGAGAACTAGATAATAGATCGATATCACATGGATCTTGTCCATCTATCCCATTCAGCACTCCAAACCATCATGTGATGAATGGTTAAATGAAATAGGTGGTTTGATTTGGACCGTTCAACACCTCAAGTGGAAGAGACAGAGAGTCCGGGCAGATGAGCGACCATGTTCGATTTGAGATTTGTGATCAACCATTGAGGTTCCTAGGATTGATCTCGAATCCAATTAGTGGACCACAAAGATCTCCGAAAGAGATCAGCTACAAGAAGAAGATCCAAGAAACCATGCAGATCTGGATATATCTGGAGTCCTTCTTCAGAACGCACACCGTAAATGCAGAGAATCCAGGATCAGCAAAGAAACCCAGTGAGAGTTTTTTTGCCTCGAAATACTATAAAATAAGTACATGAAGAAGAGCTTGAGGCCCTATGCCAACACATCTATCTACTTTTTAATTGTCTTTCATCTTTTATCATAACATAACCTAGCTTAGTTCTAGCATAGATTGTTTCTGCCTAGTGGCTCTCGATACAGTACCATAGGAGTAGATTAAATATCCGTAACTTTAAGTTGTTAGATCATGATCAACTGAATTCTGACTTAGGCGATCACACTTATCCGGTCATATCCTACTAACCATTTGCCTCAATCGTCTGTTCCGATAGATGAATTAAGTATTTATCTCTTGTTTGTTTATTTATTTGGTTGTTTGATACTTTATCAATTATAATGGGCCATACATTCAAATAGTAATGAAATAAGCTAGATCGGGTGCCAAACTATATATACATTGATCGGAATCAAAAGAATGAGAGAGCTCGAGGACCTGATCCTGTGGCCATGGTTCAATTGAAATCAAGAAAATGAGAGAACTGGATGAAAGATCTGGTTAGACTCATCTTCGATAATAGATCAATATCACATGGATCTTATCCATCTATCCCCTTCAGCACTCTAAACCATCATGTAGTGAACAATTAAATGTAAGAGGTGGTTTGATCTAGGCTGTTCAACACCTCAAGTGGAAGAGATAGAATCCTAACAAATGAGTGGCCATGATCGATTTGAGATCCGGAATCAGCCCTTGAGGTTCCCTGGATTGATCATGAATCTAATTAATGGACCATAAAGATCTTCGTAAGGGATCAACTACAAGAAGAAGATTCGAGAAGCCAGTAGTCCCACATTTAGAGGTGGGCAACGATCCGATCCGAGTCGAACATGGACCAAATCAGATCGTTCAACTGCTTGAGTGGGTGTGTTCGAACAATGTTCGAACAAAAATTCGAACATGATGGCTATGTTCAAACTCGGTTTGGTCTAGCCCAACCATATTCGAACATGTTCAAACATATGAATTTCGGACAATTTTTATGAGATCGAACAATTTCACTTTTTTCACTTGAAAATATTATTTCTACTACTGAATACTGAATGCCGATTTGTTCACAAATTACATATCACAAATGACAAATCACAAGGTCTAAAGTTTTTAATTAACTAAATTAAAAACTATAACATAGATAGTTAACATCCCCACTATTTTCTGTGGTGTGGTCCACTCGAGCCTTTGATCCACTTCATTTTTGGGATAATGCCATAAATGATCTTTAAAAAATGGACGGACGGCTTGGATAAGCAAATATATAACTGTGGACCGTCCGTCTCTAGATAGATCCTAGTGGAGGTAGACTGGTACTACCCAATCCGCGGACATGAGTTGCTGGTGACGCGAACACCAACCAACAAGCTAGTGTCAAAGCTCTGTGGGTCCAACCATGATACATTTGTTTTATCCACTCCATCCATGCATTTGTACAACTCCTTTTGAGGCATTAAACAAAAAATGAGGTAGATACAAAGCTCAAGTGGACCACACCACAAGAAACAACGAGGAGAATGATGTCCACCATTGAAACCTTCCTAGGGTCCATAGTAATGTTTATTTGTCATCCAACGTGCTCGCTCTCTCTCTCTCTCTCTCTCTCTCTCTCTCTCTGTTTTATATATATATAATCGAGTCGAACGAATGAGTCGAGTCGAATAGGGTTGTGATTGAAATTGACTTGATTTTTTTTTTTTTTTAAACAGACCCTATGTGTTCGAACAAACATGAAGACTTTCTATTTGAACAAACATGAAGACTTTCTGTTCGAACATAGTTTTACCGAGTCGATCCGAACGATCAAACTCAGTTTATGTCCAGCTCTACCCACATTTATCTGGAGTCCTTATTCAGAATGCACGCCGTAAACACGGAGAATCCAAGATCAGCAAAGAAACCCAACAACGGTTTTTGTTGCCCGGACAAGCTACAAAAGGAGCACATAAAAAAGAGCTCAAACCCCTACACTAAATATATCTATCTACTTTTCAATTTATCTTTTATATATTTTATTAAAGCATAGCTTAGCCTAATTTTAACATAAATCACTATTGTTCAGTGACTCCCGTTATAGTACTATAGGAGTAGATTAAATATCCACAATTTTAAGTTGTTGGGTCATGATCAATTGAGTTCTGACTTAGTGATGTAGAAGGGGTCGTTGACAACTATACATGAAGAAAATGGATCAACGGAAGGAAACCAGGGGGGACGTCAAAACAGTTGCCAAAGTACAGAAAATCTAGCCCCACCTGGGCGCTCGACGGGTCTTCATCAGGTGCCTGACCATGAGTCTGAATGATCCAGAGAGTTGCTGGATAGGTTTTTCAAATTTCAGGCGCCTGACCATCAGGTCATTGGGCGCCCGACCATCATCGGACGCCCGACCATCTTTTGACCGGGCACCCAAAATTCATTCAAATTTTCTCTCAACTCTCTGAACAATTTTGCACGCCATCGGGCGCCTGACCACACTTTTATCGAGCACCCGAAATTCGACAGATTTTCTAAGTTCACTCGCTGGACTATTTTGGAGTTTAGTGGTTGCCCAACCAGGACTTTGCCGGGCGCCCGAACATGCACGAACCAGTTGCGCAGATTTTGCATGAACTTCTAAATTTGAATATTTTCTTTCCTAGTTTGTTTATGATTTCTAATTTACGCGTTTTAGGGTTTCTTTTATGCAACCTAGGTTATAAATACTTATTATTATTCATCTTGCAATAAAATCTCTCGAGTTTTATTCTTTTGCTTGTAGATTCGAGTGTTCCTTTGTGGATTCGAAAAAGATCGGTTGAGGATTCCTGATAGCTCCATAGATTCGGAGTAATTATCTGTGATGAGAGACAGTGATCGATCCCACGTCTTGTCTACACTGCACCACTTAGGCGATCACACTTATCCGGTCATATTAGGTATTTATCTCTCGTTTGTTTATTTTCTTGGTTGTTTGATACTTTGTTGATTATAATGGGACATACATTCAAACATTAATGAAATTGGAATTGTTTAGCCTTTTTTTTTTATATTTATCAATTCATATTTATTCTGTAGGGAAATATCAAGCTAAAGTATTAGTGAAAGGACATCCTTAAGTCCATTAACATAAGACAAAGAGAATCCATTCGAAAGGGCTAATCCCCCTTTCACAAATCGCCTTATTGTTGAGTGCGATTGGTGGTTGAGAGGATAGCTGGATTCTGCGTCCAGTCTCTAGTCAACTTGACTTAATGTGGGGGACACCAGCGGTTCAATCAAACATTGAGTCAAATAAACTCTGGCACACCTGTATATCATAATCACACACAAAATTCAAATACAAGCTCTTGATCACACGTGTGGTGTGGCCTGTGTTTGAGTGTTTGATTAAATTTACATAACATATACTTCCCATTTTTAAATGCAAAAGAGCAAATTGAGAATTACAACATTCCGTAAGAAACCATGACTTTAAAATGCTTAATGGTTGATTTAGAAATTCTAGAAAAAATAAAGATCATTACAAGTAATATATATATATATATATATATATATATATATATATATATATATATATATATATATATATATATATATATATATATATAAAAGAGTCCAATCTCACCTTTTAAAGTCGTATTCGAATTAAGTAAAAGAGATGTTTCGATTCTGGTTAACTCGCACAGGTACATATGATTCAAAGAAACTGAAGTTTGTTTCTCACTGCTTGGATGTTTTAAAAAGGTAAAATCACCCCAGTTCATGTTTAATCTAACATTGTTAATAAAATTTGCTTTTCAACAAACTTTGAAAAAGAAAAAGAATGAAAACAAGCCATTGAATGGTAAAGATATGACAAGATGAATTTTGGCTACAAAGATGATGGGTGTACACACCTGAAGGAAGCGTGCCCAATATGGAATCACTGCCACAATGAATAAAAAAGTAATATAAATATCGTATTTGGTGCACTTCTGCTCTCTGAGTTTGAAATCTTCCCAACCATAGTAGCAGACGTAGAATTGAAGACTACGAATGGCCTCCACCTGAAACAATATACAATTCAACTCGTGTCACAAATCTTGTCTCTAATCAATGTAACAAATACAGATATGTGATGGCATGTATCAGGACAGGCCAGTGCATATTTATCGGTGTCAAACATGAAACCTTTGAAAGATATTTTACCATATTGAGATTAATTTATACAAGCATAACATATGGATCACCTACCTTCATCTTTATAGATAAAGCCACATGAGAACTACATAAAAGTTGGACCATCTGAACAAGATCTAGCTAGAATGCAGTGTCTAGCATGACATTCTTAAATAAAAAAATTATTTCCCTTTTAATATAAGTTCCAATCCATTGAATAAGTTCCAGCATGGCAATTTCATGAACCCAACCCAACGAACAAATTAACCCATTCCGTTTCATTGCATTGAATGAATTTGTAAAGCAAGGAGACTGTGTCCACTTAGTGGCATCCAGTGATAAAGCTAGCAGCTGTTGGGAAAAATAAATAAATAAGGGTTTTGATAGATATAAGCTAGAAATGGCTCACTATTTCAAAGTTCTAACCTAGAGTATGTTAAGACCAAAAGAGGATGTATTTTTCTTTTATATGTTAAAAAGGTGCACCATCTGAACTACTAGCTCAAACTCATCCACGTTGAGGAGTTCTCCTTTGTGGCTGCATGAATCTTCATTAAATAATTAAAAAAAAATACACACAAAGTGCTCATCCACGTTGAGGAGTTCTCCTTTGTGGCTGCATGAATCTTCATTAAATAATTAAAAAAAAATACACACAAAGTGCTTGAACAATTACAATTCAATAATTATAACTGTGGTTAGTGTTCATTGTATTGGTGTTCATGTTACAAGTATCATTGGCTAGGGATATGGGAGTCATAACTGTGGTTAGTGTTCGCAGTATTGGTATTGGTGTCCCTGGCTAGGGATATGAAAATATGTAATGATATCACCAATATTATCGTTGATACCCGGAAATACATTGCTGACTGAGGGAAACAAAGTAGAAACATGAGAAAAATGGTAGAATTTTTCAGTGAAACTTCGAAAGATGCTAAAATATACATATTTAAGCCGCATATATAACAAGTTTCCATTTAATAGGGGCAAAGAAGCATATATTATTGTAAGAAATCATTGCAATAATAACCAAACTGAATTCATTTCATATTAATATTATCAATAGAAACATAATAATCAGTAAAGCCGTTTCTAGGTCAAAGAAAAAGTTATATCCATCGATGCATACATATATACATATATCCATACATGTCTATCCATCAATCAATTCATACATACGATAATACATACATCCATGCATACATACACTAATGCATATATTCATCCACGCATGCGCATGAATACAAATATCTATACATGATAACCATCCATCCATCCATCCATACATACATACATTAATACATCCATCCATCCATCCATGCCATGCATACATACACCAATACATCTATCCATCCATGCATAAAAACATGCATCCATCCATCCATGCATATACACACACACACACACATACATGATCCGTCCATCCATCCAAACATCCATACACATACATGATCCATCCATCCATCCAACCAATCATCCATCCAACTATCCATCCACCCAAACAACCATCCATCTAACTATCCATCCACTCATCCATCCATTCATGCATATGTACATACACACACGTGATTAGGGCTGTCAATGGGTAGGGCCTGGGGTAGGTCTCAACCCGGATTTTGAACTGTTTCGGGCAAGGCCACCGGTCGGAGCCCTGTGTAAATTTCTGATTTTTCAGGCCTGAGCCCGGCCCATTGACACCCCTACACATGATCTATCCATGCATGCATAAATATACTAATACATCCATCCATGCATAGATACATACAACCATACATGTCTATCCATCCATTCATCCATGCATACACTAATGCATCCATCCATCCATCCATGCATATGAACATGTATCCATGATCCATCCATACATGCATAACACATCAATTCATCCATCCGTCAATGCACACACACACACACACACACACATCTATTCGTACATGCATACTTAATTATGAAATAAAATAATTACTTTTTAAAAGTAAACAGATTTTTTCTCATAATTTTTAAAAATCCAAAAAATAATTTTTATTAAAAATGCAACAAATCACTTATCAACATTCATCATAAAAAGAAAACATTAATAAGTTTTTTATGTAACAATGTTATTATTTTTTAAAATAAAATAGATATTTTCTTGCATTTTTGAAATTTTAAATAATTAAAAAAATCCAAAAAACTGAAGCCACAACCAGATCCAAAGAATTTTTTTTTTTTTTTAATTTTTAATTTTCGCAGATTTACACATGTTTTTCTCCTTTTTCAATTTTCTTCCCGAATTGAGAGATTTGATTCAAGAAAATGGAAGAGGAATGGTCGAAATCCACTCCTTAAATAGATAAAAATAAATAAATAAAAAATTATATTTTTTACATTTTGTAGATTTACGCATGTTTTTCTCGAAATCGAGGGATTTGATTAACAAAAAATGAAAGGAATGGTCGAAAATCATTCCCTAACCATATCCCAAAAAATTAGAAAAAAACAAAATTTATATATTTTTGTTTCCTTTCTTGATTCCGGCCCACCAAGCTTTCGATCCGTGATTTCTTGAATTTCTGTGATTTACACATGAACATTATCTCAACAGGGGTTTCAACTTGTAATATTGTCGGATGCAAGAGACTCATGGCATAAATATGGAGATTTTGGCAATATTTTAAATGTATAGCCCATTTATCAACACACAGCGATATTTTGCCAATACCTAAAATTTGTAAGAGTTTGTACCATTGGAAGGAGATTTTGGCAATATTTTAAATGTTTAGCCCATGTATCGACACAACAATGTTTCGTTGATACCTGAAATTTCTATGAGTTTGTGTTATATGATCAACTGAAATTTCTAAGAGTTTGTGTTATATGGCAATATCAATAATATAATTGATGCTCAAAACATTGATTGTGGTACATTGAGTTGAATGCTTTGAATCTAATGGCTCTAGCTTCCACCTGCATGGGCAAAAGAGCTTTTGATAGATTTAATAAAAATTAGGTCTAGGGAGATCATGATATTGAACCTGGCTAGTTAGCTGGTCTGCCAAGAAAAAATCCGGGAGGGTAACCTGTAGAGCAAGAAAAGCATATACACGTTACATCATGATTCATGATTCTTCTGTAATTTTGTGTAAGAAATCATCATTTCATGTCATACCTTGTAGAGAGGAGCACAAATGCAATGAAATGCGGATTGGAGTAGGAATAAGCGACTGGATCGATATATGATGTTGAAAGGACAGAATGTCACAAGAAGTACAAACTGCATAAATGATCATTAGTTAGGCAAATCTGAATTGATTACATCCAAGATATCTATAATTAACATCTACAATTCACAGATACCCTACTAAATGCTGGAGAGAGAAACAACAATCACCACCCATCGATGTAACTAAACCTAGATATGTACATGCATTAGTGTTTGACTTGGTGACCCTGCAATATCCAACTAGCTTACATGTTTATGCAGTTGTATGATAATCTGGGAAGTTATAGTAACAAGTGAAATAGTAAGATGAGGCAATGCCACACATGAATATATTCAGCTTGCCCAGCATCTGTTACATGGCTAGATAACGGAGACCTATATTCAACTGGCCCTTAAATGGTAGTTGGGTAACTTGCATTAATTGCAAGCAGCCCTATCCCACTTGGTCACGTTAACAAAAGCATGAGGTGTAGAAAATTATCTAGATGAATAGAAATATGTTAGAGATATATAAGTATAAAATGGATTTTTCTTTTTTAACTGGACATCCATGTAGACATGTCTGAGCGTATGCTGTACGACAGATTTTTAGATGGGAGGAAGTGCTTGCTACATTTTTATTCATTGTTACCAATGTAAAATCAATGTGCCATTATTAATGGGGTGTTTGGATTATAAGCTTCTATGAATAAGCTACTTGTGTTTATCTTGGTTTCTACTTATTCAGTCAATAAGCATGTTTGGTAACCAACATATACTCATGAACCAAAAAGTAGAAAAACATGTTTGCTTTCATAAGCAATTATCCCTCAAGTATGGTCCTGTCACATCTACCCTCCATCATGCGGGGCCAACCTTTGATGTGGACCATTCATTGTGTGGGTCCCATCTTTGATATGAGCCATCTATCATACGGGACCCACCTTGGATATGGGCTATTCATCGCTATGGCCCAACCTTTAATGTGCACCATGACCCACCTTTAATGTTGGTCATCCATCAAGTGGGCCCACCATTAATGTTATTGTCCATCATGTGGGCCCCACCTCTGACGTGGGCCATCCATCATGCAGGGCCGCCTTGGGTATGGGCCACTCATAATTAGTGTGGACCTTTGATGTGGACAGTCCATCATGTGGGCCCCACATTGATGTGGATTGTCCATCATGTGGGGACATTATTAATTGCCCATCACGTGGAGCTCCCCTTTGATGTGGACTATCCATCACGTGGGCCCCACCTTCAATGTGGGTTGCCAATCATGTAGGGCTCGCCTTGGATGTGGGTCATTCATCATTAGGGGCCAATCTTTGATGTGGATCGTCCATCATGTGCGGCCACCTCAATATGGGCCATCAATTATGTGGGGCCCAACTTCAATGTCCATTGCCCATCACGTGGAGCTCACCTTTGATGTGGACTATCCATCATGTGGGTTGCCCATCATGGAGGGCTCACATTGGCGGTGGGTCATTCATCATTAGGGGCCGCCCTTTGATGTGAATCGGCCATCATGTGGGGACCACCTCAATATGGGCCATCCATCATCTGGGGCTCAACTTTAATGTCCATTGCCCATCGTGTAGAGCCCACCTTGGATGTGGACTGTCCATCATTTAGGCCCCACACTTGAAGTGGGTCATCCATTGTACAAGCCCACTTTGGATGTGGGCTTTTTATCATTATGGGCTGACCTGGACCATCCATATGTAGGCCTACATTAATATGGGGTCATCCATCATGTGTGGCCCACCTTTTATGTAGACCATCCACCGTGTGAGCCCTACCTTCAATGTGGATAGTCCACCACGAAGGGCTTCTTTTGATATGGACCATGAGAGAGAGCCTCCTCTGACGTGGAGCGCGAGAAAGAAGTAGAAAAGTCATAATTTAAAAAGCTAAAAAAAAAATTACATATCAAGATAAGTAGCTTTGGCACATAAGTTACTTCTAAAATAATGTTTGCTAACTTAAATGAAAAAAGTAACTTAATAACTTAAAATAAGTTAAAAAGTAATTTAAGAGAAGTTTATTGGCAGAATCTTACTGTAACTAAGCCCAAAGGGACCAATTCGGTTAGTATCTTGTAGTCCTTTGTTATTGGGTCTATCTTCATATCCAAGTTAGCGAGAACACCAGCCAGTGTTAATACTGCAAGTGCAATGCTGAGAAGGAAGACCTCTTTGTAACCCAATTCAGTCCCTTGCTTGAATCCAAATATAAATGCATAATTTATGCGATAGCGCCTCCAGAAGTAGATATTTGTAGCGTACATAAGCATATGTAGGACGATGAATCCAAATAAGCTGCAAAGAAGTTGATGATATTTGATAAATAAACAAAATTGGATATATTGGAAGCATTAGCAAACCCCCTGATATACATTGTTCTGTCATTCCCTAACAGCTCGAGCTTTTAGTGCAACCGATCAGTAACATGGTATCAGAGCAGGATGTCCGGTGTTCAAGTCCCGGACATTGTTCTGTCGTTCCCTAACAGCTTAAGCTTTTAGCGCAACCAGTCAATAACATGATAAATAAGTGGAAAGACTTTGATCGGTACCATTGTCATATAAACACCTTTTGACTTGGGAAAGAGTACTACTTGGGGGTTAAAATGTTGAACTCTAGAGAATTACCATCATTAGTTACATTAAGAAAATGATAGAGCAAACCAGAGGCACCTATGTGAAGGTATTCTCTTCTCCCAGAAGGCTATTATTGGTGTTTTGAAAATCAATTTTAGTAAAGTACCCAATCAACAATAGCTGTAGAATTTTGAAAGCAGTCTTTTGGGCATGCATTTTGGCCATTTCTTGGTTTCTTCCTTTTTGACTTACAGTTAGCTCTACTTTGCTTCTTTTTCCCTATTGATGGTAGTACCTTCCTCGAAAAAAAAGTATGTATATGTTTCCAAATTCATTGTTTTTTATGGATTTGTTGTATGTACTAGTCATTGCTTACCTATAAAGGGGAAACATGGTTTTCATGTATTTAGTGATCTCTCCTGGTTTGATCATCTCTTCTTTTTGTATGACTTTGCAGACGTGTACTATCAAAATAAGGACCACCAAGAGTGATATTGAGCAACCAGAAAAAAAGCCTGCAAATGACGATAGAGAAAAGTTATCATAGAGCTCTTTACCTATAAAAAGATCCTACAAAGAAAAAAATTCATTGTTTAAGAATAACAAAATCGATTAAAATGTAGAACCAAGCTCTTACTGCCGGGAAAAGAAATTTATAGCATGGTCTTATACTTCATATATCATGTTTGCAAGGAATGATATGACCTTCATTTGAAAGATTAGACACTCTTTTCTCATCTTGAGATTGCATTATCTTATATATATATATATATATATATATATATATATATATATATATATATATATATATATATTACATTTCTTATCAAGCATATGAGTGATGTATAGTGATTTATCTCTTTATGTTAATAGTATTTTCTCATTATTTTTGCCTGATGAAATGTAATGCGTTAATTCTTCAATGTTGGCAACACTTCACTAAAAGACAAGCTTACAAACTTAAAGATCCCATTTTAAAAGGCAATGAACAGCAATAAGCTACCACTAAAGCTTTAAACGTTTGATTCAAAGAAAAATCCCTACATCTGGAAAGAGTGTAGAATGCAATATAAATTCAAAAATGTTTTGTGGAAGCATCTAAGTAAACAACTTTTTATAAAAGAAAAAAGTTGGAAAATGAATATGAAAAAGAAATCCTTTATATTACCATATGCACAGGCTTGCACATGAACATGCATGTATTCTCAAAATACTCGTCTAATGATTGAACTTGAGAGATTTTTCTACACTTGTATCCAAGGATTCATAAATCATGGCGATAAATTCAAGATACGACAAGATGTGTGATGCAAATGATTGGATCTATCTTTACCCAGGAAAAATGTTATTCTATGCTTTTCTCTTTTTGCGGTTGGCCTCAGGTTGTTAATGCCTTTCTTGCGGTTTGAATTGGAGAAATGCTTGATGAAAGTATCCTCCACCCTCTGCAAGAGCCTGGTTACCTGTGAAGGGAAGGTGAAGCATATAATCAATGTATTAGATAACTATGAGGCAAAAGTTGCATGGAAACAAAAACTCAATGGCAACTAGAGGCCCTATGTGATGTAGAATGGGTCGTGGATGCATACCTAGCTTAATTGGATCAAAGGAAGGAAGCTAAAAGACTGTTGGCAGAATTCAACATCATCGGTCGCTCGATTGAGCTTTGTCAGGAGCTCTAAACTCCACCAGGGAGTCCAGAGACCCCCTGGACCATTTTGATTAGTATCGATTGCCCGACCTGACCATCATCGGGTGCCTGATCATCGTTGGTCATCCGACGTGACCAATATCGGGCCCCCAAAATGCGTCTGATTTACAAGTTCACTCACTGGACTATTTTGGAGGTTGTCGGTCGCCCGACAACACTTAATCAGGCGCCCAACGGTGCGCGACAGGTTGCACAGATTTGCGCGATTTTCTAATTTGTTTCTGTTTTGGACTAGGATAGTTTTCTTACACAATTAGGGTTTTCTAGGGATTGTTTAGTCTATTTAAACTCATTTAATTTCATTGTTAAGCATTCATCTTCGATTATATTCAATAAAACTTCTCTCTAGTTAATTTATAATATTAGAATCTAAGAGATGTATCATTTCATAAATAGTAGTTTATAAAAGCACTATGTTAGGAAAATCCAGCTACATTGATAGAAAGATACCAGGACATAAATTATATGCAAAGGAGATAGGTTACGTTTGAATGAGAACAGGGGAAAAAGATGTATGAATGCTGGTTTCTATGCCCCACACAAGGCAATTTTCAATTAATGGAGTGCCTTTTTTCTTATATAAACTACACTGTGAAGTTCATAGAAGGATGCTGAATACAAAATTCACCTCATCAGAGCTGCCAAGATAGGAATTATCCACCATGTTCAAGTAAGGTCTAGATGCACTCCTTGAAGTTATCTGCAGTTATAAAGAAAAAAATTCTCATTACAGGAAAAAACATAAACATGATCCAAAGCTACCTAAACGGAAAGTAAAGCTCGAATTTTTGTTCCAAGCCTACCCAATTGGAAGCAAACAACAAATAATGCATTTCACTCGACAACCTCTTTAAATAACTTTTCTGCAGTAAGCTATGTTAGGATCCATCTATAAAACATGAAAAACTATAGACATTGACTGTGATGTTCGTGGTTAAAACCTTTTGATGACTTGTGTCGTTAAAAGTAGCTTTATGAGAGATGGCTTGTACGTTTAATATTTAGAGTTTCTGAATAATCTCTCTCTCTCTCTCTCTCTCTCTCTCTCTCTCTCTCTCTTTAGTGGAAGGATGATCTGAATAGTCCTCATACATTTGCCGAAAATGCATAAACCTTAGATTACTATGGTCACATATAAATCAAGGTGCAATTAACATAGAAAATAAAAATAAAAATGAATGACTTCATGGTTTGCTAGACAACCTGTGAGGTTGTTTTCTTCAGTAGGAATATTGGACCCCCCCAAAAAAGCATGCTAAATCCAAATTCAGTTTTACAATGACTTTTGAGCTTAACAGCCCAGAGAAACCTTTGCCTGTTCAACTCAAGCACAGAAGGCAAGAGTAAAAAGCTTGCATATTCAAAATTACTTAAAACATCATCATAACCTTTTCCTAGTAGCTTCCCCAATCCTGTTTGGCGAAAAAAAATTCAAACAGGAATTCTCATGGTAGGTTGGCCAAAGTCTCTCCTAACATCCACCCACCTTTATCAGGTTTGGGGATTGACTGGTGCAATTTTCTATCAGGTGGAGTTTACTAAATACTTATGCACAAAATCTCAGGTTCCACTGGGAAATACGTCTTTCAAATTCTATTTAGTTTGACTTAGTTGAACATTGAAAAAATCTTTGGAATGTAAAACCTTGATCTAGTCGACAATTAAATTGGCTCAAGTTGTCACTAACATTAGAGTTTGGACTTGGTTTTTGTTGCCCAATCAAGACTCATATTGTCTTATTTTGGGACCCATAGAATGAAAAGTTTGGATTTAGTATGGTTTAGATTTAGAAAAACAGAGTGTAAAAAAATGACTATATTTGTGCGTATATGTGTGGAGTCCAGATCCTCTGTTGCCATATTTGATTACTATATTTGTGCATATATGTGTGCATATTATATATATTTGTGCATATATGTGTAAAAAAATGACTATATATGTGTGCATATATATATATTGGTCCATGTCATAATGTAGGTTTGCAACCATGTCATATCCTCAATGCAACCTGGTCACACTGATGTCATGCAGTGTGACATGGACCAATGAAAAGGCTCCAAGCAGGGATCCAGATTCATATGTGTGTGTGTTATGTGTAACTTAAAATAGAAAATTTTGATCAAAATAATAAGAATTTATATATATATATATATATATATATATATATGATAGTTAGATGTGGTCCTTGCCTATCTCAAATCCTTGTCTATTCAATAATGTACATAGATAGTTGAATGTATTCTTTGCCTTTCTCAAATCCTTGTCTATTAATCCTTATATAAATTTATCTATCTCTATTAAACAATTTTCGCCTTCTACTAAATTTTATTAATAGATTTTTAAGTTGATACGAAAAGTTTTCTTTTTTATGATAAAACGTGTTTTATTGAAAAAAATGCTTAATTTGGCTTTGACAAAAAAATTGAGTATTTTTTTTGCCTATCTTTCAAAATGTATAAAGTTTTGAACATGATCTATTATAAGAGTTTTTTTATTTTTTATTTTTATTATTATTATTTTTATTTCAAAATATTCCAGGTCTAAAACAAAGCTTTGCTAACTAGGCACGTGACATGAAAAATGATCCAATGATCTGATGTAGATTGTCCCCATTAGAGCATTGAAGCAAAATCGAAAGAGAATTGAACGTGCATTGTGTAAGTACAAAATTGTGCAAGTAAAACAAGTTTTAATCTGAACACACACACACACACACACACATATATATATATTGGGAAAAGACGGAAAAGACTACCCTTGACCTCATGGGAAGTTCCCATACGGTCGAGCTGTGTGGACCCCACTGTGATCTGTGATGGGCATCCTCATTGTTGGGCCCATCTCCTGACACATGATCTATAAAAACCTATGGACAGGGTAGATTTACCACGAGGCTTTCACAGCCATTCCCTTGGTTTCCAACTGTACAGGAGAGAGAGAGATCATTGATAAAAGAGAGAGGGCAATAAATGAAGAGAGAGAGGAAGATGAGTTACATTGTTTTCAAAGAAAATGAAATAATTAGAGAAGTTATCCATGTATGATGTATTTGGGAGATGCTTCACATGTGTAACAAATCCGGTCCGTTACCCTCTTTCTCTCTCAAGTTTGATTGGGCTTGAGTGGACCCTACTGTGGTATTTATGTGCAACCCATGCCAACCGCCATGTATGCTACTCCATTTTAGGCTCAGGAACAAAAAATCAGCCTCATATGTGATTAAGGTAGACCACGCGATTAGAAACCGTGTACAGGTCAAAGCTCACCCTCCAAACTATTTCCTTTGGTGCGGCCCACCTAAAAAACTAATGAGCCTGATTTTTGGGTCCCAATAATATATTCTATTGTTGCATCTATTGATTGGAGTGATTCAATATAATAATTATGGAGCTGTAAAAATCAAGAGTGGACATCTCTCCCAATCTTTTCCATTATTGTGGCCCACTTGAATCATAGATCAGTCTGGATGTTTTCGGAGCTGGGCCTAAAATGGAATTATACATCTTGGATGTCACATACACATCATGGTGGACCACGCCAAAAATCAAGGTAGGGCGTCCTTTGGCGCTGGTTCCAACCACAAGCTTATTCCCCAAATGTACTTTTTTGGTCCAACCCGTTTGACCACAAGATATGGTACACCCACGTGATAACTTTCAAAGTATTATATGCATGAGAAATCCAGCCCTTCCAGTAGGTTGGCCCCACCACGAGGATTGCCTAGTGACATGTTCAGTCCTATCTAGACATCAACTGCGCCACAGCATATAAAAGAGCGTCCATACATTGGTAAATAGTGAGACAGAATTGTGGTCCATTCAATAGCTAGTTATTGCTCAGTTTTCAAAAGGCGATGATAATGATGGGTTCAACCAATTACATGGGTTGGATCTTGCAAAGTTATCTCTAGTTGGACTTTAACTAATACTCCAAGCAGTTGGAACTTAAACTTTCTCGTTTTTTCCAGCCAGTTTCACAAACCCTACCTTGATTTTTGATATGGTCCACCATGGTGTGTATGTGAGATCCATACCGACCATTAGATATATAATCTCATTTTAGGCCTATATGCAAGAACTTAGATTGACACGTGATTCAAGTGGGCTACAATAATGGAAACAGTTGATAAAGAGATGTTCGCCTTTAATTTTTACAAGGCCCATCATGATTATTATATTGAATCTATTACAACCATTGGATGGCACACTAAAATAAAGCCTTGGGGTCCAAAAATTAGACTCATTAATGATTCAAGTGGTTTGCACCCAGGAAAATACTTTGGAGGAGCTTTGACCTTGACTCAGTCTCTAATTGGGTGGTCCACCTCAATAACAAATTGGGTGGTCCACCTCAATATTTTGGTCCTTGACCTCACATGGAGTAAGGCACATGGTTGTCCGGCGTGGATTGAACATGAACACCATGTGGGATCCACTCAAGTCGGGACACCTTTTTCATTTATCTCATTGCTCCACTTGACTCGGCCAAGTTGAGCATGGACCTACTTGATGAGTAGATTGAGCGAGTTTGAGTTTGAGCCAAGTCTGAGTTTTCAAGCCTAGTTCTTGTTCAAGTCTTTCGAGTTGAGTTTAAGTTTGAGTTTTTCAAGTTTAATATTTATATATATTAAAATATATTTATATAGAGGAATGCTCACTTACGAATCATCTCTCACGAGAACGTGAGAACTTTTTGAGGACTCATCACACGTGATGTGCCCCTAAAATTTGAGCTGTCCATGTGATGCAGCACCCTGAAAAACCTTATAGGCCCAACTTTCAACTTGATCCATAACTTTGGTGGGCCATAGAAGTGAGAGAGGGGCAAATCAAGGGAGGAAATTGTTTCCTTTTGCCATGGCCGACCAGATTTGTGAACTAGGTTAAAAGTTGGGCCCAGGAGTTTTTTGAGGGGCTGCATCACATGGACGGCTCAAATTTTGGGGACACATCACATGTGATGAGTCCTAAAAAAGTTATCATGAGTTCTCGTGAGAGATGGTTTGCAGGTGAGCATTCCTCCATTTATATATAGTTAAAAAATCTACGAGGGGCCTTAAACTGTTGGACAAAGGCCGACCAATCGTCGATTTAACGCCCAAAAATAAAAAAATGTAATGGCCTAAGAGGGAGTTCAAGAAAAATGGACAAGAAAAAAAATGGAAGAGGAAGAGATCTTACTGGATAAGAAAATAAAAAATGAAAGGGTGAGAGATCAGGGATTCAGGATAACAGAGTAGTTTGGGGGTGGCCGGTGGCGGTGGGTGAGCATACAGGCAGTGGGTAGCGGGTCAACATCTCCGGGCAGCTCGGGGGTGGCCGGCCGTCAAGCTAAGAGAGGGAGGGAGTGGGGCCGGTGTGGTTGGCGGTCGAGCTTAGTGAGGGAGGGTTAGGGTTTGGGAGTGTCGAAGAAAGGGAGGCGCTAGGGCGGGTAAATTAGAAATAAGATTAGGTTTTTTGTTTTTTTAGGTATTTATATTACGAGTCAACGAGCTGAGTCGAGCCAAGTTGAGCTAATATTCTCAAGCCGAGCCGAGTCGAGAGTGGCCCTGCTCAGTGCTCGACTCGAATTCATTTGAGCACCTAAAAAAGAGCTCGACTTGGCTCAAACTCACTTTCAATCTAAGTCAAGTCGAGCGAGAGCTTACTTGACTCGTGTACAGCTCTACCCACACACACACATAAATTTTCTCTTGCGCACCATTGCATAAGGACTATTTGCACACTTCTTCTTAAGAGGTTGGATCTCATGTATTAGTGTCGGGTTTCTCTGAGCTAGATTGCTTGTGAAGGGCTTTGGCCGAAGTTCTTGGGCTGAAAAGCTAGGTGGGGCACACCGCAGTGTTTGTGATAAATCCACCCTGTTCATTCATTTTGCTAGCTTATTTTAGGAAGTTAAATAAAAAAAATGAGGTGGATCCAAAACCTAAAGAGGCCACATGAGAAGGAAAAGCGTGGAAAGAAATGCCTAACTCAAAGAGGCCACAGGAAGGAAAGGCATGGAAAGAAATGCCTCTTATGAAACCTTCCTAGGTCCACCTTGATGTTCCACCTTGATGTTTATATGCCATCCAAATCGTTTATAAGGTCATTACCACCAGGATGAACAGGAAACACAAAGCACTTAGTGTGATACATAACTTCTATGTCTATAGAAATGTTTCAATGGTGCTCCTTCAATCCCCACTGTTTCCTGTTGTCTAGCCCACTTGAGTTTTTGATCTGCCTCATTTTTGGTCTCCTATCGTAAAATGATCTAGAAAAATGAAAGGACGGAGTGGATTTATCACAACGTCAAGGTGGGTCCACTTAGCTTCCCAGCGCACGGGAACTTCTTGCAAAAGCCTTTCCAAGGCAATCTGCGCTCAGCCAGATTTGTATCGAGAGGTAACAATGGGTCACACAAAAGTTAGATTGAACGAGTGGCAATAGTGGGGATTGAATGACCACCATTGAAGTATTACTATGGCCATGGAAGCTTCATATCAGGCTAAGTGTTTTGTGTCTCTAGTTCATCCCAGTGAGAATGATCTTATAATTAAACGGTTTGGATGGCATATAAACGTCCAGGTGGACCACAGGAAGGTCTCAACGGCAGGCATTTCTTTCCCTACTTTTCCCTCTCAGTTTTCGGTCCGCCCCCATTTTTTTGTCTAATGTAAAACGGATGGACATCGATTTATCATAAACATCACGATGCCTCACTTAGCTTACCAACGCAGTAGCTTCCTGCAAAAGCCTTTTTTAGGCAGTACGGTTGAGAGAAGTCCTACATTCAGACGTGAGATCCCGTGGGCTTACGTGCAGGCACTCATCTTTTGTGTAACAATTTTGCCACACCAATGGCTTTGCGTACAGTACATACAGGTAAATCCCCAACGGATTTCGTGCAAAAGCCTTCCGGAGCTTGTAACTTAGGTGGGGCCACTGCCTATTTGTGAGAAATACAACCGAACATCCTTTTTGTGAGCTCATTTTAGGACCTGAGACAAAAAATAAGCTACATCCAAGAATCAAGTAGGCTGCACTAAATGAAAAGATGGGCAGGGGAGGAAGCTGATTACGTAGTAAGGGTAGCGGATTGGGTACTACCCATCGGAACTAGGTAGAGATGGACGCTCCAATCAGGGGATCTGTGGGGTCCACCATAGTGTATATGTTTTATCCATATCATCCATCAATTTTAAAAGATCATTTTAGGCCATAAGCACAAACATGAGGCAGATTGAAAGCTCAATTGGACCACACCACAAGAAGCAGTTATATTGAATTCCTATAGCTGAAAACTCACTAGAGCCTATTGTGATGTTTATATGCCATCCAACCTCTTAATAATATCACACAGATATGGATGAAGGTAAAAGAACAAATATCATCTTCATCCAAAGCTTACGTGACCCCAAGGATTTCTTAACTATAAATTTTCAATTCACATGTTTCTGTGGTGTCCATTTGAACTTTAGATACGCTTCATTTTTTTTTTATCAACCCACCTGTTCATAATATCACATACATATGGGTGAAGGTGAAAAACAAATATCAGTTTGATCCAAAGCTTCTCAGTCACCCAAGAATTTTTCAACGGTAAATGTTCAATTCACACTGTTTCATGTGTTGTGGTCCACTTTAACTTTATATGTGGTTCATTTTTTTGTATTAAGCCCTAAAATTATATGGTAAAACAGATAGGTGGAGTAGATAAACTACATAAATCACATTGTGACTCATTACGCACTTACTCACGTGCACAAACCGGATACTACCCCACCAGGACCAACGTAGAGACGCACGGTTATGGGATTTGTGGGGTCCACTATGATGTAAATGTTTTATCCACGCCTCCCATCCATTTTGATAGATCATTTTAGGCTATGATACTAGAAAATAGGAATATTGAATGCTCAAGTGGACCACACCAAAGGAAGTAATGGAGAATATTGAAAGCTTACCATTGAAAACTTTAGAAGGACATTGAAGTTTTAGATCAAGCTGATATTTATGTTTTCCGTATGAACAGGTTTGTGTAATCTTATGAATAGATTTGATGGCATATAAACATCACAGTAGGCCCTGGGAAGTTTTCAACTGTTGGAATTCAATCCTAGCTGCTTTCTATGGTCTGGTCCACTTGAGCCTTCAATCTACCTCCTGTTTGGGACTATGGCCTAAATTGATCTTTTAAAATTGATGGACAGCATGGATAAAACATATACATCATGGTGGACCCCACGGATCCCCTAACACGACCGTCCTTCTTTAGCCTGGTGGGGGTAGCACCCAATCCGCGCCCTTGAACACTACCCAATCAGTTTCCTTCTCTACCCGCCTTTTCTTATACTGCGCCTACTTGATTAATGTATTTCTCACAAACATCAGCCCGTGGCCCCACCTAGGTTCTGACCGCGGAAGGCTTTTGCACAAAATCCACTTTCATCTCTTGCCGTTCCTCAAGAGTCTCTACAGAGAGAAAGGAGAGGCAGGGATGTGGATTGCGTTCGACCCTCGGACCTTTAAGCGTCCGACCATATCTGTGTGGGAGCTCTCCTTGATATATCTTTATCCACGCCGTTCTACCCTCTTGTAAGATCATTTTAAGGCATGGAGCTAAAAATGATGCAGAATCAAGGATTTAGCAGACCACACTTGGGTTGCATTAAATACGCATTAAATGCGAAAAGCATAATTACGAGTTGCATTAAATGCAAGAGTCATCTATGATGTGGTACGCCAAACAATTAGATCTGCCTCATTTTAGGACCCTCAAATTAATATGATTTTACCAGAGGGATGGACGGTGTAGATAAACAGATACATCACATAGGGCTCCCACACAGATCTGGTCGGACGCTTAAAGGTCCGACCAGGGGTCGGACGCAATCCGCGTCCAAGCAAGCAGTGGGGTAGAAAAAATCTTCTACAAGAGCCGTACAAATAACCCTTGGTTACGGGAAATCTCTGTCTCTATAGATATTTGTGAATATATATATATATATATATATATATATATATATATATATATATATAAGAAAAAAAAAAGAGAACACGAGCATTTCGGTTGAGATGTTACCTTATCATATTTCTTCATAATCTTGGAGAAAGCCAAAAGATTCAGAAAGCTGTTTCATCCATTAGCAAAAGTATCATACACTTGATCAAGAAAATAATCCATTCCACTTGGAAGATAAGAGGAATAAATGTGGAAAACTAACAAACAGAGATTTATGAAAATAAACATAAAACCTATTATTATTGTCCTGTAAAATACCTGTAGCTCTTGAGGATACGAAGCTTTTGGTAGAATTCAATAAAGGCCCTTTTCAACTGTTGCTCAGCTTTCCTCAGCTCCTCCTTACTGAAACTCAACTCTTTAGGATTGGAATCCATTAACATGCCTTTTAAAGTTGAACGTGGAGTTTCAGGTGGGATCTTGATCTTCACATGCTTAAGGACTTGTAATGATGATGGTCTTTTGCTCTTCTTTTCTCTTTCCTGGTTACCATTATTACTTGCATTGCTCATGGGTTTGGTCGCATTGATTCCTGTTTCATCTTCCTCATTCCCCTCTCCTGAGTATTCTTCATTGCTCATCTCAACTTCCTGTATTGCATCCATATGTACCGTTGCTGCTGCTGCCTTTCCTGCACCGGTACCGTTTCAAGTGCAAGTCATTTTTTTCTTGTTAAAAGTAGTATCAACTGATGATTGGATTTTGGCCTGTTTTTTGAGGTGTCCAATGTTGACAGTAGAACTCACCTAATGCAAGGGTTGAATTTTCCCAAGTTAGAGACCAAGTGAATTTATTTTTTGAGCCAGTTCTCTTCTTTCTCTAAATCTTTCTCTATCACAGGGATACTCCATACGTTTCCTTCACTATAATACTTACATTAAAGTTTTTATTTATTTATGGGACAATGCCAAACGAACGCCTATATTTTGGTTGAATTCCAAAAAAGCACATGCTTTTAAACTCTTTCCTAAAACCCGTCTAACATTCCTGCTGTTAGCCAAAAAACCATTCACCGTCTAGTACCGTCATGTATTCAATACTTTATTTTTAAAAAGACAATACTATCCTTGAAAAATCACTTCAAAACACCCCTCCAACAAAACACTCATCTCTCTATCTCCCACTCACGTCCAAACTTCACAAGCCGCCCCCCTCTCTCCTCCTTCCCTCTCTCTCTCACGTCAAACATTGCAACCCGCCTCCTCCCTCTCTCTCTCTCTCTCTCTCTAGATCTGCCTCGTTTTTGGGCTCATGCCTTAAAATGATCAAAGAAGGAATTAACGGTGTGGATAAAACCCTTACATCACGGTTGCCCCACGGAGACCTGCCCGAACTGATCATTGTCCGGGCAGAGGTAAGACGCAATCTGCTTCCCGGACGTACATTTTCTAGAGTTTTCGTAGCACTGGGAACTTAGGTGAGGCCCACCGGGATGTTTGCGAGACATCCACCCCATCCATCCCTTTTGTGAGATCATTTTAGGAGATGAAAAAATAAAAATAAAAATAAAAAATTAGCCGGATCCAAGACTCAAGTGAATGTCCACATGGCATGCGACACACTATGCGCAACCCACCATATGGATAACCTCCATTTTTCACAGAGGTGCTCTTAGGGTGGTGTGTTGCTTCAGGCTCACTCGGATTTTCATTATTATGGTCCTAAGGGCTAATGAGCCTAGATTTGGGCTTAGATTCGGGCCTGAAATTGGGCTTGTTTATGGGTTGACTGGTGTGATTGGGTTGCTTGGGTTTGATCGAGTTTAACTGATTTGATTGGGTTTAGCTAAGTTTGACTGGGTTTGACCAAAGTCAACTAGGTTTGACTGGGTTTGACTGGGTTAATTAATTTGTTAGCCCTGGTGGGATGTCTACAGACTCCCATCCTATTGTGGTCATGGGAAATTGATAGATGGAGTGGATTTTTATCGGGCATACCTTCTAATCACAGAAGTTCCTATGGCTGAGGAACTGGCATGTCGCTTCCACATCTAATCCTTGCACATTGAGATTACAATAGTATGCAAATTGGAGAGAGTGGATTAGGTGTGATCGCAGGCCTCACCTAAGACTATGGGGCCATTGCTGGGGCTACCTTGATGCAAGCATTCTATATCCACGGCATTCAACTGTTTTGATAGATCATTTTTTTTTTTTTAAGGCACGAGCCCAAAAATAAAGCAGATCTAAATCTCCCGTGGATTATACTCAAGGAAACTGTGGTGGAACATTAAAAACTTAATTTGGGGCCACAGAAGTTTTGGATTAAGATGATTTTTTTTCCCTTTATCAAGATTTTGTGACTTTATCAACACGTTGGATGGCAAACAATCATTATAGAAATGCCTATGATTTTTTTAACGGTGAATTGTTCAATCACTACTGTTTCCTATAACATGGCACGGCTTCATTATTGGGCTCATGCCCAAAAATGATATGGATGGATGGCATGGATATAGAATACATACATAAAGGTGAGCCCCATGGTAATCCACTTCCTTAGGTAGTAGTGCATAGCTAAGAACAAACTTCTGAGTGGCCACTGTGAGGTATAGACTTTATCCACACCGTCCATCCATTCTTCCATATCATTTTAGGGCATAAGCCAAAATTACTCAGCTGAACCACAGAGTGGGGATTAAACACCTAATGGAAAACTTTTTGAGGGCCATTGAAGTATTGGATTAAGCCCTCCTACTCGAAAACTTTTTGTGTGTGTACTAAGACCCACCCACCCTTAGTCACACCGCAATGTTAGCCACCTATATATATATATATATATATATATATATATATATATATATATATATATATATATATTTTTTTTTTTTGTGAGGGGAGTATCTACTTGAGCATTGGATCTGCTTTGTTTTTTTGGCTTGTAATTAAAATGATATATCAAAATGGATGGACGGCATACATCACGGTGACCCTACTCTGTCCGTTCCTAACTAGGGACTGACGGGGATATTTCTCAATCCGCGTCCGTCACAGTGAAAATGATGCGGCAGTACAGTCAGGCTATTCCAATCATCACATAGGTCGTGGCGGTGCGGATTAGGTACTTGCCCCGCCTGATCAAGCTCGAGACAGGCTAGGGCTCTGATAGCCACCGTGATGTATGGATTTTGTCCACACCGCCCATTCAGTTTTCCATGTCATTTCAGGTCATGAGCCCAAAAATGAGAGCAGATCCAAGCTCAATTGGACCATGAAATGGGGATTAAAAAGGCTGACCGTTGAAAATTCTTGAGTGCCACAAGAAATTTTGGATCAAGTTGATATTTTGCGCTTTACTTTCACCTAGGTCTCTATAATCTTACGACCATAATGGATGGCAAATAAACATCACAGTGGGCCTTAAGAAGGTTTCTAACAGTAAAAATCACTAGCATGGCTACTTACGGTGGTGTTACGCACTTAAACCTTAGATCTGACTCATTTTTTGTAATATGTCCTAAAATGACATGGCAAAATGCATGTGGACGGTGTGAATAAAATACATACATCACGGTGGCCCTTAGAGCCCTAGCCTCTCTCGAGCTCGGGACACGCAGGGAAGCACCTAATCCGCGCCCGGTCGTGGTACACTGAGTATGGGAGCGGATTGGATGAGACGCCGGATCGAAAGAGGTGGGTGGGACCCCTAGGGCTTATAGTGATGTATGTGCCTTAAATCCACACTCTGTTGGGTGCGTTTCACACAAACCTTCGGATCTCGCCCCCCAATACACTAGAATTATGGACTATGCTAATGCAATAATCAAGAACAAACATTAACCACACGAACACAAAGAGTTTTTACGTGGAAAACCCTCGAAAGAGGTAAAAACCACGGGACCTAGTCCAGATCAACAATCTACTATCTCAGGGAACTGTTACAACCGATCACAAGCACACACCGCTTGGATCAAACTTCTTCACCCACGCAGGGATGGATAAACTACAAGAGAATAGTAAAAGGAGAAACGATCTCACCGATCCCGAGGACGTAGAAGCGCTGAGATGACCGTTGCGCAGAAGAATCCTTCTTCAAGCAACTTCTCCCTTCTACAAGCTTCCTCTTTCTCTCTCTTCTCTTTTTCTCTTCCTCTTTTTCTCTCTTTCTCACCTTGGACGTGTTAGCAACACAATGGGATACCCTAATCCCGTTTTAGAACACTTAAGTACAAAAAACGGAGGAAACAGAGCCAGATTAGGAAACTGCGTCTAAGAAGTTCGCGCCGGGTCGGCGCCCGGTCACCAGACCGTCGGGCGCCCGGCCAACTCAAAAAACCTCCAGCGAGTAATCCAAGAGAAAAAACAGAATTTCGGGCGCCCGGACCAACATGGTCGGGCGCCCGGCCGGGTCATGGGGCGCCCGGTCACCAAAACCGTGGGGCGCCCGGCTGTTACGAAAACAGTCCAGCAGCATTGCTGCCTGTCTGGTGGAATTTCGGTCGCCCGGCCAATGAAGGGCCCGGGCGCCCGGCCTCACCCAGAAACACTCTCTCTCCTCCTTTGCTGAGGAGGAAAACTCCATCAAATCTCCCCCTTTCCGACTCAGGAGAAATTCGCCTTCTTCAAGCCAGTCAGGTTTCTGCAAACCTCAAACTTGCCCTTGAGCAAAGCCTTGGTCATCATGTCTGACCCATTATCGTCCGTATGGACCTTCTCAAGCTGTAACACCTTCTGTTCCAAAGTATCCCTGATCCAGTGATACCGAATCTCTATGTGCTTCGACTTGGAATGCTGACTTGGATTCTTGCTCAAGTGTATAGCACTTTGGCTATCGCAATAGACCACGTGCTCCTCCTGCTTCAGGCTGAGTTCCTGTAGGAACCTCTTCATCCAAAGCATCTCTTTGCATGCTTCTGTGACTGTAATGTACTCGGCCTCTGTCGTCGACAATGCTACGACCTTCTGTAGCTTGCTCTACCAAGAGACCGCTCCCCCTGCAAATGTGAACATGAACCCCGATGTAGACTTCCTGGAGTCTATGTCACCTGCCATATCTGCATCTGTGTAGCCTTCTAACACAGGTTTTCCATCACCATAGCATAGGCTCAACCTGGATGAGCCTCTCAGATACCGCAGTATCCACTTCACTGCTGCCCAATGTTCCTTGCCAGGATTGGCAAGATACCGGCTGACAACACCAACCGCATATGCTATGTCTGGGCGCGTACACACCATAGCATACATCAAACTTCCTACCGCTGACGCGTAGGGTATCTTCCGCATCTCTTCCACTTCCGCCTTCGTCTTGGGACACTGCTTGTCGCTCAATTTGAAGTGACCATCCAGTGGAGTACTGACCGGCTTCGCTGCATTCATGTTGAACCGCTCTAGGACTTTCTCAATATACCGCTCTTGTGACAACCAGAGCTTCCTGCTGCTTCTGTCACGGGTTATCTCCATTCCTAGGATCTGTTTTGCCGGGCCCAAGTCTTTCATCGCAAACGACTTGCCCAACTCCTGTTTCAGCCTGTCAATCTTCTTGATGTCTTTTCCCATGACGAGCATGTCATCAACATACAATAGCAGAACTAAGAAATCACCATCTGAGAACCTGCGAGTGAACACACAGTGGTCCGACTCCGTTCTGTCATATCCATGCTTTAACATGAACGAGTCGAACTTCTTATACCATTGCCTAGGAGCTTGCTTCAGCCCATACAAGCTCTTCCTAAGCCTGCACACCATATGCTCTTTGCCCTTGACTTCGAACCCTTCTGGTTGGCGCATGTAGATCTCTTCTTCCAGGTCACCATGGAGGAAGGCAGTTTTGACATCTAACTGCTCTATCTCCAGATCCATGCTAGCCGCCAACCCAAGCAACACCCGAATGGATGTCATCTTCACCACTGGTGAGAATATCTCCTCGAAGTCTATTCCTTTTCTCTGACCAAACCCTTTCACCACAAGTCTGGCCTTGTACCTTGTCTGTGAATTCTTCTGCTCATTCTTCTTTCTGAACACCCACTTGTTGCTCAGAGCTTTCTTGCCCTTAGGCAATTTCACCATATCATAGGTGTGGTTCTTATACAAGGATTCCATCTCCTCTTGCATAGCTTTCAACCACTCCCCCTTATGCTCGTTGGCTAGGGCCTCAGAATAGTCTTCTGGCTCTCCCCCATCTGTGAGCATAGTGTACTCATGCAGCGAGTACTTCTTGGATGTATGTCTGTCCCTTGATGTCCTCCTCACCTGTGGCTCAACAGGTGGATCAAGTTGGGGCTGCTCCCCCTGTCCATCTTCTGTAGGGACTCCCTCATCCTCTGCACCTTGCTGTACTCCCCCGTCATCAGGCACCACGGGAGGAGTAATCGGATCCGTATCCTCCAGTTCACCTGAACTGGGTTGGGTCTTCTCTGGCTTTTCAATGTCTTCTATTCACTGATCTTCAATGAAAACCACATCTCTGCTCCTGACGAGCTTCTTCTCGGTCGGATCCCACAACCTGTAACCGAACTTTTCATCACCATACCCTAAGAACACACACTGCCTGATCTTCATATCGAGCTTGGACCTCTCGTCCTTTGGTACGTGAACGGATGCCCTGCATCCAAACACCCTGAGATGACTGTACGATGGATCACGTCCAGTCCACACCTTCTCAGGTACTTCTCCATTCAACGGGGCTGATGGAGACCTGTTTATCAAATACACCAGCTGTGTGCATTGCTTCTCCCCAGAACATCTTGGGCAACTTTGCATGGGATAACATGCATCTGATTCTCTCTACTATGGTGCGATTCATTCTCTCAGCCACACTATTATGCTGGGGGGTCTTGGGAACTGACTGTTCATGCCGTATACCCAGTGACTTGCAATACTCGTGGAAGTCACCTATGTATTCACCAACATTGTCAGTGCGGATGCACTTCAATGATCTGCCTGTCTCCCTCTCGACCATAGCATGAAACAGTTTAAACACATCAAAGACCTCGTCCTTGGATTTCAAAGCATACACCCAAACCCTCCTAGATGCATCATCTATAAATGTGACAAAATACAATGCCCCACCCAAGGTTTTTGTCCTCATAGGACCACAAACATCAGAATAAACCAAATCTAATGCATGTACTTTATTAGTATGAGAAGCAGTTTTAACAAAAGAAACTCTATGCTGTTTCCCAGATAAACAGTCAATACAGGTTTTGAGAGGTATACCTGTCACGTCTGGAAGGAGCTGCTTCTTCGCTAGTAGCTGAATCATGTGGCCTAGACGCCTGTGCCACACGTCAGTAGCTGAATCCTCTGCTGCGTTCAATCCACTCTTGCATACACTGACACTTGCCTTGTAAAGAGTGCAACACTTCTTTCCTCTGGCAGCGATCAACAAACCCTTGATGAGCTTCCAGCGCCCACCAGCAAACTGGCTTTCATAACCATCATCATCCAGCCTTCCCGTCGACATCAAGTTGAGGCGAAGGTCTGGAATGTGTCTCACATCCCTGAGAATTAATGTGCAGCCCACATCGGTCTTCAAACAAATATCACCGACCCCTACGATCTTCGAAACACCAGAATTTTTCCATCTTCACTGTCCCATAGTCACCTGACTTATAGCTTGTGAAGAAATCTTTGCGTGGAGTCGCATGAAACGAGGCTCCCAAGTCTATCACCCAGTCGGTGTCCTGACTCGAAGCCGTGAGACAAGTATCGTGATCTGCCGAAAGAATAACAATAACGTCACCATCTGAGGCGACCGCAGTAGAATCTGATTCATCTTCCTTCTCCTTTTCTTTACCCTTCTTGTCACTCTTCTTCTTGTGACATTCATGCTTATAGTGGCTCTTCTTGCCACAATTCCAGCATTCAACATCTTTCCTAGCAACTGACTTGCCTCTTGATTTATCTCGGGCCTTTCCGCCCTTTCTGTTCTTTCCTCTCCCCCTATCTTGTGTCATAAGGGCCTCTTGTTGAGCAGGCCCTAGGGACTTCCTCCTTGTCTCCTCATTGAAGAGACAGCTTGTTACCTGATCCATGGATACCTTTCAGTCTGGCGCGGAGTTACTTAGAGACACCACTAATGTCTCCCAACTGTCAGGCAATGAGCTAAGTAGTAGCAAAGCCTGAAGTTCATCATCCAGGACCATCTTCATGGCGGAGAGTTGGTTCACAATGTTGCTGACCTCATTCATGTGTTCAGCCACAGAACCACCATCTTTGAACTTGAGATTCACAAGTCGTCTTATCAGGAAAATCTTATTGCCGGCTGTCTTCCTCTCATACAGCCCTTGCAATTTCAGCCATAGGCTAGCGGCTGAGGTCTCTGTAGACACATGGTGGAAAACTGAATCATCCAACCATTGTCTAATGAACCCCACCGCCTTCCGGTCCACTTTCTTCCAATCATCATCTGACATATCCTTTGTCTTCGCCGATATGCCTAGAATTGGAGCATACAAGTCCTTGCAATAGAGCAAGTCCTCCATCTTAGCCTTCCATATGGTCCAGTTAGAACCATTGAGGCTGATCATCCTTGATGAGCCACCTTCCATAATTCAGAACCGATCCCACACCGTTCAAACAACCTGAACGCTCTGATACCACTTTGTTGGGTGCGTTTCACACAAACCTTCGGATCTCGCCCCCCAATACACTAGAATTATGGACTATGCTAATGCAATAATCAAGAACAAACATTAACCACACGAACACAAAGAGTTTTTACGTGGAAAACCCTCAAAAGAGGTAAAAACCACGGGACCAAGTCCAGATCAACAATCCACTATCTCAGGGAACTGTTACAACCGATCACAAGCATACACCGCTTGGATCAAACTTCTTCACCCACGCAGGGATAGATAAACTACAAGAGAATAGTAAAAGGAGAAACGATCTCACCGATCCCGAGGACGTAGAAGCGCTGAGATGACCGTTGCGCAGAAGAATCCTTCTTCAAGCAACTTCTCCCTTTTACAAGCTTCCTCTTTCTCTCTCTTCTCTTTCTCTCTTCCTCTTTTTCTCTCTTTCTCACCTTGGACGTGTTAGCAACACAATGGGATACCCTAATCCCGTTTTAGAACACTTAAGTACAAAAAACGGAGGAAACAGAGCCAGATTAGGAAACTGCGTCTAAGCAGTTCGCGCCGGGTCGGGCGCCCGGCCAACTCAAAAAACCTCCAGCGAGTAATCCAAGAGAAAAAACAGAATTTCGGGCGCCCGGACCAACATGGTCGGGCGCCCGGCCGGGTCATGGGGCGCCCGGTCACCAAAACCGTGGGGCGCCCGGCTGTTACGAAAACAGTCCAGCAGCATTGCTGCCTGTCTGGTGGAATTTCGGTTGCCCGGCCACTGAAGGGCCCGGGCGCCCGGCCTCACCCAGAAACACTCTCTCTCCTCCTTTGTTGAGGAGGAAAACTCCATCACACTCTCCAACCATTTTGAAAGCTCATTTTACGGCATGATCCCAAAAACGAAGCTGAGTCAAATCTTTGTGGATCACAGTCCTGATTGAATCCCCAACCATTAAAAACTTCATGGATTACACTGGAATGTTTATTTGCCATCATACCTGTTGGTAAGGTCACAAACACCTAGATGAAGAGACCACACAAATATCATCTTGATTCAGATCTTTTGTGGCCCACAAGAAGTTTTTAATGGTCAATCACCACTGTTTCCAGTACCATGGACCATCTGGGATTTGGAAATGCTTCATTATTTGGATCATGCCCTAAATGAGCTTTCAATACAGATGGACAGCATGGATGTAGTCACATACATCACAGTGGGCCCCACAGTCAGGGGTCCCACCGACCTCGGTGGTGGATTCGGGGTCTTACCTAATCCGCTCCTGTTGAATTTGGTCTTGTTGGAAAGTTTTTAACCATCTATTTTCGTCTAGATAGCCAACCTGACGAGAGAACCAGCCCCATCTCTGCTGAGATAATCTGCAAGGTGGGTGCGGCTTCCGTGAATCCCGGGATCCACTGAGGTGGGTGCATCCCTTACTATGGGCCCACCTTGATGTATCTGCCTTAAATCCATTTTGTCCATCCGTTTTTGACAGTTTATTTTAGGAGTTGATGCCAAAATTACAGTGGATCCATATCTCAGTTGAACCATAGGAAACAGCGGTGACTGAATACTCACCATTAAAAACATGTTAGGGGCTACTAGAATGTTTAGTTTCCATTCAATTTGTTGATAAAGTAAAAAATACCTGGATGAAGGGACCACATAAATATTAACTTGATCTAAAATTTTTGTGGCCGATAAGAAGTTTTTAAAGGTCAATCACCACTAGTTTCCTGTGGTGTGGTCGACCTGAGATTTGGATCTAATTCACTTTTAGTGGAATGACATAAAATAATATTTCAAAACGTATTAACAGCGTGGATTCAAGGAAGATACATCAAAGTGCGCCCCATAGTCTGCCCTTACGGCCCATGTTGATAACGACTTTGCACCCATTCTCAACCCATTAACTAACCATGTTAACATTGCAAGTGATCAACATATGTTGATCAAGGATCAACTCGAATCTCTGCCATTGATATGTGATTAAGGATAAAGAGATTGAACCAAATGATCGATCTACAACCACCACTAAATGTTAGGATGGTCGTTGATGGGACTGATGGCCTTCTAATGCTTAAGTTAGTAATTGATGGAAAGAAAAGCTTACAGTATTATCAATGGTAATTGATTGCGTACCTTATGATGAAGCATGAAAGGTTATTTATAGGCCATTCATAGAGCCGTTTAAGGATAAGATTAAGACCCAGTTAAGGGCTAAAATTAAGGCCACGTAAGGGTTTCGTTATTGATGATTGTGCTATGATTATGGCCACGTATACCTTTATGTCTGAAACGGTTGGTGATTGCGGCTTCTTTGAATGGATATTCCGCTCGATGGTTATGAACTCCGTACCTCACGGAAAGCGCTCCTTGTGCCGAGGGTTAGTGCTTTGGTCGATCGCCTATGTAGATAGTTCAAGCCATACTTGGTCGGCTTGATGTACCCAAAATGCCTATTGAAAGGAGATAAATCTTTAAATAGGGTCGTCTAGATTCGTGCGGTCACCTTACAATCGGCATATGTTGCGGTTTGCCTGCTATTATAGACGTTTGGTAGAGGATATGAGAAACACCAATTTGCTCGGTGAAGTCACGTGCGAACCACTTGCAAATGTCAATGGGGGGCCGAGTGGTAGAAGGGCACTTGCCAACCCCAAGCGTAAGTATGAGTTGGTCACCCTCAAGCAAAAAAGATCGAGCGGTAGGCATACGCTCGGTTAAGCCGAGCGCTGGTAGGCATAGTAGTAGCGCTGGTTCATGACACAAGAAATACGCTCGGCTACCGTAGTTTAAGTCATAGCCTGTAAAGGTTGTCATCTTCAATATAGACCGTTGATCGGGGCCCTCTCCAAATCCCCATAATAAATGGGTCAAAATATTGAAACCCAAACCCATTCATTAATTTAATGGATAACCCGCAACCCAACCCATTTACCCCGTTAAATAAATTGGTCATGCTTTTGTGGGCAGAGAGATGGGAAAGGGGCTCAATTCGACTGAGATTGTGGAGTGTGGTTGTGTGCGGCCATGGGCAAAAAGATGGAGAAACTCCCACGTGCTCATGTGTGTGTGTGTGTGAAAGAGAAAGAGAGTGTGTGTCTTATTGGCTGCCCTAACTTCTTAGAGATTTCTCACCACACTAAAAATAATTACTAAAATATCCTTACTAACGGGTTACTAATGGGTTAAACAGGTTTCGCATGTGAAACACTAACCCGGCCCATTATCTTAACAAGTCTTGATGGGCCAAACCATTAGTGACCCGACACAATAAGGCCGAACCTAAGCATTGAATTTTCGTGCGCGTTGGTGGGTCGTGCAATGATAATTACATCCATGCAAAAATCATTTGAAAAAGGCTAGATGTAAATTTGTGGGGGCTCGCTGTGATGTCTGTGACGTATCTACGCCGTCCATTCATTGTAATATCCTCTGATGTGCCGAAATTTTTGATCCATTCTCGAAGCATAACCGGGCGTGATATAAACATAACCTTTTTTTATTTTTTTATTTTTTTATTTGCTCCAGTTTTGACTCAGTCGGTACTCTATCGTTGTAGTTGACAAGGGAGGATGATAATTAATAAAGGTCGGGATGACAGGGTGAGAGGAACAATGATGATATAACAGCTCATCTGCCTTCCTTCCACAATTATTTAAAATCATTAATGCGGATCATTGATGAAGGCACCCGATATTTCAGATGCCGGCTTTTCCCATTGGTACACGTCATAGCTGAACTTCTCTCCCAAGAGTGCACTGCGTACTTCCCAACTCAACTTTTTACGTATGGAGCTTTTCTAAAGCTCCCTTATAATTTATGTATTAGATCCACATCTTCCATCAATTTTTCCAAAGTATTATAGAGGATGTGCCAAAAATGAGGCACATCCAAAGCTCAAGTGGACCACACCCCAAAAAACAGTGGAGATTAAACTACAAACATTGAAATCTTCGAAGGGCCCACTATGAGATTTATTTGCCATCTAACCTCTTCGTAAGGTCACACAGACCTGGATAAAGAGAAAACACAAATATCAGCTTAATCAGAGGCCGTGGCTCCAAAATGTTTTCAACAATAGACATCTAATTCCCACTTTATCCTGTAGCGTGGCCCACTTGAGCCTTAGATATGCCAATTTTTTGTTTTATATCCTAAAAGATATGAGAAGAAAAATGAATGGACGGTGTGATTCTATTACATACATGATGATGGAGCCTATGGAATTTCACATGACAACCCAACGGATTTCTTCCCTCCCCATCCATCATCAATGAAAATTCTTTGTGGCGTGAAATTTACGTGGCTCCACAATGATGTATTTCTTAAATCCACACCGTTCATCTATTTTTTCATATTAGTTTAGCATATCAACCTAAAAAAAAAAGCCGATGGACAGCTCAAGTGGACCACAACATTAGGAATTGATGCTACCGTTGAAAACTTATTAGGCTCACAGTCGGCTCTGATCAAGCAGATATTTTTGTTTTACCTTAGTATGGGTGGCCTTATGTACATGTTAGATGGCAAATAAGCCTCACCGTTGGCCTTGAAGGTTTCAATGGTAGTTTAATTATTTAATCACCACTTTCTGTGGTGTGGTCCACTTGAGCTTTGGATGTAACTTATTTTTGAGTTCATGTTCTAAAATTATCTGGAAAAATTAATGGACAGTGTGGATCTAACACAAAAATCATGGTGGGCCTGGAAAAATTACACACGTAAAAAATTCTGTTGCGTAGGCAATATTCTATTCGGGATAACGTAGGAATGAGAAGAACCGTCATGGAAATTTCCTGTGCTTTCAACACGGGATCCGCACTCAAAAGAGGAAGAGAAGACGAATTACTTACCCTGATTGACCATTGATTGACCAGGAAGGAGGGAGAAGTAGAGGATGATGAGCTAATTTCTCATTTGTTTAATAAAAAAAGAAAGAGAGAGATACACCGACCTGGACCAGGAGTATTTGGCATGGTTGGGGTGGTCGGCGACCAATTGAAGGGGGTGGTATGATGTGGATTCTCGACCCTGAGTCGAAAGGGTATGAGAGCATCCATTTGCCTGTTAAGGGAGTGGGCCTCATTCACCATCTCCTCCTCCTTTGCCTTGTAGAATTCATTCACCTTGTTGAACTCCTCGTCCAGCCTCTTGAAGAAGACCACCTCGTTCTCACCTCCATCATCCGATAACCTTAGGAACATGGTCTCGTATGATGATTCAGATCCAGATCCCTTCTCCACTCCTTCCCCTCCTCTCTCCACCGCATTCACCAGTATCACCTGCTCCTCACCACCTGACTCCCCTTCCTCAGTCCTCGGTTTGGGGCTGTACCTTCGGGTTAGGCCACTGAAGGCCCTGTACATTGTTATCTTCCTCTTCAACCCACCCTCTTGTGGCGCCCCCTTAGCTGGATTCCTTTGCTGCTTAAATTGGAGGATTTCTTTCAATATTCCCTTTAGCTTGTTGTAGTCCATGTAAGCTGTTTGCCACTCGGGCACCATCTGTGATGCAAATTCTTTCCCAAACTTCATCTTTTCACTCTTCCCACCCACTCCCTAAACAAACAATGGCTTCAACAGACCAGAGAGAGGGAGAGAGAGAACAGAGATAAGAGATGCATGGAAGCAACAGGGTAAATAAAGGGGAGATAGAAGAGAGAGACCGAAGAGAGATAAATGAGAGATTCTTTGCTCGGTTTTCAATCTCTAAAAGTATAAATATATATATACATACTCAAAAAGTTGCTACGAGAGGCCATCAAACAGAGAAAAATAAAAGAGAGGAGAAGCAGACAAATTCAAAGCAAGCGATTGGAAGATTTTATCAAAAGATGCTTCGTGAGAAGGGCAAAAAATTGTTTGAGGAGAAGAAAATGAGAATAGAGTAGAAAAGACGTACGCCGCCATAGTGCTTTCACTGGAGATAAAAGGGGAGGAAAACTGAATTCATGATAATAACGGGAACTACCAAAAGAAGGGACGCGGGTTGCCTCCAGTGCCTCCCTACAACACGACGTGGCGTAAGCTATGTGGGGCTCACCGTGATGTTTGCGTCTTATCCATGCTGTCCATTAGTTTTGCCAACTCATTCTAATGCATGATCCAAAAAATAAGGTAGATTCAAGGCTCAAGTGAACCACGATACAGGAAACGGTGATAAGAATGATGTACATCACCTTCGAAACGTTTATATGACCAAAGTCAATCCTGTTTGGAGCCTTTTATTGATCCACGTCACATCAATGTGATCAGGTTACACTGACAATATGACATGGTTGCATACTTATGTGATGACGTGGACAAGGCTCCAAACATGGTTTTCCGGTTTGGCAGCAAACAAAGGATCCGGTTTCACTGCTTTTTTATCCCATGGCTTAAAATGAGCCACGTCGTTCCGCAGGGATCCTGTGGAGATAGGCGCTCCTGCTACGAGAGATGGAGAGGTCGTCAAAGTCAACGCTTTAATATTTTTTGTCTTCCCCACACGAAGAGATGTCTCAGAGACCGCGACTTGGCTGCGACCTAGAGCCAGCGATGTGGGTTACACAGTAGGCCAACCACGCTTTAATATATTTTTTGTTCAGCTTCTTTTAGGTTGTTGTACAAAAAAATTAAGAAGAAAAGAATTTCAGGTGGATCACACCATATGAAACACTGGCCGTTGAACGCTCACCATTAAAAACTTTCTAAGCATCCGCTGCAGTGTTTTTTGACCATCCAACCTGTTGATAAGGTCACATATACCTGGATGAAAGGAAAAAAAAAAATATCAGCTTGATCCAAAACTTCTATAGCCTAGAAAAAGGTTTTTAATGGTTAATAAACATTGTTTCCTGCAGTGTACCTCACCTGAAATTTTTATCAGCTTATTTTTTGGGACCATGCCTTAAAATAAGCTTGAAAAACAGATGAATAGAATTGATATACATTTCATACATTGAGGTGAGCCCTACGGTCAAGGTCACACCCACATCGCTGGTTATGGGTCACAGCCAAGTAGAGGTGGGCACAACCCAAGCCAGCTCGAATGCTCTGCTCAAATTGGTTTGAAAAAGTTCGTCTTGGATTGGTTTGATTTGAAGTTTTCAAACCAAACCAAGCCTTGGAGTTGAGCTCATTTGAAAAAAACAAACCAAGCTCAAATTAGGGCAATACCGGCTCGGTTCGGTTTGAAGTTTGGTTTGATTCAGCTCGATTTGATTCGGCTTGTAGATTGTAAGTAGATTGTTTTCTGTGGTGTGATCCACTTGAGCTTTGGATATGATTCCATCTTAGGATCATGTCCTAAAATGATATGTAAAAATGGATGGATGGCGTGGATAATACATATACATGATGACATGAATAATACGTAATACATATACATGAATGCATGCTGTTTCCTTGTACTTGTAAAATTACATTTGTGTACTTTTGTTTGGAAAAAAGGCTCTTACATGTCTATTTTGAAGTTGCACTCCTCCCTTGGAGAATGTTAAATATCGTGTAGTAAGATACTTTTATATTTTTTTCTAACTTTTTAAATTCTTTTTTATTTAAAGAAACAAATGAAAAAAAAAATTGTCACTTGTTCAAACTCGACTTGGCCCAGATCGAAATTTTTGACAACATCGATCTCGGATCGAACTAGATTTTTCTAGAGCAAACCAAACTTGGGCCGCATGGGTCGGCCTGAAACCCAAACCGGGCCAATCCACAAACCGGTGTGGCACAAAAGTAAGCCAAACCAAACTAAGGCTAACTCGGCCTGGCCTGGATCGTTGCCCCACCTCTACAGCCAAGTCGCTGCGTGAATGATGTCCAAAAGGACGTGTGGAAGCCTACGGACCTCTCACTAACTAGCTCCTGTAACGCGAGTTGGGCTGCGAGCGAGAACCAACAATGTTGATGTGATCCTAGACCGTCAATCTATTTAGGAGTGGATTTCCTATGACCCCGACACAAAGTCCACAGAGATGTCCGTGACAAATCCACTATGTCCATCTATTTTTTAAGACAAAAATTGGACAGGATTTTAAAAATCAGGCAGATTCAAAACTCAGGTGGGCCACACCAACAAAACAGTGAGAACACCAACGTACACCATTGAAACCTTCCTTAAGCTGACCATGATGTTTATATGCCATCCAAACCATGCATAGAATTATTAACACTTAGATAAACTGTAGGAAAAATATCATCTTGATGCAAAACTTTTGTCCCGCTAAGTGTTCAATACTCACTGTTTCATATGGTATAGCCCACCTGAGTATTGGATCTGCATGATTTTTAAAATCCTGCCCTATCATGGTCTTCAAAAACAGATGAATAGAGTGAATTTTTCATGGACATCTCTATGGCCCCACACGAGCACATATCTCTATGCCCGGGGTCACAAGCAATCCGCTTCTGATCTATTCATTGCATATCCACTCCATCCATTCATTTTTTCAGCTTATTTTAAGGATATGGTAGAAAAATAAAGCAGATAAAATTTTCATGTGGACCACGCTACATGAAACTGTGCTTATTGAACGCCCACAGTTAAAAATCACCTAGCTTCGACCACAACGTTTATTGAACATCCAACTAGACCTGAATTCTAAATGAATAGGGAAAAAAAAAAAAAATACAAATATCTACTTGATCTAAAACTTTTGGGGGTCATAAATTTTTTTAATGGTTAATAACCACTGTTTCTTGCAGTGTGGTCACATGAAATTTGTATATGCTTCAATTTTGGGATAATAGCCTAAAATAAGCTAGAAAAAAAAGATTAACTAACAGCATGGATATACAAGAAATGCATCAAGGAAGCCCTACCGTCAGGATCTTGCCCATATGGCTGGTTCGTGGTCGCAGCCAAGTCGCGCTCTTGCACCCACGGGGAAGCGGTGGATTGCATGGTGAATGAACTCTGTGGGGCCTACTGTAATGTATGTGTTTTATCCACGATACATCCATTTTTCCAGCTCATTTTAGGGCATGTGTGTGTTTAATTAAAGCACATCCAAAGCTCGTGGACCACACCATGCATATAAAAGTGGGAATTGAATGCCTATTGTTGAAAACTTCTTGTGGGCCACATAAATGTTGGATCAGGCTGATATTTGTTTTTCCCCCTTCATTCATGTTTGTCTGACCTTATGAACCGGTTGGATGACAGATAAACATCACCGTGGACCTAGGAAGGTTTCAACGGTGGACATCATTCTTTCCGCTGTTTTCTATGATCTGGTTCACTTAAGCTTTGGATATGATTTAATTTTGGGCTTGTGCTAAAAGATGAGCTGAAAAAACAGATAGATGACATGGATAATAACACATATATCACAGTGGGCTCCACAAAGTTTACTCACCACGCTATGACACTATGGGCCCTATGGATACTACCAAATAAGTTACTTTTCGACTGAACTTAAGACGTGAAGTTACTTTTGGCACTTAAGTTCGTTTGGTAAGTATAATTGAAAGTTCGTTTGGTAAGTATAATTGAAAAGCAACTTCTCTTAAAAATTAATTATCTTAATTAGTATATATATATATATTTTTTAGCTTTTTGACTTTGACTTTTCTACTTATCTCTCTCATGTCATACCTTTGCTCCTTTTTTTTATTTTTGGGGGGGGGGGGGGGGGGGGGGGGCGCACCCACACTGTTAGTCACCCTCCAATGTTAATTAACCACCCTCCAATTTGACTTTTCTATTAATCTCCCCCAGGTCATGCTACATATCAAAGTTCTCTCTCATGGTTCACTCAATTACTACTCTCTCCGTCCATATCAAAGGAGGCCCCACATGATGGACGGTACCATCAAAGGTGGGGCTCACACAGTGGACAACCTACATCAAAGATGGGCCCTACATTAATTAGTGCAAGATCCAATCCACCAATTAGGTTGATCTGATCTTCTACATCTTTCCCAAAAATGGTTTTAGTCCACTGACCATGTGGACCGACTATTGGAAATAAGTGAATGGGTTAGAAAACTTCAGCCAAGTCTTCCAGAGCCATACATTTGTTTTGCAGACTGTGGCTGGAGCTGTACACGAACCAAACCTGTTCGAAAAGCTCGCTCGGCTCGACTCGAAAAAGCTTGATTTGGCTCGGTTCGTAGGGTGGATCAAACCAAGCCGAGCCTTTTTTCTGGGCTCGTTCAAAAATCGAGCCAAGCTCAAGCTTGACCAAGCTCGATTCGGCTTGGTTCGAAACCAGGCTCGAATTCGGCTTGGTTTTATTTATTATATATAAATTTTTTAAAAATATATTTAATATATATAATATAAAGGAGCGCCTGCTCCTGCCCTAATTCACCCCGCCCCCTAATCATTTAGTCAAGAGCTAGAGGGCCCTCTTTTGGCCCTGCCCTTCGCATCCCTTTCTCACCGTCGTCGACCGTCCGGCCATCTGGCATCTCTCTCCCTTTCTCTCAAACTCTCAGTCTCTCTCACTCACACACACTTTCTCTCTCTCTCTCTCTCTCTCTCACACACACACACACACACACACACACTCTCTCTCTCTCTCTCTCTCTCTCTCTCTCTCTCTCTCAGGCAGCCGGGCAGCTATTGTTGTGTTGACTACCCCCATCTCTCTCTCTCACACACTCTCTCTCAAGCTCGAATAGGCTCGAAAGCTCAACCAAACCAAGCCAAGCCTACCTGTTGGGCTTGAGGACCAAGCCGAGCCAAGCTTGAGGCCCAGGTTGCCCGCTGAACAAATCGAGCCGAACTATGCAAAGCTCGGTTCGATTCAGCTCGTGTACAGCTCTAACTATGGCCCACTTGACCAGTGGATCAACCTGATTCTTGTGTCAGGGCATCTATATAGTGATCCTGTTCTGATAGATGGAATGTATCTTGGACCAATTGTGCTATGCTAGCATTGCATGTACATGAGCTTTATTGCATGCACGTGGGATTAGAAAAGCTCATTAGATATGCACTCTGTTCCGTTCGATACATGCCATCACACATATCTATGTTTTTGTTACATTGATTAATTAGAGACAAGATTTATGGCATGAGTTAAGTTGTATATTGTTTCACGTGCAGGCCATTCGTAGTGTTCCACTCTACATCTGCTACTATTGGGGAAATTTCAAACTCAAAGAGAAGTGCCCCGAATCTGGAACTGTTTATAATACTTCTTTATTCATTGTGGCAGTGATTCCATATTGGGCACGCTTTCTTCAGGTGTGTACACCCATCATCTTTGTAGCCAAAATTCATCTTGTCATGATTTCTTTACCAATCAATGGCTTGTTTTCATTCTTTTTCTTTTTCAAAGTTAGTTGAAAAGCAAAATTAACAATGTTAGATTAAACTGAACTGGGGTGATTTTACCTTTTTAAAACATCCAAGCAGTGAGAAACAAACTTCAGTTTCTTTGAATCATCTGTACCTATGCAAAGTTAACCAGAATCGAAACATCTCTTTTGCTTCTTTTGATTTAATTCGAATGGTCAATATACAACTTTAAAAGGTGAGATTGCAATATATATATATATATATATATATATATATATATAGAGAGAGAGAGAGAGAGAGAGAGAGAGAGAGAGAGACTTGTAATGATCTTTATTTTTTCTAGAATTTTTAAATCAACAATTAATTAGCATTTCAAAGTCATGGATTCTTGTGCTTCTCAATTTGGTCTTTTGCATTTAAAAATGGGAAGTATATGTTATGTCAATTCAATCAAACACTCAAACATGAGGCCACATGTGTGATCAAGAGCCTGTATTTGGATTTGATGCGTGATTATGATATATAGGTGTGCCGGAGTTTATTTGACTCAATGTTTGATTGAACCGCTGGTGTCCCCCACATTGAGTCAGGTTGACTAGAGACTAGACGCAGGATCCGGCAATCCTCTGAACCACCAATCGCACTCAACAATAAGGCGATTTGTGAAAGGGGGATTAGCCCTTCCGAGTGGATTCTTTTTGCCTTGTGTTAATGGACTTAATGATGTTCTTTCACTAATACTTTAGCTTGATATTTCCCTTCGAAAGAGATATGAATTGATAAATAAAAGAAAGGCTAAAAAATTATTATTTCATTAATGTTTGAATGTATGTCCTATTATAATCGATAAAGTATTAAACAACCAAGAAAATAAACAAACGAGAGATAAATGCCTGATATGACTGGATAAGTGTGATCGCCTAAGTGGCGCAACAGGGCGTGAGATCGATCGCCGTCTTTCCTTATAGATAACTATTCTGAATTCACGGAGCTATCGGAAATCCTCAACCGATCTTCTTCGAATCCACGAAGGAACACTCGAATACACAAACAAAAGAATAAAACTCAAAAGATTTTATTGCAAGATGAATAAATAAATGTCATTGAAAATGAATTATAACAAGTATTTATAACCTAGGTTGCATAAAATAAACATTAAAACGCTTAAATTAAAAATCATAAACAAACTAGGAAAGAAAATATTCAAATTTAGAAGTTCACGCAACTAGTTTGTGCATGGTTGGGCGCCTACTGAACTCCAAAACAGTCCAACGAGTAAACTTCGAAAATCTATCGAATTTTGGGCGCCCGATGACGCGCAAAATTGTCCAGAGAGTTGAGAGAAAATTTGGATGAATTTTGGATGCTCGGTTAAAGGATGGTCAGGCGTCCGATGACGGTCGGGCGCCCGATGACCTGATGGTCGGGCGTCTTGAAATTCAGAAAACCTGTCTAGCAACTCTCTAGACCATTCAGACTCATGGTCGGGCGCCCGATGGGGCTAGATTTTCTGCACTTTCGCGTGCGACTGTTTTGTCGCCCGCCTGGTTTCCTTTCGTTGGTCTATTTTCTCCATGTATAGTTGTCAGCGACCCCTTTTACATAACTAAGTCAAAACTCAGTTGATCATGATCCAACAACTTAAGGTTGCGGATATTTAATCTACTCATATAGTACTATAGCAGGAGCCACTGGGCAGTAGCGATTTATATTAAAACTAGGCTAAGCTATGCTTTAATAAAAGATATAAAAGATAAATTGAAAAGTAGATAGATATGTTTAGTGTAGGGGCACGAGCTCTTTTTTATGTGCTCCTTTTGTAGCTTGTCAAGGCAATAAAAACCCTCATTGGGTTTCTTTGCTGATCTTGGATTCTTCGTGTTTATAGCGTGCATTTCGAATAAGGACTCCAAATAAATGTGGGTAGAGTTGGACACGAACCGAGTTTGATCGTTCGAATTGATTCAGATCGACTCGGTAAAACTCTGTTCGAACACACAGGGTCTGTTCGAAAAAAAATTCAAGTCAGTTTTAATTATAGCCCTGGTCAACTCGACTCGTTCGTTCGATTCGGTTATATATATATATATATATATATATATATATATATATATATATATATATATATATATATATATATATATATATAGAGAGAGAGAGAGAGAGAGAGAGAGAGAGAGAGAGAGAGAGAGAGAGAGCATATTGGATGACAAATAAATATGACTGTGGGCCCTAGGAATGTTTCAATGGTGGACATCATTCTCCTCGCTATTTATGGTGTGGTCAACTTACGCTTTGTATCTGCCTCATTTTTTGTTTAATGCCTCAAAATGAGTTGTACAAATGGATGGATGGAGTGGATAAAACAAATACATCATGGTGGGACCCACAAAGCTTTGCTGGCTGGTGTTTGTGTCACTAGCAACTCACGTCTGCAGATTGGGTATTACCAATTTACCCCCATCAGGATCTATCTAGAGACGGACGATCCTGTCAGTCCTCTGTGGGGCCCACAGTTATATATTTGCTTATCCAAGTCGTCCATCCATTTTTTAAAGATCATTTATGGCATTGTTCAAAAAATGAAGTGGATCGAAGGCTCAAGTGGACCACACCACAGGAAACAGTGGGGATGTTAACTATCTACGTTATGGTTTTTAATTTAGTTAGTTAAAAACTTTAGACCATGCGATTTTTCATTTGTGAACAAATTGGCATTCACTATTCAATAGTAGAAAAAATATTTTCAAGCGAAAAAAGTGAAATTGTTCGAAATTCATATGTTCAAACATGTTCGAATATGGTTGAGCTAGACCAAATCGAGTTTGAACAGAGCCACCATGTTCGAATTTTTGTTCAAACATTGTTCGAACACACTCACTCAAGCAGTCGAATGATCCGATTTGGTCCATGTTCGACTCGGATCGGATCGGATCGTTGCCCCCCTCTAGATGTAGAACTACTAGCTTCTCAGATCTTCTTCTTGTAGCTGATCTCTTACGGAAATCTTCATGGTCCATTAATTAGATTCATAATCAATCCAGGGAACCTCAAGGGCTGATCCAGAATCTCAAATTGATCATGGCCACTCATTTGTTAGGATTCTGTCTCTTTTGCTCGAGGTGTTGAACAGTCTAGATCAAACCACTTCTTACATTTAATCATTCACTACATGATGGTTTAGAGTACCGAAGGGGATAGATGGATAGGATCCATGTTATATTGATCTATTATCGAAGATGGGTCTAACAAGATCTTTCATCTAATTCTCTCATTTTCTTGATTTCAATTGAACCATGACCACAGGATCAGGTTCTCGAGCATCTCTCATTCTTTTTATAACAATCAATGTATGGTTTGTGACCCGATCTAGCTTATTTCATTACTGTTTGAATGTATGGCCCATTATAATTGACAAAGTATTAAATAACCAAATCAATAAACAAACAAGAGATAAATATTTGATTCATCTATCGAAACAGACAATTGAGACGAATGGTCAGTAGGATATGACCAAATAAGTGCGATCGCCTAAGTCGGAACTCAGTTGATCATGATCTAACAACTTAAGGTTACGGTATTTAATATACTCCTCTAGTACTGTATCGAGAGCCACTAGGCAGCAGCGATCTATGCTAGAACTATAGGCTAAGCTATGCTATGATAAAAAAAAAGAAAGAAAATTAAAAAGTAGATAGATGTATTTGGCATAGGGCCTCGAGCTCTTCATATTTGTCAAGGCAAAAAAAACCATCGCTGGGTTTCTTTGCTGATCCTGGATTCTCTGCGTTTATGGTGTGTGTTCTGAATAAGGACTCCAGATATATCCAAATTTGCTGGTTTCTTGGATCTTCTTCTTATGGCTAATCTCTTATGGAGATCTTTGTGGTCCACTAATTGGATTCGGGATCAGTCCTGGGAACCTCAAGCATTGATCCCAGATCTCAAATCGAACATGGTCGCTCATCTGCTTGAACTCTCTATCTCTTCCACTCAAGGTGTTGAACGGTACAAATCAAACCACCTATTTCATTTAACCGTTCATTACATGATAGTTTGGAGTGCTGAATGGGATAGATGGACAAGATCCATGCGATATCGATTTATTATCTAGTTATCTAATTCTCTTTATTCCAATTGAACCATGCATGGCCACAGGATCAGTCATCGAGTTCTCTCATTCTTTTAATTTCGATTAATGTATGGTTTGAGACTTGATCTAGCCGCTATTCATTTTGTCCTGATTTATTTGGGTCTAAACCATAGCTGGATATGCTTAGAAAGCTGTTCGATTTTAGAACCTTCTTGCACACTACAAGCTCTCCGAAAGTTTCTGGAAAGATCTCCTATTTTGGAAGGACTCTAAGAGACGACCTCACCGAGTATAACATAGCCAGATATATGATAAGATATATTCTCTAGACAGGTTTTTTTTATAAACATGTTGAGTATATTGTTTTATTAATTGATATGTTAATTATGGCCACGTGACATCTATAAATTTGTTTTTCTAAAATGATGCATAATGCCAAAAGAAGATTGAGCCAAGCTACTGATCCCGTATGTGAGAAAGATTTCTGCCTGTACTAACTTATATGGTGTTAACATAAGCCGACATTTTATTGGTCCATGTCAGGGTGCTGGAACTGGTGAAAACAGTATCAGTCATTTGAATCACTTGGTTCAGTTGACGGGCCTTCTATGTGAGATAATGGATCCCATTACTGCCAGCTGTAGATACTGAATTGGCTGGAAAGTACTACACATTTTCATTCGCCTAAACAACCACTCTGACGTCCATAATTCCAAGCGACTTGTAATTTTACAGCATTCCCTGTATTCATTTGCTGTAAATTTTATTTGCCTAAACCACCCGGTTTTGCCCTTATTAAAACTGCCGAAACAGTTTTAGACTTTCTGCTTGCGGCTTCAATATCCACCGCGTGTTGGATCAGGTAGCTTTGGTGGAAGTTCGCGTACGTCTTCTACGAACCGATGGGAAGGAGAGTACAAATATTGAAACGGTTGCCTGAGATCGACCTCATGGGAAGAGGTCGACCTCTGTGGACCCCACCATAATGTGTGTCAAACATCCGCACCGTGCATCTGGTGGGTACCTTCTAGGTTATAGGATATCCCAAAAAATCAGCGTATACAGAACTCGGGTGGACCACACCATCTAAATTAAACTACGTAAAATCATGCCTGAAAGATCTAAAAGCACTTGGCGGAGCCCACCTGAGTTTTGGAATGGCCTAAATTTTGGTATGAACACTCATCCAAGTGAGACACACGCAATGAATGGGCTGGATGCATGAACCACATCTCAGTGGACAAAGGAGAAGGTTTCAATGGATGGGCATCCACTCTCAACTGTTGTTTGTAGTGTGGCCATTGGCTTTATTTTTGGGCCCATAGATAACCATGGAAGGGTGCATCTGATTGATGGGGAGGATGTCCGAGACACATCATGGTGGGGCCCACAGAAGTGGACCTCACGGGAGCTCATTGTACTTGTTTGTTATGTATGTATGCGCTTTCATATCTCATGAATTTTTCAATATCACAAAAACAGAATCAAGACATTTTACGTCCAAAAAGTTCTTACTGCCCCCAAATGTCAGATTTCATTTAACTGTTGTTGATTGTTTGGGTGGCATTGCAGTGTCTCAGACGCACATTTGAAGAGAATGAGGAAATGTAAGGATACAACGGACTGAAATACTTGGCGACGATCTTTGCAATCATCACGAGGACTGCTTACGAGAGAGCGGATTAGGTGAGACCCCGGCCTCACCCAAGACGGTGCGGCCCTTACCGTAGGGTTACCGTGGGGCCCACATGGATGTATATACTATGTATCCACGCCGTCCATTCATTTTTTCAGATCAGTTTTTGGGATTATACCAGAAAGGAAGCAGATCCAATCATCAGGGGGACCATAACATAGAAAACAGTGGTTATTGACCATTAATGGGCCACAGAAGTTTTAGATGAAGCTGATATTTATTTTTTCCGTTCATTAAGGCTCATGTGACCTTATCAACAGATTGGATGGTAAATAAACACTACAGAAACATGAAGGTACGTCCTAAGAAGTTTTTAATGGTAGGATGGTCAATCACCACTGTTTCTTATGGTATGGTCCACCTGATAATTTTCTCTTCTTTATTTTTTGGATTATGACCTAAGATGATCTGAAAAAAGGATGGACGGAGTGGATACATAATCAATACATCAATGTGGGCCCCACTATAACCCCACGGTAAGGGCCGCACCCTCTTAGGTGAGGCCGGGGTCTCACCTAATTCGCTCTGTGCTTACGAAGTGGAAAAAAGAACGGGTTGGAGGCTAGTGGCTGGAATCACTTCAGCAATTGACTGGGGACTTCTGCAAAGGAAATCGAAAAACCGTTGGCTGAGAGACAAACTCTTAATCTCGCACAAAAGTGTTTACTTCACAGCCATGGTAAGGGAAGGAACTTAAATAGAGAGAGAGAGAGAGAGAGAGAGAGAGAGAGAGAGAGTGGTAATTACTGATTTTCAATGCCTCCCCATGTGTTGACATTATCTCCCAAAATTCAGGTTTTGAATATCCTACTGAGATTTGCTTGGGTGGAATCAGTTATCGGTTTTCAAGTGTCTTTCATGCATCCTAACGCCTCGACTACAACTACTGCCTGCCTGGAGATCCTTAGACGTGGCATGTGGAATTTCTTCAGGTCTTTAATTTCTCTTCATCTTTGATGGTTGAACCTCATGACTAGTTCTATATAATTGGGAAAGCTCGAAGTACGGGGTCAAAACTATGGATTTTTAAAAAAATCTTATTCTTTCTTTTATTGGGTCAGCCAAGTTGTCAACGATTGACTCATCTCGCATCAACAGTCTTAAGGATATGTGAACTTCAAAACATCTTTTTCCCAAATTAAAATTAATAAGTGGAAAATGAAGAAGAAGAAACAAGGTAAATATACAGGATATTTAGAAAATGACTTTATTAGAAAGTAAAAGAGGCCTCAAGTATATCTGGTTGTTAAATGCAAGATGAGAATCTAAGATTTGGACTTTCTTTACTTTGATCTGAAGGTCAGGAAAGCTGTAGTAGGGGCTAACAAAAACATGCTATAAATGGGAGTAATAGAGACTAACAAATACATTCTGCATGCATAAGTATTACTTTAATGTTAGCCTCTAAAAATATTGCCAAACAGACTTGCCTCTAAATACCAATTTCTCAACTCGCTAAAAGCCATACTGCATCAAGAGTGACTGAAAACCACATACTGATAACTTTTTATCTCTTTATTTTTCCTTTCACCGATAGTGGTTGGTTAATTCATTCATCAGATTGGAGAACGAGCACTTGAACAATGTCGGAAAGTATCGTGCATTCAAGTCGGTGCCCCTTCCTTTCAACTATGATGAAGATGAAGACAAGGATGAATAGGTACATGAGGTCTTGAATGCGAGAGATGATGTATGGAGCGGTCTCCTTAGCATGCTAGAGTGTTATATTAACACAATGGATAGAAAAATTCACTGGAACAACAAAGAAAAGCTACATGCCATGACATCAAGGACTGGGAGTAGAATGAATCCATCTTGGTAAGTACCCTGTTTGTGTGATCAGCTATCATTCATCAACTCAGTCAGCAACTTAAAAGTGACAAGAGTCATTCAAAATCCAACATCACCTTTCCTTAAATATTATTGTTTCACCATTTGTCTTTTCTCTCTCTTTTTTATTTTCAAGTTTAGTGGTTCCATTTACATACAGTCATACTTGAACACATTGTTGGATCTCCATTGAGTCTGTACCAGAACTCTTGCTTTACCTTTTCTTTTCTTTTTTTTCTTTTTTTTTTTTCTTTTTCTTTTTCTTTTTTTTTTTTTTTAAATACACACACTCTTACACCCACACACACCAAAATGGGTACTTGAGCCCATGACCTCTGTGTTGAAACTCTTGTGACCTCTGAGTTGAACTGTTGCTTTAGTAGCAGCCGAATTTACTTTTTTCATGAAACCGTAATGGATAATGGTTGAGATGTCATACTCCTTGGATGACATCTTTTTTGTCCTGTTTAGTGGAAGCCAAATGTATTCATCTTTTATGAGTAACATGGCTGGGAGGCTACAACCTTTTGGAAGGCTTCTATCAAGTTCAGAACATTTGTGTGCAAGATGGTTCCTGCTAATTTGATACTCAACATCCTCGTTAGAACTCCCACAGGCCTTATTTGAATAAATCAAATAGTGGGGCATGTACAAGTTGACCTTAGAATGCAAAATGACTAGTAGGATTCATTAAGGAGGAGGATGCAGGGTTCAAGATTATTGATGGCATAGACTGCCAGATCTTGTAGAATGAGTGGAGATGGAATGAATACAATAAGTAGCATGCTGCGGCTGATTTTCACCCAATATCTGTTTAATGTGCATGCACTATTTCATAGTTCCTTTCTATGTGGGAATGCCATGAGAAATTATAAATAATAATAATAATAATAATTTGATGTTATGATTTGAATATCTTATTCACAAATGCTTTTGAGAAATACTTTTTACTAGTTTCATATAAATTCAAACCCTGTCTCTACAATTCGATATGAATCCGGCCCCTCATGGTTTCCCATATGATAAAAAACTTCATAACATTGGTTTACTCTGTTGGTATGGAAAAAATAAAATAAAAATAAAAATAAAAATAAAAATCTTAAGCCTCAGTACAGGCTGATGTATGGCATGGTAAAATGATATTAGCTTCTCCAAGACCCAATTCTTACTTCTCTTTTGATGATTTACATTTATTTTGTTGGTTCCAACAGTTACTACAATTCTCTCAGGGAAAATACTACCAAAATTCCAAACAATTGCCATGACTTTTATAACTGCCATTGCCACAGATTTGGAGTCTGCTATAATAGCTGTCCATTAAATGTTGTTGTAATGGTTGTTGCTTGAAATTGATTACGACATTCAAAGGAGTAGTCAGAACAAAAAGTTAGGTGAAGAAAAATTAAAGAAAGTGAAAAAGAAAACTCCAAGTAAAAAAAAAAAAAAAACCAGGAACAGCTGCTATAGCTGTTGGAAGAGATGCCGTAGGCTTAACTATTGTGGCCATAATGCCTATGATGATACATCCATGTAAAAAAGAAAAGAAAAGAAAAAAAATTTGTGGCCATAATGTTATTTTATCATCTTTTTATGACATATAACAGCTATTACACCAGCGAAATGCATTATGAAAGCTAGGTTTTTTGAAATGGCAACAATTTATTAAGGGCTTGTTTGGGAGCTTATAAATGCAGGTAAATGGGAAATGGAATTGGAGGAAATGGGAGTTGGAAATGAATTGGGCGTAAATGACTTATTCAGTTGTATTTGGATGAGAGTAAAGGAAATGCATTTGAAATCCATATATTCTGTTTGGATGGGAGTAAATGGGAGGAATTGAAATGCATTGGAATTTTTCAATATATTCATAGGAACATATGCGATATCCCAAATCAGATTTAATATGCCAAATTAGTATACATATGTGATATCTGATAGAGTGATTGTAATAAGCCCATTGAAATATATACTTCAGCAAAAAATGAAAAAGGTCTGAACTTGGATGGGCCACAAATGTAAGGATCACAAACAAGCAACTTGTCAATATTTTTTAACTGTCCATTTAGATGGCCAACCTTTGGACTGTTTAAATCATCCTAGTGGTGTGATTTTAGTGATGTAGCTGATAATTGGATTATTTCGGAGTATCATCAACATGCCACGTGTATGGTGGACATGTGTGTAGTGACACTGTTGTTTACTTGTGCAACTCTCTAAGGGAGCTCAAAAGGGCATCTCATTCCATTTACTTCAAAATCTCTCCTACGAGAGAGGATTTCATTTAGAGGCCTATTTACTCCCAATTCATTTCATTTCCATACATTTACTCCCACCTAAATGCACCTCAAAGGCCATTTACCTCTATTTACTCTCAATTCCTCTCATTTACTTCCATTTACTGCCATCCTAATGACCTCTTAAACAAACAGAAAAGGCAAGAAGCAAACAAAAAGGCAAAGATGATGAGGATCATCCCACAACAAAAGAGGGAGAATTAGAACCCCAAGAATTGTTGAAAGATTCTCTATTACAGCTGCCTAGAAGATTTAACCTTGTTACAGAAGGACCAGCTATTCCTTAATACTCATCAAATCATGCAAGGAAGCATAGTCTCCATAGAGTATCTTCTTTCATTCCCCTAGGAAACCCCCTTCCAAGCTTTGTAAAATGAATGAATCTTGCCAGGTATAACCCGAGACCACAGACTGATCGAAGAATCTCCATGGAACTTTTTTTTTTTTTTTTTGAGTCTCCATGGAACTTGAAAGTAGAAGACGTAGCAAATGAAAACATCCTCAAGTTTCCATGGCCTGCAGATAGAGAATGCAAGCATAATGGGGATGATGAGATTTCTGCTCCACAAATGGTTGATAATAAAATATTTGTTCCTTCCCATAAGCCAACTAAAACGAATCACCCGGGTAGGACCTAGAATCCTCCAAACAAAGGCCATAGCGGCAAGCACCTAATTCCTCAATGCCCTGTTAACAAAGACTAAAATGACTTAATGGAGAAACATTCCTTTCTAAGAGCACATCTCCCCTTTGTGAGGACAGTAAAGATTGAGAAGATCCAGAAGGTAAAGGAATTCCTCAAATTTGAAGTTCAAAAAGAGATCTTCTAAAGCAGGGACACCACAAGCCTTGGTCACCATCCGAGCTAGAAACATGGGCGATCATTACATTGTTATCAACCATCAATTGGAATAAGCATGGAAACCTGTGGCATGGTGTTTGAGAGTCACTCCAAACATCATCCACAAATTGAGTTTGCAGTCCATATCTGATAACCCCCAAGATTAAAATTCTGTCCAAATGCTACTGATCACATTCTACACCCAAGAAACGCTATAAAATCCCTAGTGAACCAACCACGTTCTCTTCGGCCATCCTTGCTCCAAAACACAAGCCTCCATAGTGAGTCCCCTTCTATCCCAAACTTCCAAAGTTATTTCCTCAGGAGAGCAGGATTCATGAATCTAAGGGATCCAATCCCTGCCCCTCCCAAGGACCTAGGATTACAAGCCACGGTCCTATCAAGAAATGAGATTCGTGCTTTAATATCGTAATTTTCCGTATGAAGTGTCGATAGTGTGCTCTCTTGAGATCTAACTTGATTTTATTGTTGATTGGAAGTTGGTCGTGAGTGATCATTTGTAATGAATGGAACTTGGTCATTAGTGACCTTTATGCTCGTATTCTTCTTTTATGTGATGATACAATTATGCATGGAAACATTTTCTTGTGGATTGTAGTTGACCCTCTTGAGTTAACTCCTAGTTGGCTCCATAGAGAAAGAGCAGCAGACACATAAGCCAGATTTGGTCAGTTAAGGGAGAGTTGTGCCCTGTGGTGGTCAAGTATCCTAAATGACATAACCACTACAAAACATTGGATGATCCGGATCTTGTTTGTGTTTATCTTGTGCATTCTTGAACCATAATGAACTGGGATGGCTTAATGTAACGACCCGAGATTTTCGACTCTCGTGTATAACACGACGGCCGAATTCCCAAGTAATTTATGGAATAACTAATTTGTCAAATAATAAAATATAGCATTCAAGCACAATGGCGGAAACAATTATCATCTTATTCTATCAAACTTACTACGTCATCATCAATGTTTAAATAAGGGAACCAACCAATATCCATACTGATTAATTAAAATACAAAACCATGTCTTCTCTTGAAGACTTATTACAATTCCATAAATGTATCAACTACTCAAAAGAAATATTTAATAAATGAAAACATTAACTAAGTTTCTCTAACATCGTCATCCGCCATGTGATCGTACGAACCATCAAACTCTTTTCCTTAAAAATCGGGTTCAATACCTGGATCTTCACCTGCATCATCTAAATTGTATTTGGGATAGCGTTAAACGCTATCATAGTGGGGAATATTTCCTCCAAGACTATCAAGAATAACAATGTATAAAACTCAGAGTAACGCAACACAATAATATCTTTATTCAAACAAAACAATCAAGTAAAAATCTTTGTTAATGCGATGCATGGAATGCATGCTCTGGCTAAGGCACCCTGGCTAGAATCACAATACATGAAGTGGGAGACTCCCTGTTACGACTTCATGCTAGCCACTAGTCACCAGAGGTTCCTGGGACGCACAAGCCCATAGTTTTTCCCGACCACGTGAGAAACGGGACGCTCATAGCCCAAATCTACACGTGACAGTGTACGGGAGAAGTAGGACGCTCTAGCCTATTCTCAATTCCGTACACCCACATGGAGCCAAGTGAATGCATGACTTTAGTTTCACCTTTATTTAAGTGTTTTCGCATACAACCGATTTAAATAAAACTCAATGGTCACTATGGGGAGTCGCAAGCAACCCAGCATAGGCCGACAGCACGGGATTAGTGTCCATAGCACCAACCCCGGCTCACGAGAATTTATATACCATTAGTGTTTACTCATTGTCCCGTTTTATGATTTCATCATGTCCCAAAAAACCAAGGTTGTACATCATGACCAAATTCATTAAAATACCCATGTAATGTAAATGGATCCAATCAAGCATCATATACATGTAAGGATCCATTGACAAACAAGCACTTCATTCTCTCAGTTAAGTCAAGAGATATTCTTCCATCATGGACACCTCTCATGGGTTCCATCTCTCTACATTGAATAATTTTACCAACTTAGGGACAAAGAGTATACAATAATGGGATGTCCATATGATGATCTTATACACATATTTCGCATCACAATATGAAAACCAATGTTACTTGTAATACATGGACTAAGAAAATAAGGGCATAGATTTTACAAAGATAGATAACACAAATACACATGCTTCTTAGTAAAAAATCTAAACAAGGAATCACATCATCATATAATGATATTCATTACCAATCCCACATCAAACTTCAAGTTATATGGATAAGCAATTCAAAACGAAATAACTTCACATGCCACAAAAGAAACTTATGATAATCATAATATTATTAATGAAAGGCTTGAAGGAAAATCCTCACCTTAGGATGAACTTAGAAGAAGAGGGTCGTAGAAGATCCTAGCCGCTGGAAAAATATGAGAAAGAACTCTCTTCTCTCTCTCTCTCTCTCTCTCTCTCTCTCTCTCTCTTCTCTCTTTCTCTAAGGCATGGAGGCTAGGGTTAGGAGAAGGACTTGGAGGTGCGTAGTAGAAATATGGAGAGGGATGTGCACGCGAGGTCTTGTGTAACAACCTCTTGAGGTGGGTTTATCAAATCTCAATATTCGGATGATCTATGATCAATTCTAATCTGTTCATCTTATTAAGCTCGAAGAGTAGAGTCAGAATACGTAAATTTCTTAATGATCCACATTCTAGATTGGCCGATCCTTGAAAATGGCCTAACGGGTGCTAAAATGGTCTTAATCTCAATTAACGGTCTACGCTTGATGATCAGGGCCCAAATTTTGGAAAAATATGTAGTCATGATAGGCAAACAATTGTACAAAATTTAGTAGTTGATTGATGGTGAGAAATGCCTAGATCTGAAATTTCAATTTTTGGCGGAAAAGGAAGGTGCTGGCTTTGTGGTTCAACGGTGTAGGATTAGAAATCGGGGTCTAAATTTTGTGTAAACTCGTAGTCATATGAGTATAATAAGTGGTCCAAATTTGAGAAGCGATTGATGGTGAGAAGTGGGTAAATTGAAAGGTTCAAATTTGAGAAGAGTTGGTAACTCGTTAATTTCTAGAACGGGATAACTTCGCGCATAAGAAAGAGGCTTATCACGGTGGGGCATTCAAATCACACTATTGGTCCATGATAAAGACGATCCAAGTCATTCATATAAAGAGAAATATTCGACTACGACTAACCATCTACTTTCCTCACTCGATGGACATGAAAATCAAGGGTTAAGGGGCTGATTTGACAATCAGACCACTTCTACTATGATTTAAGGGCTGAAAATTGATGTGTATGGTTAATATTTACCCAAAAGCTTAAATCCAGAGTTTTGCGTGAAAGTGATCGTCAGAAACTATAATACTTAAAAATGGCATCTTAATTTAAGTTTAACTAATGGCATTTTCGTAATTATCTGAAAAGTGCATGATTTTTGAAATCTGATCTTTCTACGATGTTTATGGGATCATTCTAAGCAACTTTTGTAAAGAGTCCCCTATCATATCTCCTACGGATGTCCCGCTATTCGCAAATCAACGGTAAATGTACGATAATTAATAAAAATAAATTAAAAATGAATTTTCAAAAATTTTCAAATAAATCTCGAAAATCTGGGGCGTTACACTTAATGATCTCTACCATTGGATCATTCGTCACATCTTTGTTGGGGCCCTTCATCACATGGGAGAACGAATGTTCCTTTTTATACGGTTCTAGTGTTAATCCCGATTGGCCAATCGTTCTGGAAGATGGCATCAAGTCTGACGAAGAGACCCATATGCTCGGATTGGATTAACTTAAGCATGCACTAGCTTAGACTTATTCTTTGACTTGTGGACATGAAACATTATCCTAGTATCAATGTGACAACTTTTGATACATCTGGTGATGCCACAATATGTTGTTGACAAACGGATGTGATTGGGTATTATATTAAGGTTATGAAACATTTTATGATATAATAAAGGCTAGGCTACGATACATAGCATAAGCTACGCCAGATTTAAAACACTGGTTTCCACAACCAGAATAGAGATTCTGGGTTCAAGCAAGTCACTACCTATGGCTAACACCCAGTACCCATGCCCGAACAAAACAAACAAACAAACAAACAAACAAACAAACAAAAAAAACAGAAGAACCAGCTGCCTGGTGACTAGGTCTGTCTCAGAAAAAGTGGACCGTCGACAACACAAGATACAGGGCGATGTGCATTGCTGTGGGCATCAAGTTTCCTTTTGTTTTTTCCAATGTTTCTCTCATGTTTTCATTTCTTCATTTTAGATGGTGGACATCAACCAAGGAAGCTGGGGAACTCATTTTAGACTAGATACAGGCCCATCTTGGAGATCAAAATACAAGATTTGAGTGGGATTTGACAAATCAAAGCAAAATCAACCATTTTGGGCAAATCAAAAAAGGAGAAAACCAACACCATTTTTATGTTTTTTCGTCTTCTTTGGTTGTAAATGGTGAATATTGTTTTATGAAATATCTAATGATGGGAGTCATGCTTTCAGGTGCTTGACGTTCCTAAGTTACTAGTGATAGAAGGACATAGAACTCCAGCATCACCCACCACGGTTTGGGCGAACAGCTTCGGTCGTGAGTTTGTTCCCCACAGACACGAGTTCGATTCCCCTCGTGGATGAAAATGAAGATGGAAGAAAAACCTAGAAGAAGCAAGATCCATAAGGATTGTTTAATTGACATAGAAAGATGAAGAGTAAGATATTTTTCACAATGGCACAATGCATAGCTAGGAACATGCCGAGATTGAAGTTACAAGCATGACTAACGGTTTAAATTATCAAGATTGTATGATAAAATTATGCCAGGAAAAAAAAATGTTCAACTATGAAACCCTTTTTCCAATCAGAAATAAGGGAGATGCCAGATCCCATTATTATGGCTTAAAGAAAAGGTCATGCAGTAACAAGAAACCAGTCCTCCGAAAGAAAAGTTCAAGCTTAATTTTAACTTGAACCATGATTCACAGCACACTAGATTTAAATCAGCCCTTTTCGATCACAGTTTGAAAGAAAACAAGCTCACCCAACTACGCAAAGTTGGCAGAGAGAATAGAAGGTGAAACAATAAAGTCACCATTAGAACTGATCAACGCATGCCAATGCCTTCACTGCAGGTTGAAACTTCCTCCTGAAATTATGATGCAGACAATGAACAAAACAATATCAAGAGTTGTTTGCATGGCTGCCTAGAACCAACCAAGGAAAGCCAATAAACACATCCAGTGAGTATGGATGGGGATTCCAAGATTTCGTTAATTTTTCCAACGAAGTTTCAAAACCCAATTTAACAAAAATGTTTCCATAGTCTATGAAGAATGTAGTTCTTCGATCATGAATATAATACAGGGTTCAACTTGTAATCTTCGAATTTCATTTTTTCAAAAATTCATCTGTCTAAAACATGTATTAATAAGCACCATGGTTAAAAAAAGAAAAGAAAAGAAAGACATCATATATTAATAAGCACCATGGTTAAAAAAGGAAAAAAAAAATGTCCGAAATGACTGAAACCTCGAAGGTCTGACTGGCCCCCAACTCGGTATGACTCGCTCTATAGCAGGACCATCGACCCCAATCAGGCAAGTCAAGGCGAGTTGGAGACAACTAATCACTTCGGGTTTAGAGGCCTTTTTTGTACACATAACTGGTCTAAGCAAAGAAGGTACAGTGCTAGGCACCTATGCTTGTTTAGGCACCATTTTGAAAATGGTAGCTACCCATCCTCCTCACATCACATGTCACCCTACTATATACCAAGTTTGTAAACATACCTTATCCATGCATCCATAGTGACTCAATCCCTTCACTACTTAATGGTATCCATTTTAGACCTTTTCTCTCACATTCTTCTCTTCTTTCTCTACTTTCTCCTTCTCTCTCCTATATCAATTAACCACTTGCTTTAAAAGCTTAAGTTGTTAGAGGATGGCATATCAACATGCGGGGTGGAAGGAACATGTTGAGCAAGGGTGGAGGGACACTCACTCGTACCCCCCCCCCCCCCCCCCCCCCCCGATGGGAGAATATATTACGAAGTACGAAGGCATGTCAAATAGCCACTTGCTCTAAAAGCTCGAGCCATTATAGGATGACATATCAATGTATATCGAGGGACTTTAACATCCTTCTCTCTTGCACATGTGTGCATGTGTGGTCTAGGCATGTGCACTTCCCACCACCCCACCTGAGTCAAACATGTTGTCTCTAATCTCTCCTTCCATCTGAGATAGATCAGGAGAGGCCTCCTAAGTAGAAGGATTTGCATCAACAAATTAGAAATCTTTTTGTATCGTGATTTCATCACGCCAAGGTATGATCTAAACTATTTAGATGTATATAAATTGAATGTTATCAAAGATGGAAGATTCTATAGTTAATTAGAAGATCAATTTTTTAAAATACATTTAGTTTCTATTAAAATCGAATAATCAACTACTAATGTAACTTCACAGGGTGAATAAAACACTCAACATATGATCTTAAGTGCAAGGATTAATCAAAGCTAATATAAGATCAAGCAAATTCAATTAAGGTACTGATGCGATTCTCGAATGTAAGTGTTTAACCAAGCCTAAACACGAAAAAAAAAACTACATCCACGAACATTCACACTCTCGTGTCTTATACGGTAAGGCACTAGTATCCTGATGGTAGAGGCCTTTCATCCCTACTCATCATTGATTCCTTACATAGGAGGACCAATTAACCTTTCATAGATTGTCCACTCTCACTAATATGGTCATAGAATTTATAGTACTTGGAAATATGAAATACAACTCTCGTTTGACTAGTGGATATTATGTCCAAACTCACCTTCCTCTAAGACAATAGGAGGAATCCTCCAGTGACATATCACTTTTTGTGGGGCTAACAACTCCCATGTGCACAAGATCGTTCATCAAGTGTGTCACCTAATGTTTAGCCTTGAATCTAAATGTCACACTTGTCCCAAACACAAGTGGGCCTCGTGGCATAGGAAACAATGTAAAAGCATGCCTAAACGCATGGTAAAGAACTACATGATTTTTGGAATGTTCCTTCATCCTAGTGATTCACTTCAGATTAACAAATTGGATGGCATATATAAACCTCGGTGGGCCTAACACTCATCTAATGGTAGGCATCTCGCCCAAACTCTTCCCAAGTGTGTGGCCTAATTGTGTTTTGGACCAACCTTATTCTTGGTTTTAGAATGACCATGAACCAACACACCCGATGGATGGGTTAGACCTCATATACATGTTGTCCCTCACATGCTACAACTCATGAAGATTCAGGCTAGTGTGGTTCTTTAGAAATTAATGCATATAGGTTCAAATAATTCATAGATTGTAATCAATATATATAATAGATTATTGGATAGCATTTGATTGTAATCAACTAATGTTATAATCTATAACATTGTTCTTGCAGGAGATTTGTGCTCTAATTGCTAATATCAGCCCCAACAAAGGCAAGTTGCATTAGGTTTAGGACAGGGGATGCGGTTTGGCGAGTGAGGTCACAAGCCAGGTGGCTGCTGGTCAGTGCTCTATGAGCCCCAACATAATGTATGTGTTTTATCCACCCCGCTCATCTATTTTTTTCTAAATGTCATATAGGGCTTGATAAAAAATAAAAATGAAAGAGGCAGATCTAAATCTAAGGTGGACCACACCACAGGAACACAGCATTGATTGAATGTCCACCGTTAAAAACCTCATATGGTCCACTGTAATGTTTATTTGACATCCATCTTGTTGATTAGGTCATACAGACTTGGATGAAGGTAAAAAAAAAAACAAATATAGAGTTGATCCAAAACTTTTGTAGCCCCATTAAGTTTTTAATGGTGAGCTTTCAATCAATGTTGTTTCCTCTGATGTGGTCCACTTGAGATTTGGATCTATTTCATTCTTGGGCTCACCATAAATTGAAATGAAATGAAAAAATTGGATGGACAGCATGGATGAAACACATACATCATGGTGGGGCCCACAGTGCACCGACTTAAAAGGTGGCACGACGACGGTGATGCTATATAATATATTGTCAAAGTTAAATAAATCATGTAGATTGCTATCTCAAAAAGTAGTAAAAGTGTCACTACATTCTTTTCTTGTAGATAGGGGAAACGAAGCCCCAGCTATTGTTGGCTTTTGCAATTCTTTCCCTCTCAAACATCTAGGGCTCTCCATGGGTCGGTTTTGGATCGGATCCAGTTGGATATGGCCTAAGTCCATATATTTGTAGACGGATTCGGATCAGACTCGGATCCAACTCGGATCCAAAAGTTGATATCCACATCCGATCCATTTATAATAGTGTTTGTGTGTGTGTGTGTGTGTGTGTGTGTGTGTGGAAGGATGCTCTGATTAGTCCTTATGTATTTGCCGAAAATGCATAAACCTTAGATTACTATGGTCACATATAAATCAAGGTGCAATTAACATAGAAACACAATTAAATGAACGACTTCATGGTTAGCTAGACAACCTGTGAGGTTATTTTCTTCCGTAGGAATATTAGACCCCCCAAAAGAGCATGCTAAATCCAAATTCAGTTTTATAGTGACTTTTGAGCTTAACAGCCAGAGAAACCAATTTGCTTGTTCAACTCAAGCACAAAAGGCAAGAGTGATAAGCTTGCATATTCAAAATTACTTAAAACATTATCATAGCCTTTTTCCTAACAGCTTTCCCAATCCTGTTTGGCGAAAAAAAAATAAATTCAAACAAGAATTCTCATGGTAGGTCTGCCAAAGTTCTACAACCATCGCCTAACATCAACCCACTAGCTCTCCTAACAGCCACCCACCTTTATCAAGTTTGGGGACTGACTGGTGCAATTGCTATCAGGTGGAGTTTACTAAACAGAATTACTTTTGTTGTACTTACTAATGCACTAAATCTCAGGCTCCACCGGGAAATACGACCTTTCAAATTCTATTAAGCTTGACTTAGTTGAACATTGAAAAAAATCTTTGGAATGTAAAACCTTGATCTAATCGACAATTAAATTGGCTCAAGTTGTCACTATCATAGAGTTTGAACTTGGTTTTCGTGGCCCAATCGAAACTCAAATTGTCTTATTTTGGGACCCATAGAATGAAAAGTTTGGGTTTAGTTATGGTCTGGACTCAGAAAAACAGAGTGAAAAAAATGACTATATTTGTGCGTATAGGTGTGTATATTATGTGTAAGTTAAAATAAAATTTTTTGATCAAAATAATAAGAATTTCTATATATATGAACAATAATGTATATAGATATTGATTTTGTTTTTTGCCTCTCTCAAATCCTTGTCAATTAATCCTCGTATAAATTTATCTATCTCTATTAAACAAATTTCACCTACTAAATTTTATTAATAGATTTTTAAGTTGATATGAAAAAAAATTCTTTTTTTGTTAAAACATGTTTTATTGAAAAAAAAATGCTTAATTTGGTTTTGACCGGAAAACTATGGTTTATTTTATTTATTTTTTTTATTTATTTTTTTTTTTTATAATACCTATCTTTCAAAATGCATGTACAAAGTTTTAAACGTGATAAATTATTGGAGGGTTATTTTGAAAAAAAAAATCAAAATATTTGGGGCCTAAAACAAAGTTTTGCTAACTAGGGCATGTGACATGGAAAATGATCATCAATGATCTGATGTAGATTGTCCCCATTAGAGCATTGAAGCAAAATCGAAAGAGAATTGAATGTGCATTGTGCAAGTATAAAATTGTGAAAGTAAAACTAGTTTTAAGGACTGCGCTCAACCTCATTGGAAGTTCCCATGAGGTCGTGCTGTGTGGACCCCACTGTGATGTGTGATGGGCATCCATACCATCAGTCAGATGCACCATTCTGTGATGCGCCATGGGCCTAAAACTCAGGCTAATCCATGACTTGTGTGGGCCACACCATGCCCTAAGATGTGGTTGAGAAATCTAGTTCATCCATTGTGCATTTCCTACTTAAAAAAGCGGTCACATCAATTTTCAATCATATCCAAAACTTAGGTGGGCCCCACCAAGTGCTTTTAGATGTTGTAGGCAAGATTTTACACTCTTTCAATTGGTATGACCCACTTGAGCTCAGGATATAGCTGATTTTTTGGTATCCCACGATTAATAGGGGACCCACCAAATGCATGGTGTGCTTGCCCATCGCCGATCACACATCACAATGGGGCCCACACAGTTCAACCTCATGAGAACTTCCTATAAGGTCAAGTGCATGGTACATTTTTCCATGTGTGTGTTGGGGGGGGGGGGGGGGGGGGGGGGGGTAGTTTGGATCCTCTGCTTGCCACAAATAGGAATTTCTTGTTTGTTGCATTGTGATTGGGCCACATCATCACAAACTGCATTTAATGTAGTGGTGTTGACAACGTCACTGATGATGTGGACCAACCACAATTCAAGGAAATAGGAAATCTCTGTTTGTTGCAAGCAGAGGAGAGAAATGCTTACACACAACTAGTTGTACAGTCCAACTAGCTGTGTCATTGGGCCCGTTTGAATTGTAAGTTACTTAGATAAGCTACTTATGCCTCTCAATTGTCTTGGTTTCTACCTCTCTTCTCGGCATTTCTTTGAACAAGCACTGTGCATCATTTATTTTGATATTGTGGACCTTCCAGATCTTGGAAGGCCTTTTGGTCCCACCACATCCGTCCACACGTCGTACACACTTTCATAGATTGAGAGGCATCGCAGCCATCCACGTGGCAAAAGAGCCACGCAGTGGACCTTAGGAAGTTTTCAATGGTGGGAGTTCAATCTCCACTGTTGGCTTTGATATTGCAGCCCATCTATGATTTGAATCTGCTTCATTGATGGTCTGACAGGATGGATAAATGGTGTAGATTTCTAACATACATTATGGTGGGACCCATGCCAGTTGCTAGTACGGTGGGGCTTAGAAGGCTAGATGGAGTGGTTTTCTATCTCCGTTGGATGGAAAATAGGGTTTTAAAGCCCTCAAGTTAGTGGGAAAAGATGAAAAAAAAAAAAAAAAACAAAAAACAAAAAGTTGAAATACTTATTATAAGTAACTAACTATTAAGTTGATGTTGATCAAACTAACTTATATAGGATAAGTAACTAAACGGCTGGTGCAATAAAAAGCAACTTATTACCCTGCATCTAAATGGGGCCTTAAAGAGCGGTCCAATGCTAGTAATCTTTTCCTGTAAAAGTCATTTCAACTTGTGAAAAAGAGTGCTTGCTTGGGTGGCCCACTGTAGGGTTAGTGTGAAATCCATCCAACTAATAGGTGAGTCACCTCATGGTTGTCGCAGTGACTAAAAACCAGCCTCATCCCTGCTCCATGTGAACCACATGGTTGGAAAAAAGTGTAGATGGAAAGCTCATCCTCCAAACAATTTCCCTTGATATGGCCCACTTGAATCAGTACTTATGGACCTGCTTTTTCAGTCGTGCTTGTAAAAATTAAGGGTGGATGTCTCTCACTACTGTTTTAATTGGTATAGCCTACTTAAATCATAGATTAGCTTGAATTTTTTGCACCAATCCTAAAACGGGATTACACATATAATGATAGTAATGGATCTCTGAAACATGTCACGGTATGCCTTTTCAAATATTTGAATGGTGAGCGTCCGTCAAACTATTGTTGGTTCTTGCTAAGTTCCCAATAATAGCACAACACCGGTACCGAGTGTTTCCCCAACCATGGGGCCCACCATGATGTATGTGCTGGATATCTATGCTATCCCTTAGTTTCTACATATCATCTTAGTGTAAGCTCCTAAAAATAAATGAGGTAGATCCAATCTCAAGTGGACCACACCATAGGAAACAGTGGACATTGAATGCCCCCTATTAAAACATACCTTGGGCCACACCATGAAGTTTATTTTCCATCCAACCTGTTTATAAGGTCACACAGACTTAATCAAAGGGAAAACACAAATATCAGCTTGATCCAAAACTTCCATGGTCCCCAAGAAATCTTCAATGGTAGGCGTTCAATGCCTGAGGCCACTTGAGCTTTAGATGTGTCTTAGTTTTTGACTCATGTCCTGAACTAATCATTGGGAAAAATAATGAACAGTGTGGATATAACACATACATTATGGTCCTATAAAATTTTGCCACCACAATGCAATACTCACTTGATCTATGCCAAGCAACTTGAGTGGAGAGTAGTGGCAGCTTAGGGAGGGAGCAGATTGCCTGTGACCCACCAGAGGGATTGAGCGCCTACCATTCAAAACTTCTCGGGTCCATAGAGATGTCATGACAAATCCACTCCGTCCATCTTTTTTCTTTAAGACCACAACATGACAGGATTCTAAAACTTGGGCAGATCATAACACACGAAAAAGTGAGGACTGAAGGCATGGTGGCGACAGAAGTTGTGCATCAGGATGATATTTGTTCCTACAGTTTATCTGAGTGGTAATACTTGTATGAACGGTTTGGATGGCATATAAACATTGTGGTCAACTCCAGGAAGGTTTTAACGGTGAATGTTGTTGTTCCAACTTTTTATTGGTATGGCCCACCTGAGTTTTGGATCTGCTTGATTTTTATAACACTGTCCTATTGTGGTCTTTCAAAACAGATGGACGGAGTGGATTTATCACAGAAATCTTTGTGGACCCCACACAGCAATCCGATGCTTTGGGAGCAGATTAGGTGCAGACAACCGTTCATCTATTTTTAGAGCTACTTTTAGAGCTACTTTAGTGCATAGACCCAAAATTCAAGCAGATAACAAGTCTAAGAGTATAGGACTTACAAGGGTTTCAACAGCCAATGTCATTATCACTAATGCTTCCTGGATTGTGGTCCACATGTGCCTTGGATTTTCTTATCTTTAGGCTCCTAATGGAAAAATAGATGAACAGTATGGATAAAACCCATGCGTCAAGGTAGCCCCTTAGCTCCTGCGCATTCCTAGCTAGCGGGGTAGTATCAGCCGCGGGGGACGAATGCATAATGGACGCGGATTGTGATAAATCCACATCATCCATCCATTCTCAGGCTCATATTAGGAAATGGGCCCAAAAGTAAGGCAGATCCAAAACTTATGTGGGCCGTAGGACTGGAAAAAGTGGGCGGGGGAAATCCTATCACTAAAACTTCCTCCCCCTGGACTACCGTGATGTTTATATGTCATCTGTACCGTTCATAAGGTCATTCCTCCTGGGATGAACTGAAAAATATTAGCATGATCCAAAACTTTTGTGGCCACACAACGTTTCAACGGTGGAAGTTCAATCCTCAATTTTTCCTATTATGCAGCCCACTCGGTTTTTGAATCTTCCTCATTTTTGGGGACGCGGATTGCGTCCTTCCCCACGATGCATCCATTTATCCACTCCGTTCATCTATTTTATAAGATCATTCTTGGATATGGGCCCAAAAAATGCGCAGATCCAAAGCTCAAGTGGGCCACACAAAATAGGGAGAGGAACCTGGTGACAATATCACTATTGTAGTGCTACTGTAGTGATGACATCACTAGGTTCTGCTCTCTATTTAGTGTGGCCCACTTGAGCATTGGATCTTCCTCCTTTTTAGAGTCATCCCTTAAAATGATCTTATAAAATGGATGGACGGAGTGGATAAACGGATGCATCACGGTGGACCCCTCCACAGGTCTGCCTAGATGGTAATATCTGCGGCAGGGGCAGTAATCTCCTGTCATGATATATAAAAACCTATGGACATGATAGATTTATCACGAGGCTTTCACAGCCATTCCCCTTGGTTTCCAATTGTAAAGGGAGAGTGAGCACTGTTAAAGGACTTAGGGCATTAAATGAAGAGAGAGGAAGAGGAGTATATAAGTTTGTTTTCAAAGAAAATGAAATAATTAAACAAGTTATATAGGTATGATGTATTTGGGAGATGTGCCACATGTATAACAAATCCAGTCCGTTACTCTAGTAGGTTCCCTTATAAGCATGCGAACGATATAAATTTTTTTTTTTCTATAATTAAGGTAGGATATTCTTTCACATAAAATATGGGTTGTTAGAAATCTATTCTAGTAGTCTAGATTCAACTTGCATGTGTGGCTCTTACGAGGAGCTAATTTTTTATGAATTAAATTTAACTGGTGGACTTTATTTGATGAACAAACTGGATATGTGACATGCGCTCCTACAGTACTTATATAAGGCTTGTTGTTATTGCTTCTCATGAGGAAGCATTACATATGGATAAAAAGAGGTGTTTTTACTATTAAATGCACCACTAGATTGATCAATTTAAATTGTCCAACTAGCTAGTTGTGTGTGAGCATCTCACACACAACTAATTGTATGTCCAACTAATTGGTGTGTGGGGCCACCACAATGTTTATAAGACATCAGGCCGATCTATTAAGATTATCCCATCATGAACATGAGATACCCAAAAAATAAGTTTATCTAACTATTAGGTAGGATACACCATAAAAAATTATGAAACAACACTTAAAAAACTCCATGCTCATGTGGAGCTTGCCATTTTCAAGCTCCATTTCCATGGTTGGATCGTTTTGATTTTTGGGGTATCCTATTTATTTATTTATTATTATTTTTTTTATGGTGAGAGGAGATGTCATATAGATACCATGGTGGCCTCTCAAGTTCAATTGGGCTTGAGTGGACCCTCTTTGGTGTTTATGTGCAATCCACGCCAACTGCCATGTATGTTACTTCATGTTAGACTCAGAAACCAAAAATCGGCCTCATATGTGATTAAGGTGGACTACCGGATTAGAAACAGTGTACAGGACAAAGCTCACCTTCCAAACTGTTTCCTTTGGTCTGGCCTACCTAAAAAACTAATGAGCCTTATTTTTGGGTCCCAAGAATACATACTAATATTGCATCTATTGATTGGAGTGATTCAATATAATAATTATGGGGGCTGTAAAAATCAAGAGTGGACATATCTCCCAATCTTTTCCATTATTGTGGCCCACTTGAATCATAGATCAGTCTGGACTTTTTTGGAGATGGGCCTAAAATTGAATTACACATCTAATGGTTGGCATGGATCTCACATACACATCATGGTGGACCACTTAAAAAATCAAGTTAGGGCGTCCTTTGGCGCTCTGGTTCCAACTAAAAGCTATTTATTCCCCAAATGTACTTTTTTGGTCCAACCTGTTTGACCACAAGATATGGTACATCCACATGATAACTTTCAAAATATTATATGCATGAGAAATCCAGCCCTTCCAGTAGGTTGGCCCCACCACGAGGGTTGCCTAGGGAAATGTTCAGTCCTATCTAGACATCAACTGGGCCACGGCATATAAAAGGGCGTGCATACATTGGTAAATAGGGAGACACAATTGTGGTCCACTCAATAAAGAGTCGTTGCTCAATTTTCCAAAGGTGATGATAATGATGATTCAACCAATTACATGGGTTGGATCTTGCAAAGTTATCTCTAGTTGGACTTTAACTAATGCTCCAAGCAGTTGGACATTAGAGTTTCTCATTTTTTCCAGCCAGTTTCACAAACCCTCCCTGGATTTTTGATATGGTCCACCGTGATGTGTATGTGAGATCCATACCGACCATTAGACGTATAATCTCATTTTAGGCCCATAACCAAGAAATTAGATTTACATGTGATTCAAGTGGACTACAACTAGTGTTACCCGGGTACACGTGATCGGCCGCTAAACAGTAGACTCGCAGGCAACAATAATGTTGGCGTGGCAAATTTTGTGGACCCCATATGATGTATGTGTTATATCTACACCGCCCATTATTTTTTTAGATCATTTTAGATCATGAAATAAAAAAGAGGTAGATTCAAAGCTCAAGTGGACCACACCACAGTGGAACAATAACGCCCATGTTAAAACCCTCATGGCCCACCATGATGTTTTTTTGCCATCTAACTTATTCATAAGGTCATGCAGACCTGGACTAAGGAAAAAACACAAATATCAACTTGTCCAGGACTTCTATCACCCCCAACAAGTTTTCAATGGTGGGGTTTAATTCCCACTGCTCTCTGTCACGGGGTCCACTTGAGCTTTGGATCTGTGTCATTTTTAGGCTTAATAAATGGATGAATGGTGTGGATATAACACATACATCATAGTGAGGCCCATGTAGCTTTGCCACATCAACACAAATTACCAATGCACACCCTGAGATCCACTCGAATCATTAGATGTGTTGTTTCGTGTCAGGCCCAGAGAAAAAAATCAGGCTGATCTGTAAATCAAGTGGACCATTAAGGGAAGCAAATTGGAGGATAAGTTCATCTTATACACTGTTTTTAATCGCGTGGTCCATTTTAATCATGGATGTGGGTGATTTTCAGTCCCTAAGTTCAACATGGGGTGACTCATCTGATGATTGGTGTGGATTTTACATTAACTCCACCATGGGCCCACCCAAGCCATCGAGTCCTTTTCCTCTTTTAAATGACTTTCCGAAAACAAACTAGTTGGACGGTCCAACTAGTTGTGTGTGAGCATTTCTCTCTCTATATATTCACACGCGTAAGGGAGGCAACCCAACAGAGAAAAAGGAGAAATAGACAATTCAAAGCAGGCGTTTGGAAAATTAAAAAAAAAAAAAAAAGAATTAAAAAGAAGGAAAATCAGATTGTTTGAGGGGAAGAAACTGAGAATAGAGTAGACAAGACGCGGTCATGTGCTTTGAATGGAGGACGGGAGAAAAATTAAATACATGATAATAACAGAAGCTGCCATGCATAAAAGCATAGCTCAAGTGGCAGACTGAGTGAAGATAGCCTCGTATCAACACTGAGGTCATGGTATCGATTCTCATAGTGGGCAATGGAAGATGTTCCACTATGGCTCTAATACCATTGTTGGTAGTGGTTGTTTCCAGAGTCCGATCACATGAGAACCCGAATGTATAGCGGAAGCGATCTCAAAATCGGGCGACATATCACATTAGCCTTATGGTGATGACCCGAACAACCCTTAATATGTATGTTCTACAAGAGAATGACGAAATATTCCACTCCTCTTACAACTCCGGCCAAGATGGATGACCCACGCAATGATGAACAAAGGTCGGAATACCTTCATTAATGGAGGTGCAAAGGTCGCGGTACCTTGGCAGAGAAAAATCTCTTGCGAGAGAGAATTCTTAGCGATTCAATTTTCTCTTGAATTATTGGCTCCAAATATAGGATTTCTAGCAATGAGCCTTAGCAATTAAGGGATGAAACCTTGTCCACAATTAAGGTAAGAATCACTCCCACTATCTAGCTACCCGTTACTATGTTTAGAGCCTAAAACAGGTGCAAGTCATCTTTGAATCGCCAGGCGTGTGGGCATTTTGTGGAGCCCACTACATGGGGTCTACGTCCAACACAAACACTAGTCTCAACCAAATAATGCAGAACGACAGACCCTAAAGTGGTGATAACAGGTGGTACATTTTACGTGTATCTGGAGAGTGGGCTTGGCAGGAGCTGATTGTTATCTACCATTCCACGCGTATCTGGAGAGTGGGCTTTGCCGTATATCGGTTCTTTTGTTCATGCGGATCAATGAGCTGGCACTAAATTTGTCAGTCTCTGAGATTTTGAATGTATGAAGAAATCTTCTATCTTCTGTGTGTATGCACAAGTCCCAGTACATATGTGGAATACACATACATCGAGACCTTCAAATTTGCAGGACCCATCTTGCATGATGCGTAGCTTCAAAAATCAGACGGCCTAGTTTTCATTTTGACCATAAATTTTATTGCCAACAAATTGGACGCCATCCGATTTTGTACTATGAATTCGATGGTTGGAAAGGTTTGGATCAAGGAGAGCATGTACCAACATCAGACTGCCTAATTTTCATCTTAACTGTAAATTCGATAGTCGCAAAATGGATGGACAGCCGATCTTGGACCATCAATTCCATGGTTTGAAAGGTTTGGATTAAGAAGCATATATATATGTGTGTGTGTGTGTAGTAGCGCTGTACATGGCAGACAAATATTAATGCTAAGCCTAGAGTTTCTGCAATATGTTTGGATTCTCAACTTGTTCAAGTGGGTTCCATGGCTTAGGAAATCTAAACCGTTTAATCCAATGGGCCTCCACTTGAGTCAACCATACACTGAAAATCCTTTACATTGGAAGTTAAAACATATAAATAAAATTCTTATACATGGGCAGCACATTATGGAGTTAATATCAACGTGCAGTTTGGATGTACCCCTCCTATGCACCGACAAATAATGTCGTTCCTGAAATTCCACGGCCTAAGATTAATTTCATACAGCAAAAGAAGATGCAAAAACATTTAAAAAAAAAAAAAAAGGTGTTGGTTTATCCCTTTTCCGATTTTCCCAAAAATAGACTATTTTGCTTCGATTCATCTAATCCCACTAAAATCTTGTATTTTCATGAACTCCAGATGGGCTACATGACATCTAGTCTAAAATGAGTTTCTCAACTCCTTCCATGGTTGAAACGAAGAAGTGGAAACATGAGAGAAACATTGGAAAAAAAGAAAAGGGAACTTGATGCCCACAGTGGGGCGCATCACCCTATATCTTGAGTTGAGATGGTCCACTTTTTTCTCATTATCCCCATTATGCCTGCATTGATCTCTATCTTCAGGCTGAGGAAACTTAAGGATCTTTTCGTGCGCTACATCTTTTACTTCGAAGTTTGGTGGGGATTCTTCAATAAGTCTTTAAGTCTCCTGTTGTACCTAACAAGATTCATTCATTTTACAAAGCTTGGAAGGGGGCTTGTTAGAGGAATGAAAGAAGATCGTTATGGAGACTATGCTTCCTTGCATGCTTTGATGAGTAAATTCTTCGACTTCTTCTCACGTCATGTAAATAGCCAGGACATTGAGGAATGTCTAGAAAGGCAATTCAAGAATCGATATAATCGCTGGTTCATCAAGAATACGCAAGAAAAACACTTCAAATTGTTGATTCATTGCTAGAAATGGACTACTTGTCTCCTTGTAGTTGGATATTCAAGTTTTTGGAATGCCCCAAATTCCACTTGGGCACCCAAATCTGGGTCAATACCAGCAGAGAACTGTTACAAATAATGAAGAAACTAGTAGATTTAGGTAAGAACCAATGTAAAATAAATCAAATTTGATACCTGAATATTTGGTTGGCTCTTTCCTTGCCATTCTATCCAGTGATAGAACAAAAAATGACAAACTATTCTTTTCCCTAATAGATTGACCCCAAAATATCATAATCCAAATTATAAGAAATCCCATGGAAGCCACAATTGCCAAATTCACAGTAAATTGAGCAAAGGCATATAACTCTGCGAATTGAGCCAGTTCTGATTTTGATTTGCCAACTACTTGTTTTATGACTTTAATTTGAGCGGGATTAGCTGCCCGCTCTCCGGTTGGGCAGTAAGGGTCCAAGAACGGCAATCACTCATTCTTAAAACTAGCATTCTTAAGGCCAAAGAGTTGGGCGGAAAAAGGGAAAGAACTCCAACTAGAATCCCTCTTTTTTTTTATCCGGTTCCTCTACCACCGCGAACCCCAGTTAGATTCAGGCAATAAAGGAATTGCAGGTCCTCCTGTAACAAGGTTGAATCTTCTGGGCAGGTGTTCCTTAAAGCCAGAAACAGTGATTTTCTCAGTCTCATTTCTCAAAATATTCTCGAGCCGTAATAGGGAATCTTTCAACGACTCTTGGGTTCTAATTCTCCCTCTTTTGTTTTGAGCCGATCATCATCATCATCTTTGATTTTTGCATTTTGTGTTTGTTTTAATAAATTGTTGCTATTCCAAAAATCCCAGCTTCCATGATGCATTTTGCCGGTGCAATAGCTGTTATAGGTCACAAAGAGACGATAAACTATTATAAAGACAAAAAAGCGCGCTATTGTATTCATAACATTATGGCCACAATAATTAGTCCTACGGCATCTCTTTCTTTAATTGTTCTCACCTAACTATCTGTTCTAACTACTACTTCAAATGTAGTAATCAATTTCAAGCAACAACCATTACAACAATTAACAACATCTAATGGCCAGCTATTATAGCAGGTTTATAATTCTAAGGACTCCAAATCTGTGGCAATGACAGTTATAAAAGTCATGGTAATTGTTTGTAAGTTTCGGTAGTATTTGCCCTGAAAGAACTGCAAAACTATTGGAATCAACAAAATGAATGTAAATCAACGAAAGATTAGTAGGGACTGAGTCTTGGAGAAGCTAATGTCATTTTTCTATGCCATACATCAGCTCTACTGAGGCTTAAAGAGTTCTTTTTCCATACCAACAGAGAACCAATGTTCTGAAGATTTTTATCCTATTGGGAAACCATGAGGGGCCAAATTCATATTGAATTTTTGTTCTAGCGATCAGTTTAAATTTATATGAAACTAGTTAAAAGTATTTCTTGAAAGCATTAATTCAGAATAAGACATTGAAATCATAACATCAAGTTTTAAATAAAAAAATTTATAATTTGTCATGGCATTCCCATGTGGAAAGGAACTATGAAAAGCGCATGCACATTAAATTCATTGCATCTCCACTCATTCTACAAGATCTGGCAGTCTATGCCATCAATAATCCTGAACCCTATATCCCCCTTTTTAATTGAATATTCCTACGGGTCATTTGCATTCCAAGGACAACTTGTAAATGCCTCACTATTTGATTTATTCAAATAGGGCCTGTGGGAGTTCTCACAAGGCTGTCGAGTATCAAGTTAGCAGGAACCATCTTGCACACAAATGTTCTGAACTTGAAAGATGCCTTCTAAAAGGTTATAGCATCCCAGCCATGTTACTCATAAAAAATGAATATGTTCAGCTTCCACTAAACAGAACAAAAAAGATGCCATCCAAGGGACATGACATCTCAACCATGTTTTCCATTACAGTTTCATTAAAAAAAATGAATAAATGCAGCTGCTAATAAATAAAGCAAGAGTTCTGGTACAGACTCAACCAAGATCCAACAATGTTTTCAAGTATGACTGTATGTTAATGGAACCACTAAACTTGAAAAAAAAAATAGATTAATGGTGAAACAATAATATTTAAGGAAAGGTGCTGTTGGATATTGCATGACTAGTCACTTTTAGTTTGCTGACTGAGTTGATGAATGATAGTGGATCAGACAAACAGGGTACTGGCCAAGATGGATTCATTCCTTCGGGATTATATTCCCAGTCCTTGATGTCATGGCATGTGGCTTTTCTTTGTTGTTCCAGTGAATTTTTCTAGCATGCTAAGGAGACTGCTTCGTCCATCATCTCTGGCATTCAAGACCTCATGTACTTATTCATCATTGTCTTCATCTTCATCGTAATTGAAAGGAAGGGGCACTGACTTGAATGCACGATACTTTCCAACATTGTTCAAGTGCTCGTTCTCCAACCTGATGAATGAATTAACCACTGCTATCAGTGAAAAGAAAAATAAACAGATAAAAGCTATCAGTATGAGGTTTTCAGTTACTCTTGATGCAGCATGGTTTTCAGCAAGTTGAGAAATTAGTATTTATCGCCTCAGACAAGTCTGTTTGGCACTATTTTTTGGAGGCTAACTTTTAAGTCAATATATACCCATGACATGTCGGGGTACTGCCATGTAGCATGTGTTTGCTAGCCCCTGCTACAGCTTTCCAGACCTTCAGATCAAAGTAAAGAAGTCCAAAGCTTCAGACTCTTCTATGAGAAGAATCTACATCATCTTGCATTTAACAACCAGATATACTTGAGGCTTCTTTTTCTTTCTGATAAAGTGATTTTCTGAATATTTTGTATACTTTCCTTGTTTACTTCTTCATTTTCTGCTTCTTAGTTTTAATTTGGGAAAAGATGTTTTGAAGTTCACATATCCTTAAACTGTTGATGCGAGATGAGTCAATCCTTGACAACTTGGCTGACCCAATAAAAGAAAAATATTTTGTAAAAATCCATAGTTTTGACCCCGTACTTGGAGCTTTCCAGTTAGAACTAGTGAGTTTCAACCATCAAAGATGAAAAGAAATTAAAGAAAAGAAACATAATTACCGACCTGAAGAAGTTCCACATGCCACGTCTAACAATCTCCAGGCAGGCAACAGTTGTAGTTAAGGCATTTCCATGCATGAAAGACACTTGAAAACCGAAAACTGATTGCACCCAAGCAAATCTCAGTACGATATTCAAAACCTGTATTTTGGGGGATATTGTCAATACACAGGAGCATTGAACATCCGTAACCACTCTCTTTTTAAGTTCGTTTCCTTACCATGGCTGTAAAGTAAACACTTTTGTGAGAGATGACGAGTTTGTCTCTCAGCCAACGGTTTTTCGACTTCTTTTGCAGAAGTCCCCAGTCATAGACAAGGTCCCAGTATGTACTGACAAGAGCTGCAATTGCTGAAGTGATTGCAGCCAGTACCCTCCAACCCATTCCCTTTTCCACATCATAAGCAGTCCTCATGATGACTGCAACAATTGTCGCAAAGTATTTCAGTCCATTGTATAGTTGCATTACATCTTTCTCTTCAAATGTGCGCCTGACACACTGCAATGCCACCAAGACAATCAACAAAACTAAATGAGAGCTGACAATTTGGGCAGTTAAAACTTTTTGGATGTTGGATGTCTTGATTCTGTTTTTGTAATATTGAAATATTCATGAGAAATGAAAGTGCATGCATACATACGTTCGTTCGTACGTACATACATACATACATACATACAGGTAACATGAGGTTGACCTCATGGGAGCTTACTATGGGGTTGAGCCCTGTGGGCCCCACTGTGATGTGTGTTGGCCATCCACCCCATCAATCAGATGCACCCTTCCATGGTGAGCTATCGGTCCAAAAATCAAGCCTACCCATAACTTATGTGGGCCACACCACAAACAACAGTTGAGAGTGGATGGCTCACCCATTGAAACCTTCCTAATTGTTTATAGGGTCCACTGAAATGTAGTTCATACATCCAGCTCATCCATTGTGTGTGTCCCACTTGGACGAGGGATCACACCAAGTTTTAGGCCATTCCAAAACACAGGTGGGCTCCGCCAAGTGCCTTTACATGTTTTACACATGATTTCAAATAGTTTCAGATGGTGGTAGCCCACCTGACTTCTGGATACGGCTGATTTTTGGGATATCCCATAACTTAGAGGGGACCCACCAAATGCACATGTGGATATCTGACACACATCAAGGTGGGGCCCACGGAGCTCGAACTCTTCCCATGAGGTTGACCTTACAATACCTTTTCCCATATATATATATATATATATATATATATATATGTAAATTTTCTCCTTTTCACCGTTAGCAGAAGACATACGAACTTCCACCAAAGCTGTCCGATCCAACATGTGGTGGAGATTGAAGGCACTAGCAGATAGTCTAGAACTGTCTAGGCAGTTTTAATAAAAAGCAAAACTGGGTAGTTTAGGCAAATAAAATTTACAGGAAATGAGTACAGATAATACTGTTAAATTAAAAGTAGCTTGGAATTATGGACATTAGAAGGGTGGTTTAGGCAAATGAAAAATCTCAAATGTGAAGTATTTTGCAACCAATTCAGTCTCTACAGCTGGCAATAATGGGATCTATTATTTTCACATAGAAGGCCCCATCATTTGTGCCAACCAAACCAGGTGATTCGAATGACTGATACTTCCCATTTTTAAATGCAAAAGAGCAAATTGAGAAGCACAAAAAATGTTGAGTAGGAATACATGACTCTAAAGTGCTTAAATGTGTGGATTTAGAAATTCTGGAAAAAAAAAAAAAAAAAAAAGATCATTACAAGTACTGCGTGTGTACAGGTACTCTTATTATATATATATATATATATATATATATATATATATATTATATATATATATATATATTATATATATATATATATATATATATATATATATATATATATATATATATATATAATAAGAGTGCAATCTCACTTTTCAAAGTAGTATATTTATCATTCGAGTTAAAGCAAAGAGATTTCGAATCTGGTTTAACTTGCACAGGTACATATGATTCAAAGAAACTGAAGTTTGCTTCTCACTGCTTGGATGTTTTAAAAAGGTAAAATCACCCCAGTTCAGTTTAATCTAATATTGTTAATAAATGTTTTTTTCTTTTTTCAACTAACTTTGAAGAAGAAAAAGAATGAAAACAAGCCACTGAATGGTAAAGAAATGACAAGATGAATTTTGGCTACAAAGATGATGGGTGTAAACACCTGAAGAAAGCGTGCCCAATATGGAATCACTGCCACAATGAATAAAAAAGTATGATAAACATTGGATTTGGTGCACTCCTCCTTTCTGAGTTTGAAATCTCCCCAACCATAGTAGCAGACGTAGAATTGAAGACTACGAATGGCCTGCACCTGAAACAATATACAATTAAACTCTTGTCATAATCTAAACATTCCATAAAAACATCTTGTATCTAATCAATGTAACAAATACATAGATATGTCTAATGGCATGTATCAGAATAGACCAATGCATGTCTATCGGTGACAAACATGGAAACCTTTGAAAGATATTTTATCATTTCGAGATTAATTCATACAAGCATAACATATGGATCACCTACCTGCATCTGTATAGATAAAGCCACATGAGAACTACATAAAAGTTGACTATTCTAAGTTCTAGAATGCAGTGTATAGCACGGCATTCTCAGGAAAGAAAAAAAATGCATTTCCCTCTTAATATACGTTCCAATCCATTGAATAAGTTCCTGCATTGCAATTTCATGACCCTGACCCACTGAACAAACCCATTGCATTGCATTGCATTGAATGAATTTGTACGACAAGGAGACTGTCCACTTAGTGATAGCATAAAGTGATAAAGCTAGCAGACGTGGGGGAAAAAATAAATAAATAAGCAGGGTTTTGATAGATATAAGCTAGAAATGGCTCACTAGGGTTTTGATTGATATATGCTAAAAATGGTTCACTATTTCAAAGTTCTAAACTAGAGCATGTTAAGACTAAAAAAAGATGTATTTTTCCTTTATACGCTAAAAGGCGCACCGTCTAAACTATAGGCTCAAACTCATCCACGCTGAGGAGTTCTCTCCTTTATGGCTGCATGAATCTTCATGAAATAATTGTAACAAATACTCACAAAAGTGCCCGACCAATTACAATTCAATAATCATAACTGTGGTTAGTGTTCATAGTATCGGTATTGTTACAAGTATCACTGGCTAGGGATATGAAAATCATAAATGTGGTTAGTGTTCATAGGATTGGTATTGTTACAAGTATCGTTGGCTAGGGATATGGTATTATCATTGATACCTGGAAATGTATTGCTGATTGAGGGAAAAATGGGAAAATGGTAGGATTTTTCAGTGAAACTTCAAGAGATGCTAAAATTCACATATTTTTATATTTAGGAATTAAAAAAATTGCAAAAAAGATGCATACATAACAAGTTTCAATTTAATGAGAGCCCAAAAGTATGTATTATTGTAAGAAATCATTGCAATAGTAACCAAAAGGAGTTCATTTCATATACAACAATACATACATCCAGGCATACATACACTAATACATTCATCCATCCATGCATGCATGAAAACAACCAACCGTACATGACTATCCATCCGTCCATACATACATACATACATTAATACATCCATCCATGCATACATACACTAATACATCTATTCATGCATACAAACATGCATGCACCCATCCACACACACACACACACACACACACACACACACACACACACACGATCCATCCAACCAACCATCCATCCAACTATTCATCCAGCCACCCATCCATCCATGCATATGTACATACACACGTATATGATCCATCCAACTCTGCATGCATGCATACATACACTAATACATCCATCCATCCATGCATACATGTATACAACCATACATATCTCTCCATCCATCCATCCATGCATGCATATAAACATGCATCCATGATCCATCCATACATGCATAACACACCAATTCATCCATCTGTCAATGCATACATCCATAGATAGATATATCATATGTCTATCTGTACATGCATGCATAATTATGAAATAAAATAATTACTTTTTAAAAATAAATAGACTTTTTCATAATTTTTAAAAATTTGAAAAAAATATTTTTTTATTGAAAATGCAACAAATCACTCGTCAACATTTATCCATAAAAAGAAAACATTAATAATTTTTTTATGTAACAGTGTCATTATTTTTTAAAATAAAATAGATTTTTTCTTACATTTTTAAATTTTTAAATAATTAAAAAATCCAAATTGAAGCCTCAACTAGATCCCCAAAAAAATTAATAAAAAAATAGAATTTTTTTTTCTGATTTTCGCAGATTTACACACATTTTGCCTCTTTCTCAAATTTCTTCCCAAATTGAGGAATAATTTTTTTTTTTTGGTTAGTCATGCAACGCACCCACCCTGTTAACTGTGCAACGCACCCACACAATTATTCACACGATGCACCCACCCACTGGTGGGGTTAGTGTGTCTCCTTGACATTTCAAACCTACGACCTATTGTTGAAAAGCCTAAGCCCAGCTAGGTTAGCAGGCGAGACACCAAAAATTGAGGAAGTTGATTCAGGAAAATGGAAGAGGAGTGGTTGAAATCCACTCCTTAACTAGACCCCCAAAAAATAAAATTAAAAAACTAAACTTTTTTTTTTATTTTCATCAATGTATGCATGTTTTCCTCCAAATCGAAGGATTTGATTCACGAGAGCGATAAAAAACCATTCCCTAACCATATCCCCCCCCCCCCCCCCCCCCCTAAAAAAAATAAAAAATAAAAACACAAATTTTATATATTTTTTAATTTTGTTCCTTCCTTTCTCAAAAGGGGTTTCAACTTGTAATATCATTGCTACAAGCAACTCCTAGCATCAATATGAAGGAGATTTTGGCAATATTTTAAATGTTTCCCCCATATATTGACACATAGAGATATTTCGCCAATACCTGAAATTTCTAAGAGTTTGGGTTATCGGTATCACCGAGCTGATGATACCGATAATATTGGCAATTTTATCAATAATATCGCTGATACTTGGAACATTGATTGTGGTACATTGAATTGAATGCTTTGAATCTAATGACTCTAACTTCCAACTCGCCGGTCAAAAGAGCTTTTGATACTTGTAAAAAAAAAAAAAAAAAAAGGGTCCAGGAATAAAACCTGACTAGTTAGCTGGTCTGCCAAGAAAAAGTCCGGGAGGGTAACCTGTAGAGTAAGAAAAGCATATGTTACACCATGATTCATGATTCTTCTGTGATTTTTTGTGAGAATTCATTTCATATCATACCTTGTACAGAGGAGCACAAATGCAATGGAATGCACATTGGAGTAGGAATAAACGACTGGAGCGATATATGATGTTGAAAGGACAGAATGTCACAAGAAGTACAAACTGCATAAATGATCATAAGTCAGGTGAATCTGAATCAATAACATCCAAGGAGGTATCTATAATTAACATCTACAATTCACATATGCCCTACAAAATGCTGGAGAGTGAAGCAACGATCACCACCCATCGATGTAACTAGACCTGGACATGCATTAGTACTGTTTGACTCGGTGACCCTGATATCAAACTAGCTTACTCGTTTATGCAGCTGTATGATAATCTAGGAAGTCATATTTACAAGTGAAATGGTAACATAGGGCAATGCCACATATGCATCAGCTTGCCCAGCATCTGTTACATGGCTAGATAAGGGATACCTATATTCAACTGGCCCTTAAATGTTGGGTAACTTGCATTAAGTGCAGCCAGCCTTGTACCACTTGGTCACATTAAGAAAAGCCTACGGCGTAGAAAATTGTCTACATGAATGGCAGAAAATTGTCTACATGAACGGAAATACATTAGAGACATATAAATAAGTATAAAATAGATTATTATTTTTTTCACTGGACATCCATGTAGACATGTCTGAGCATATGCTGTCTGGGGGGAAGTGCTTGCTACATTTTTATCCATTGTTATCAATGTACAATCAATGTGCTATCACTTAGAAGTTTGTTGGTAGAATCTTACTGTAACTAAGCCCAAAGGGACCAATTCGGTTAGTATCTTGTAGTCCTTTGTTTCTGTGTCTATCTCCATATCCAAGTTAGCAAGAACACCAGCCAATGCTAATACTGCAAGAGCAGTGCTGAGAAGGAAGACCTCTCTGTAACCCAATTCAGTCCCTTGCTTATATCCAAATATAAATGGATAATTGACACGATAACGCCTCCAGAAGTAGATATTTGCAGCGTACATAAGCATATGTAGGACGATGAATCCAAATAAGCTGCAAAGAAATTGATGATATTTGATAAAGAAACAAAGTGGATAAAGAACTGGAAAGAGTTTGATCAGTACCATTGTCATATAAACACCTTTGACTTAGGAAAGAGTACTACTTGGGTGTTAAAATGTTGAACCCGAGAGAAGTTACCATCATTAGTCACATTATGAAAATGATAGAGCAAACTGGAGGCACCTATCTGAAGGTATTCTTGCAAAAGGCCATGATCGGTGTTTTGAAAATCAATTTAGTAAAATACCCAATCAACTATTCCTGTAGAATTTTGAAAGCAGTCTTTTGGGCATTTTGGCCATATCTCTTGGTTTCTTCCTTTTTGACTCACAGTTAGGCCCAGTTTGCTTCTTTTTCCTATTTATGGTAGTGCCTTCCTCGAAAAAGAAGTATGTATGTGTTTCCAAATTCATTGTTTTCTATGGATTTGTTGTATGCCTAGTCATTGCTTACCTGTAAAGGGGAAACATAGTTTGCATGTATGTAGTACTCCCTTTTTTATCTATAACATTGTGGGCACGCACTATCAAAATGAGGGCCACCAAAAGTGATATTGAGCAACCAGAAAAGAATCCTGCAATTGATGATAGAGAAAAGTTATCATAGAGCTCTTTCCCTACAAAAGATCCCATAGAGAAAATTTTCTTTGTTTAAGAACAAAATCGCTTAAAATGGCGAGCCTAGCTCTTACTGCCATGAAAAAAAATTATAGCATGAATATATGCTTTCTATGTCATGTTTTCTAGGAATGATATGACCTTCATTGGAAAGATTAGACACTCTTTTCCCATCATGAGATTGCATCATCTGATATATTCCATTTCTTATCAAGCATATGAGTGATATATGTTAATAGAATTTTCTCATTATTTTTGCCTGAAGAAAAGTAAAGCACTAATTTTTCAATGTTGGCAACACTTCACTAGAAGAGCTTACAACCTTGAAGATCCCATTTTAAAAGGCAATGAATTGCAATAAGTTACCACTGAAGCTTCAAACATTTGATTCAAAGAAACATCCCCTCATCTGGAAAGACTGTAGAATGGGATATAATTTCAAAAAATGCTTTGTGTAAGCATCTAAGTAAACAACCTTCCATAAAAGAATAAGTTGGAAAATAAATATGAAAAGAGATCCTTTATATTACCATATGCACAGGCTTGTATATGAACATGCATGTGGTCTCAAAATTCTCATCAAATGATTGAACTTGAGGGATTTTTCTACAATTGCATCCAAAGATTCATAAATCATGGCAATCAATACAAGATATGACAAGATGTGTGATGCAGATGATTGGATCTATCTTTACCCAGGAAGAATGTTATTCTATGCTTTTCTCTTTTCGCGGTTGGCCTCAAGGTGCTAATGCCTTTGCTGCGGTTTGAGTTGGAGAAATGCTTGATGAAGGTATCCTCCACCCTCTGCAAGAGCCTGGTAACCTGCAAAGGGAAGCTGAAGGATAATATCAAGGTACTGGATAACTATGAGACAACAGTTGCATGGAAACAAAGAATCAATGGCAACCATAGGCCCAATGAGATATGTGTGTGTTTTAGTGTCATACACAAACACAGGGTACCGGATGGCTCCGTCAACAAACCATATATGCCAAAACTTTCTCTAGTTAATTTATAATATCAGAATCCAAAGATGTATCATTACAGAAATATTAGCTCATAGAAGCACTATGTTAGGAAAATCCAGCTAGACTGATAGAAAGATATTACCATGACAAATAATATGCAAAGGAGATCGGCTATGTCTGAATGAGAACAGGAGAAAATATGTCCGAATGCATGTTTCCACGAACATAACATGTTCTACACAAGGCAATTTTCATATTGTGGAGTGCCTCTTTTCATATATGTAGACCACATTACGAAGTTCATAGAAGGGTGATGAATACAAAATTCACCTCATCAGAGCTGCCAAGATAGGAATTGTCCACCATGTTCAAGTAAGGTCTAGACGCACTCCTCGAAGTTATCTGCAGTTATAAAGAAAAAATTCTCATCACAGCAAAAATAAATTAACAGAGCTATCCAAAAGAAAAGCACAACTTGAATTTTTGTTCCAAGTCTACCAAATTGGAAGAAAACAACAAATAATGCATTTCACACAACAACAGCCCCTCTAAATAACTTTTCTACAGTAAGCTGTGTAAGGACCCATCTATAAAACATGGAAAAGGATAGACATTGACTTTGATGTTCGTGATTAATACATTTTGACGACTTGTATCATTAAAGTAGCTTTAAGAGAGATGGCTTATACGTTTAATATCCAGAGAGTCTCTGAATAGTCCTTTCTTTCAAGGATGCTCTGAATAGTCCTATGTATTTGCATGTAACGAAAATGCATAAACCTTAGATTACTATGGTCACATATAAATTAAGGTGCAATTAACATAAAAACACAATTAAATGAACGACTTCAGGGTTAACTAGACAACCTGTGAGGTTTTTTTCTTCTGTAGGAATATTGGATCCCTAAGAAGGGGCTTCTAAATCCAGATTCAATTTGACAGAGACTTTTGAGCTTCACAGCTCAGAGAAACCTTTGCCTGTTCAACTCAAGCACAGAATGCAGAGTAATAAGCTTGCATTGACAAAGTTACTTAACATCATCATAGCCTTTTCCTAGCAGCTTCCCAAATCCAGTTTTGCCAAAAATTTTGAAACAGGAATTCTCATGGTAGGTTGGCCAAAGTTCTACAACTGTCTACTCGCCTGCATCTGTTGGAGGTGCCAGCAAACCACTTGATGTACATTGTTCTGCCGTTCCCTAACAGCTTAAGCTTTTAGCGCAACCGGGTAGTAACATGGTATCAGAGGAGGACATCTGGTGTTCAAGTCCCAACTTAAGCTTTTAGCGCAACCGGGTAGTAACAGCATCAACCCTACTTTACCAGGCTTGGGGACCGACTGGTGCAATTGCTATCAGGTGGAATTTACTAAACAGAATTACTTCTGTTGTACTTAATAATGCACTAAATCTCAAATTCCACTGGAAAATAGGCCTTTCAAATTCTATTTCGTTTGTCTCAGTTGAACGTTGAAAAAAAATCCTGGAATGTAAAACTGTGATCTAGTTGACAATTAAATAGGCTTAAGTTGTCACAAACTTAGAGTTTGGACTTGGTTTTCAAGGCCCAACCATGACTCAACTTGTCTTAGTTGGGACCAATCAAATGTCAGTGATCTCTTCTGAACATTGATTGATATAACTCGGCAAAGTGAGGCATGAGAAGAGCCAATCCACACAGAAGAGGATTTACAACATTCTCTATTTCACCATCGATGTTACTGAATCAGAGGTAATATGCCAAGTCAAACTGAGGCTCACTAACATGTTTTGGTACACCGTACATGTGACCATAGTTAGCAAAATGGAAAATGGCAAAAAGGAAAAAAAATAAATAAAAGTAAAAACCACGCACACACACAAAGACAGAGTGCAGGAAATTTTCTTGTTTAATTTAGTGTAGATCGTAAAAAATACATTCAAAATTTTGGTAAAAAAGGGGAATGCCAAAAGTTCAGAGAATGAAAAGTTTCAGTTTAGGATTGTTTGGAGTCAGAAAAATAGACTGAATAAAAGGACTAATATGTGTGTGTGTGTGTGTGTGTGTGTGTGTGTGTGTTATGTAGAAGTTAAAATAGAACATTTTAATCAAAATAATAAGAATCTCTCTCTCTCTCTCTCTCTCTCTCTCTCTCTCTCTCTCTCTCTCTCTATATATATATATATATATATATATATATATATATATATAGTCGAATGGTGTTCTTTGCCTCTCTCACGTCCTTTCTTCTCAAGTAATCCTCATATAAATTAATCTATCTCTGTTAAATAATTTTCACCGTCTACTCAATTTTATTGATGGGTGGCGACTACCAATTTCTATTTTTTAAGTTGTTATGAAAAGGTTTTTGATAAAACATGTTTTATTGAAAAAAAAAAGGTGCTTAATTTGGTTTGCCCGAAGAACCGAGGTTTTTTTTTTTTTTTTTTTCCCTATCTTTCAAAATGTAAGAGTTTTAAATATGATCAATTATAAGAGTTTTTTTTCCTTTAAAAAATACGGAGTTTAAAACAGAGTTTTCCTAACTATGCATGCAAAACTATCATCAATGATCTGATGTAGATTGTCCTGATTATAGCATTGAAGCAAAACCGAAAGAGAATTGAATACATACTGTATGAGTATAAAATTGTGTGAGTAAAACTCAAGTTTGAAATTGACTATAATTTAAAAAAAAAAATGATGAGGAAAGGAGAAGGAAAGAAAACATATGAGCATTTTGGTTGAGATGTTACCTTATCATATTTCTTCATAATCTTGGAGAAAGCCAAAAGATTCAGAAAGCTGTTGCATCCATTAGCAAAAGTATCATACACTTGATCAAGCAAATAATCCATCCCACTTGAAAGATAGCAGGAATAAATGTGAGAAAAAAATAACAAACAGATATGGATCAAAATAAACCTAAAACCTATTTTCTTGTCCTGCAAAATACCTGTAGCTCTTGAGGAGACGAAGCTTTTGGTAGAATTCGACAAAGGCCTTTTTCAACTGTTGCTCAGCTTTCCTCAGCTCGTCCTTACTGAAACTCAACTCTTTATGATTGGAATCCATCAAGATGCCTTTTAAAGTTGAACGTGGAGTTTCAAGTGAGATGTTGATCTTCACATGCTTTAGGACTTGTAATGGAGATGGGCTTTTGCTCTTCTTTTCTCTTTCTTGGTTACTATTACTAGTTGCATTGCTTGTGGGTTTGGCCACATTGATTCCTATTTCATCCTCCTCATTCCCCTCTCCTGACCACCCTTCACTGCTCATCTCAACTTCCTGTATTGCATCCATACGTGCCGCTGCGTTTCCTGCACCATTGTCTGTACAAGTCATTATTATTATATGGTTTCTTTTTTGGCTTAAAAGAATTGGCCTTATTTTTTTAGGTGTCCAATCTCCACAGTGGAGTGCGCCTAATCCTCGGGTTGAATTTTCCCCAGGTCCTAAACCAAGTGAATTTGTTTTTTTACCCATCTATCTTCTAAGGGCCTGTTCGTTTGGATACTACCAAATAAGTTACTTTTTCTACTTACAGCTGTAGATGAATAACTTATTTGAGACAAGTAACTTTTGTTTATGGTTGCTTGTAAGTAACTTTTTTTTTCCAACACACACCCACAGCCCACACTCACACACCAGCTCACACGACATGGGAACTCAATCCTTGTCTCATTGTTGAAACTCCTTTGAGTCTACCACTAAGCCATGAATGGAGATCAGAGGCATAAGTATAAGTAACATTTTTTTTTATTTAAAGTTACTTAAACACTTCAGTTTAATAAGTAGAAATCAACATAAACAACTTAAGGGATAAGTTGCTTAAGTAACTTAAGATCTAAACTGCCCCTAAATATCTATCATAAGATATCTCCATAGGGCCATCCTTAGCTACAATAATTACATGAAAGGGTTTTGGTTTTTCGGTTTTAAATTTTTGTAACTATGTCCCAATTCAACTTAAACTGATGAGTTCCACCAGCATATGCTGTTTGAGTTGCGTGTGCCCAGCCACAAGAAGTTCCTATGAAAGCTATGTTGGGCCTGTTATGGGTAAATCCGAGCTGACCTCAGGTCACGGGGAAAGCCTATAGTCCAGCGGGCCTAGGTATAGGTCCTCAAATTTGACCTGAGACTGGGCCAATGACCTGACGACCTGAGACCTCCAGGACGACCTGAGGCCTGATGACCTGACGACTTGAAGCTAGGCCGATGACCTGACAACCTGAGACCTCCAAGATGACCTGAGGCCTGACGACCTAAGACTTCCAGGATGACCTGAGGCCCGATGACGTGACGACCTGAGGCTAGGCCGAAGACCTGCGACCTAATGACCTGACGACCTGCCGAGATCTTAGGTTTCAGCCAGAAAAATAAGGCGAAAGATCTGAAGAATCGTAGGGGAATACGGGAACATCTCCTATAACTACGGAACGGCCTAAGAATCACGCTGATCCGAGAATTTCTCTCCTGAAATCACAGCTTCAAAAAGGGAATACAACTCTGCAACCTAAGTCTATAAATTGACGCGTCTTCTTCATTATCAAGGTATGAGACAAAAACTAATCTAAAAAGAGATATTTAATCTTTCAATATCCAACTAACTTAGGCATCAGAGGGCTAACGGCTGGACCCCAGCTACCCTCCTTAGCTTTCCTTTGTGCTTTACAGGGTCTAGGAAACCTTCAATCCAGATCCAGACCGCACACCTGCAGGAGATCAGTTGCATCCATCCGTCCAAGTTGGAGGTCACCTCATCTCATCTGCTGACCAGTTGGAGGTCACCTCATCTCGTCTATTGACCATTTTTCAGCATCAACAGGGCCCACCCCATGACAAATCCACTGTCGATCAGTTTTGCAAGACCACAATAGAACAGGAGTCCAAAAATCAGGCAGATCCAAAACTTAGGTAGGCTACACCACTCGAAGCAGTTAGAATGGAAATGTCCACTGATGAAACCTTCCTCAAGCCGACCATGATATTTAAATGCTATCCAAACCGTTCATTAAGGGTTATTACCACTCAGATAAACTGTAGGTGCAAATATCATCTGATTGAAAGAAAAAAGAAAAAAATTCGGTGGCCCCGACAAAGCTTCCAATGGTAGGCATTCAATCCCGTTGTTTCGTGTGGTATGGCCTGTTGATGCTGAAAATTGGTCAACAGACGAGGTGAGATGACCTGCACGCGAACGAACGGATATGACTGATCTCCTGACAGGTACGAGGCCTGGACTTGGACCAAAGATCTGTTTGATCCTGTGGAACACAAAAGAAAGCAAAAAGGGGGTGGCTGGGGTCCAGCCGTTAGCCCTCCGATGCCTAAGTTAGTGATTGTCCTCAAGGATAGCAAACAGTGTTTAGTAATGGATTTTTTGCATACCTGTAATCAAAGTGTCCTCCTATATTTATAGGCTTCGATGGAGATTTTCTAGGCTGAGATCACGGCTGGTATTACGCCGAAAATCCAGGCGGGTATCTCGAGCTGTTCCGATCTTGGGGGGATGTGCTCCTATCCCTATGCCGATGAGAGTGGAGATAAGGTCGGTCTTTATTTACCCATTGACTTAGCTGTGATCCGAACTGACCTCTCGAACAGACTGAGACATTGGTCTGTTCCTTTGCTCCGAGGTCTTGTGACCGGGTCGGTTCATTGCAAGAATTATCCCACAACAGTTGCCCCCCTGCTTCCGAGGTGGATCCTTTCAGCTAGGAAGTAACTTCAAACAAACGCAACCGATCTTACTTTTGGCGGCAAAGGCACATTAAATGCGCCGTTTCGAATTTCGAAAAGACGCAATGATGGACGTACGGTGCGACAGGTTTTTATTTCGGCGGACGAATGGCGTAAGGACACGCGGACTTCGTATCTCTGAACGGACGGACGTAATATCGTTGTCCAATGAATGGGCGGACACGTGGCGGGCCGTGCCAAAAGTCGCGTCGGTTCATTTTTTAAGACCATGGATACGTGCCGCGTGGCAGAGTATGGCCTGGGTGCTGTCACCCGCTGCAGTATAAATACTGTGTTTAGGGATTTTTTCAGAATTTTTCTCTTCTTCCTGCTGTGTTCTTCTCTTTCCCCCTTTAAGGACCGCTATGATTCGTTCGAAGTCTTCTCGAACTCAACTCTCTTTGGCCAATCTCATTCCGGAGAGTGATCCGGTACGTTCGTTCTTGTCCACCTTTCTTTCCTTAGATTTCCATTTTCAAGGAAATATGTCTGGTTCGGAGGAAAGCTCCTCACGGACATTTTTCGTTGTCTTGCCCGTTGGAGAATCCCAGATAGTGGAAATCCAACCTATTGCAGTTGAGTCCCCGGGGGGAGTTTTATTAGCAGAAACCCCTTCTTCCTTTACTTCGGATGAGGTTCCAGTGGCTGGCACCTCAGGGCGCGTTGTTGACAGAGTCTCTGATTACCCGGCCGACCTGATTTGTACAACACTCACCCAATCCGACTTGATCAGGCTCAGGTCGGAGTACTGTATCCCTGGGGCCATCGACCTTAGGCTTCCGGGTTTAGATGATTTCTCAACCCGTCCCTCCGAAGACCAGGTCACTGTGTACGCCCAGTTTTTTTTAGGCTGGTTTCCGTCTTCCTCTTCTCCCTATTGTGAGGGAATACCTTTCTAGAGTCAACCTAGCTCCAGGTCAGTTAGCTCCTAACTCCTGGAGAACTTTAATCGGTTGTGTCGCCTTATGGCGTCAAGTCCACGGATCGGATCCCACCATAGCCAAGCTGATGAGCCTATACCAGCTGAAAAGTCATCCCGATTCCAAGGGATGGTTCTATATGTCACCTCGGGGAAGGAAAGGGCACCGTCTAATAGATGATCACCCCTCCTCGGTTCACGGATGGAAAGAGGAGTGGTTTCTCGTCTCAAAGAGTTGAGAAGGCCCCCGACCCGAAGTCAACTTCCTTGATCATCGCGTAAACAACTGATTCTCAGTTCCAGGTCGGGTCGACTGACACTTTCCCTCCCTTTTTTTTATCTCCATTTTTTGTCGATTAGTTCGTGGAGACCCTCCTGCCCTCAGCTCGGAAGAGGAAGATCGCGTAGCTGCAGTGTGGGAGCTTGATCCAAGTTTCCGCAGTGTAAAGCTTCTGCTGTCCTTCGAAACCTTATCTGACGTGGGCATCAACCCCCGAGGTAAATATCCGTAACTATCGAATAGGTCGGTTTTATTCTCATACCTCGGGTTATTAATATACATATGTTTTTTATTAGGCATGTCTGCTCCGGCCCCTCATAGGAAGTCGTCTGCTCTGACTTCTCAAGAAAAAGAGCAGATCAGAGAGAAGAAGCGACAAAAGGCAGCTTCGAAGCGTCCCCGAGAGCGTCCTCTAACCGTCCCAACAACCGACCTTCCTCTGGAGCCGGCTTCGGAAGTGGCCCCGGAGGCGCCTGTGGTTGAAGTCACACCTCCCGACGTCACCATGAGGCCTCAACCTTCCCAAGTCATAGACTTGGCGGGGAGTACCGATGCCGGTCCGTCTGGGCAGTCTGCTTAAGCCGCACCAGTTCAACCTTCTTCCACTATCTGCCGAGGCCCGGAGATGCCGCCGCATTTATATAACTTGTGTAAGTGGGCGTATAAGGCTGTCCCCAAGGCTGAGGTGGCCATGATGGCGAAGGTCCCTGGGCTTTCCCTGCTAAACTATCTAGGGATCTTCGGGACCAAGGTATGTATATGACTTGGATTTTATTCTGCTATAACCAAAGCAACCGTTTTAATACTCCTTGTATATTTAACTGTTGCTTACTGTGCAGGTGGCCTTCGGGTGCCAGCTTCTACGGGAGGAGATGACCCGTGACAAGGGAACGATCTCTGGTCTCGAGGGGACGCTGGTGGCTACCAAACGTTCTTTGGACGAGGACACGAAGTTCGGAGAGGAAGCGGCAAGGGCCTTGGACGCTCGCGAACGCGAGATTGCTCTTCTCCGAGCTGAACTATCAAATAAAGAAAGGGCGGAAGCTGAGCTCATCATACAAGTTGAGTAGCTGAAAGCTGTTGAAGGGACCTTGAGGTCGGACCTGGCGAAGGCCCAGTCTGAGTTGGAGGTCTCGATTCCGAGGTGGAGGAGGAAGCTAACTCTTCTGCAGCCGCCGAGCCGACTGCTGGTCCTCCCTCGTAGGGAAATTTTTTTTGTGTGTGTTTTTTTTTTAGCCCATGTGTTGGGGCTTCCTGTAACACACATTTTCTGTAATTCCGACCTCTTTGAGGCCTTATAATTGAAACTCGTTCTGATCCATTCATGTTTGTCAAATTTTTTATTCAATTTCTCTTTCCTTTTTGGATTGTTTTCGCTTATTAGTCCATTTACTTCGTGGCCGAGCATGTTAGATCGTTATCAAAGCATTATAAATTAGGACTTGCGAAGATAATGGTCAGTTCATATGCTTTGATCGTGACCGATCTCAAGCTTGAACTTAGCTCTGGACGGTACTATCCTCTGAGCTCGAATACAGCTATGGGCGAGATTAGCCTCTGCTGGTATTCCAAATTTTTCGATAAGGGCATAACCTTGAGAAACAAAAATAAGTACTTAGCTTTTATTGATAGTAGATCTTCAGATGTTTTGCATTCCATGGGTGAGATAGGGCTCGACCCTGCATATCCTCGAGCCAGTAAGTTCCCGTTCGGACTGTTTTTATAACTTTGCATGGTCCATCCCAGTTCGGGTTGAATGTACTGGCGATTCTATCTTTCTTCTCCTTCACGTTCCTTCGTAGGACGAGGTCTCCTACCCTGAACCATCTTTCTTTGACTCGTGAATTATAGAATCTAGCAACACGCTGTTGGTAGGCTGCAATTCGAACTTGGGAAGCTTCTCGGACTTCCTCGATCAAGTCAAGGTTCGTACGAAGCTTGTCTTGGTTCTGGTCAGGTTGATAGTTACCGGTTCGGTTAGTCGACAGCCCTATCTCAATTGGGACTACGGCTTCCGCTTCGAACGTTAAGAAGAACGGAGTTTCTCCTGTTGTTGACCGAGCTATGGTTCGGTACGCCCACAATACTTCGGGGAGCTGCTCTGCCCAAGCTCCCTTGAATTCGCCGAGCTTAGTCTTCAGATGACCCTTAATGATTTTGTTGATGGCTTCGACTTACCCGTTAGCTTGAGGGTGATGAGGAGATGAATACACATTTTTTATGCCCAAGTTTTGGCAAAATCCCCTGTACTTCGCATTGTCGAACTGAGGCCCGTTGTCAGTGACGATTGTATTCGGGATACCGAACAGGCATATAATCGACTTCCAGATGAAGTCTGTCGTTTTCTTTTCAGTAATCTTGGCGAGAGGTTCTACTTCGACTCACTTGGTAAAGTAATCAACAGCCACGGTCGCATACTTGACCTGCCCCTTGCCGGTTGGAAGAGGACCGATGATATCGACTCCCCATTGCGCGAAGGGCCATGGTCCGGACATCGGAGTAAGTTCCTCGGGAGGTACGTGAGGGACTGGTGCGAACTTTTGACATTTGTCACACCGTTTGACCATTTCTCGGGCATCTTTTTGAATCGTCGGCCAATAATATCCTTGATGTATTGCTTTCTGGGCCAGCGCTCTACCCCCTGAGTGGTTTCCGCACGTGCCAGAATGAATTTCTCTTAAGACGTAGATGGCTTCATCCGGTCCGAGATGGCGGAGGCAGGGTAATAAAAAACCCTTTTTATACAATATACTGTCGATGAGCGTGTACCGAGCCGCTCTATATCGTATTCATCGTGCTTCGTTTTTTCCTTCGGGCAGAACGCCATCTCGTAAGAAATGAACAATTGGTTCCCTCCAGTCGGGCTTGGTGGAAACAGGACATACCTCACTAATGTTGTCGTGAGTGATGCTTCTTTTGGGGAGGAATTCAATGGGAATTGTCCTTCCGAGCTCGTCGTCTCCTGCCGATGCCAATTTGGCGAGCGAATCCGCGTGGGTGTTATGAATCCTCGGTATTTGGATGACTTTGCAATAATCGAACCGAGCCGATAACTCTTGATATTTTAATAAATACGCGGACATCTTTTTTCCCTTTGCTTGATATTCCGATGTTACTTGACCCATGACCAATTGCGAGTCAATGTGTACCGTAATACTCCGGATCCCGACCGCCGAGGCTAGCCGTAGCCCGGTAAGAAGAGCTTCGTATTCGGCCTCGTTGTTAGAAGCTTTGAAACCGAATCTTAGGGCATATTGAACCTTTATGCCATCGGGGGAGGTCAAGATTATTCCTGCCCCGCAGCCTTGAGAATTTGACGAGCCGTCGACGTGTAACAATCATGTAAGGGCGGTCGAACCTTCTTTTGGAATAGATTCTGCAGTGTTTCCTTTAAGAGAAGCGTCAGCTTCAAGGACGGAGGGGTCGGTAAGCTCGGCAATGAAGTCGGCCACAGCTTGGCCCTTGATGGCTATACAGGGCCGGTATTGTATGTCGAATTCACCGAGCTCGATGGCCCTAGCGTGCGAGGCGACCTGAAGTTTCTGGCTTCTGTAGTACTTGCCTCAGTAGTTGGTCCGTTAGTAACACTATCGGATGTGCTTGGAAATAAGGCCGCAATTTCCTTGCCGTTGTTATCAATGCTAGAGCTAACTTCTCTAAGCTAGGATATCGGGTTTCTGCATCGAAAAGAGCTTTGCTGATGTAGTATATCGGCCTTTGTGTACCTTGGTCATCTCGGATTAAAGCCGAACTTACTACTGCCGGGGATACTGCCAGGTACAGCAGTAGCTCTTCTCCTTGCGCAGGTTTGGACAGTAATGGTGGCGAACCGAGGTATGCTTTGAGATCCTGGAAAGCCTGCTCGCATTCTGGCGTCCAGGTCATCTCGTTGAACTTGAGAAGTTGCTTGAAAAATAGAAGGCATCAGTCTGTAGCCCTAGAAACGAACCTGTTGAGCGTGGCGATCCGCTCGGTGAGACGCTGTATTTCCTTCACGGTGGTTGGTGAGCTCATCTCGACTAGTGCGCAGATCTTTTCTAGGTTGGCTTCTATTCCTCTCTGATTTACGATGAACCCGAGGAACTTCCCGACCTTACTCCAAAGGCGCATTTGCTGGGGTTGAGTTTCATTCCGTATTTTTTCAAGATGCCGAACATAATGTGGAGGTTGTTGACGTGGTCTTCTGACTTCAAACTTTTAACGAGCATATCGTCCACGTAAACTTCCATGGTTTTACCAATTTGTTCGGCGAACATTTTATTGACCAAACGCTGGTACGTCGCCCCGGCGTTCTTAAGTCCGAAGGGCATTACCTTATAACAGTAAAGCCCTCGATCGGTGACAAACGCTGTTTTTTGCCTGTCAGGAACATGCATCTGGATCTCGTTGTACCCGGAGTACGCATCCATGAAATTGAGAAGCTCGTAACCTGAGGTTGCATCTACGAGCTGATCTATTCTGGGCAGTGGGAAGCTGTCTTTAGGGCAGGCTTTGTTGAGGTCGGTGTAGTCGATACAGACCCTCCACTTTCCATTGGCTTTTTTTACTAGAACAACATTGGCGAGCCAATCAGGATAGTGGACTTCCTGGATAAAACCTGCTTGGCGCAATTTTTTTATTTCTTCTTCGATTGCGGCATATCTCTCCGTATTGAAAGCTCGTCGTTTTTGGCAGATCAGTTTGAAGGACGGGTCGACGTTGAGCCGGTGGACCATCACTTCGGAATTGATTCTGGGCATGTCCTTATGAGACCATGCGAAGGCATCCGCATTTTCTTTTAGGAAAGCGATTAGCCTAGCCTGGACATTGCCGTTTAATTGAGATCCGATCTTAATAATCAAGCTCGGATCATCGTCCGACAAAGGGACCTCTACTAACTCCTCAGCTGGTGAACCACGTTCTGTTGTTTCTTTCCTAGGGTCCAGTGGAGTTGTATGCGAAACGACAGAGATCACATTTTTACTCTTTCCGCGTAGCGTCAGTTCGTAGCATCGGCGAGCTTCCTGCTGGTCCCCTCTGATCACGTCGATCCCGTCGTTGGTTTTGAATTTTATGGCCAGATGATAGATAGAAATGCAGGCTTTTAGAGCTCGGATAATGGGTCTGCCGATGATCGCGTTGTATGCTGATGGAGTGTTGACGACGAGAAAATCAATCATGATCATCCTCTGGTTGGGCTCGTATCCTACTGTGACTGGTAGGGTTATTTCTCCTTCAGGCATGATACAATCCCCTGTAAATCCGGTTAAAGCAGTTCTGACTGGCCTTAACGTGGATCGATCAATCTTCATTCTGTCGAACGTCGAGGCATATATTATGTCGGCCGAACTTCCAGTATCTACCATCATTCTGTGGAACTTTTTATTAGCGACTACTATCGACACTACGAGAGAATCGTCATGCGGATGCATTACTCCTTCAACATCTTCTTCGGAAAAGAATATCGCACGACGAGCGACCTTTGGAATTTTCGAGAGCCTGCTGGTCAAATTCACTTGCAGCCCTGGTTCGGAGGTTCGCCCTTGACGAACGTAGGATTTGCGGGCGTTGCCAGAATCACCTGTGGTTGGCCCGCCGAAGATCATATGGATTTCTTCCAGCGGATCGTTATTGACTGGCTCTCTGTCATCTTCCCAAGCCGAGGCCCTTTGATCTTCTTGACACTGGGCAATATATTCTTTTAGGAAGCCCTACCGGATGAGGGTTTCAATCTGTCGCTTCAAGTCGAAGCAATCCGCTGTGTTATGCCCGTGATCTTTATGGTATAACCAGTACTTGGACTTCGACCTTCTTCTAGGGTTGATTTTGATCTTTGCGGGTCGTCCGAACATTTGTTTGTCTTTCTCGGCTAGGAACACTTACTTGATCGTCGTTTTAAGCGGGGTGTATTTTTCGAATCGTGGGGCCGAATTTTTTGCTCCATGCAGAGTAGCGTTCGAATTCGGCGACCTGCGATCAGGACGGTGCCTTTTAGTGCTATTTTCTTCTTTGCGGTCTTTCCTCTTATGAGACGACCCCTGGGCGTTCACCAGCTCTTCTGCGTTTATATGTTTTGCAGCTCGATCGAGGAATTCAGCCACAAACTGAGGGGGCTGCTCCCCTACCGACCAGATGAATTTTTCATCACCTAATCCTCCTGTCATCGTATGTAGCAACACGTCCTGAGATAGGTTCTCCACCTGAATTGCTTCGGTGTTGAATCGCGAGAGGTAATCTTTTAGCGATTCATTATCTTTTTGTTTGACCGTAGCGAGGTGTGTAGAATGTTTCCTTGGATCGGTGCTTCCGATGAATTGAGTCGCAAACGCCCTGCTCAGTTCGGTGAAAGAGGAAATGGACCTTGGCTTTAAATTGTGGAACCAGGTCCACGCCGAGCTGGTTAGGGACAACGGGAAGGCCTTACACATGATGTGCTCATTAACTCCATGGAGTTCCATTCGGACTTTGAATTTTCGAGATGCTCGGCTGGATCTCCTATCCCGGAGTATTGCTTGAGCTGAGGAATTTTGAAGCCTTTCGACAGAGGTTCGCCGCGAATTTCATCGGTGAACGGGGACTTAGACGAGTCCACAAGGACATCCACTGCGGTTGGTGCTCGGGCGCCTTGTGCTCTCTGGATATCCCCGATTCTCTCCCGAAGCTCCTTCAGCTCGTCCTCAAGAGGGGTGATATTATCATCCATCCGATCTTGACCTTGACTAGCCCAGGCGGATCGTCTTTCTTCTATTCTGTGTCTTAGGTCGTTTGAGGGAAGCCCCGCGGTTGGTCGAAGTCTCGAGCCCGAAGCTCGGCTTGCAACCTCGTCTTCGTCGGGTCGCGGATGGTTGGAGAGTGAGCGTGGTGGATGAGAGCTTTGTTGAGGTAGCTGAGGTTCAGGGTTGGTTTCGAGGACAGGTGAAGGCCAAGCTAAATTGTTCAGCATTGCTGCAATTTCATCCAGTTTTCCGTCCACATGCTCGAATCGTCTATCCACTCCACCCAAACGTTTTGCAACGCCTCCGACTTGCTCTTCTAATGTGGACAGTCTGGCCCCACGATTTCGGGACCTTTGCCGTCCACTTAGAAGATTTAAGTGGCGAGACGAACTTCCGAGGTGAAGGACTGGAGTCTCATGGATGGGTCCTTCATTTTCAGATTGTAGCTCATAGGAAGGCTCGGCATTTGCGGGAGCCTTCCCCTTCCTATTGCCTCTTCCACCGACCATTAGTTTCTGCCTTTGGACGAAGGAGTTCGCAAATGAATATAATTTGTGCAATCGTTTCCCACAGACGGCGCCAATCTGTTGATGCTGAAAATTGGTCAACAGACGAGGTGAGATGACCTGCACGCGAACGGACGGATATGACTGATCTCCTGACAGGTACGAGGCCTGGACTTGGACCAAAGATCTGTTTGATCCTGTGGAACACAAAAGAAAGCAAAAGGGGGGTGGCTGGGGTCCAGCCGTTAACCCTCCGATGCCTAAGTTAGTGATTGTCCTCAAGGATAGCAAACACTGTTTAGTAATGGATTTTTTTGCATACCTGTAATCAAAGTGTCCTCCTATATTTATAGGCTTCGATGGATATTTTCTAGGCTGAGATCACGGCTGGTATTACGCCGGAAATCCAGGCGGGTATCTCGGGCTGTTCCGATCTTGGGGGGATGTGCTCCTTTCTGTATGCCGATGAGAGTGGAGATAAGGTCGGTCTTTATTTACCCATTGACTTAGCTGTGATCCGAACTGACCTCTAGAACAGACTGAGACATCGGTCTGTTCCTTTGCTCTGAGGTCTTGTGACCGGGTCGGTTCATTGCAGGAATTATCCAACAACATGGCCCACCTAGGTTTTGGATCTGCTTGACTTTTTTGGCTCCGATCTAATGTGGGTTTTGAGAAACTGATGAAAGGAGTAAATTTGTGACGAGCATCTCTGTGGGCCCACATAGCTTCCAAGCATAGGAACTCCTTGTAGCCGGCCCAAGGCAAGTCGCGTCCACATCTAATCTTTCACGGGTACGGATCGTCTGTGTTGAAGGCACAAAAAGTTCCAGCGCCGTTGCTTCTCATTAGTCCACGTTATTTTTTATGACTACATCTACTAATATACGCCGGATTTTTCTCTTCCACATACATTGCTAACTACACAACCGACTTTTAACGTGTGAAACTTTTTCTGGGTCCCACCATGATTTTTTTGTTAAATCTATACCGTCCATCAATTTTTCCATATAAATCTAGAGCACGATCCTAAAAACGAGGTACATCCAAACGTGAAGTGGATCACATCACATAAATCAATCGGAATTGAACAAACTTCCGTTGAAACTTTTCTAGGGCCAACATCGAGGCTTATTTTCCATCTGACTTGTTCATAAGATCACACATGTCTAGATGAAGTTAAAATAAAAATATCAGATTGATAAGAGCATTATGTGGCCCCAAGAAGTTTTCAATGGTAGCATCAATTCTTACTGTCCTCAATGATGTGGCCCACTTTAACTTTAAATCTGCATTTTTTTGGGTTTATAGCCTATAATGATATGAAAAAATGAATTGACGGTGTGGATCTAACAAAACATCATTGTGGAGCCCACTTAAATTTCACACCTCCGGAGCGGATTAGGTGAGACCGGGCATCACCCAAGACAGTGCAACCCTTACCATGGGGCCCACCTTGATTTGTTTATTCTACATCCACTTGGTACATCTGAATTTTCAGATCATTTTAGGGCATTCTACTAAAATTTAAGAATATCTAATCATCAGGTGGACCATACTCTAGGAAAAAGTTGTGATTGATCGCCCTACTATTAAAAACTTCTTGGGGATCACCTTAATGTTTCTATGGTTTTTATTTGACATCCAATCTGTTGATAAGTTCACATAAGCCTGGATGAAGAGGAAAAACATATCTCAGCTTGATACAAAACTTTTGTGGCCCGTTATTGGTAAGTCACCACTGTTTCCTATGGCATAGGTAATGGTAAGCCACCACTGTTTCATTTTTTGGATAATTCTTTAAAATGGTTAAGAAAAACGGATGAACGGGGTGGATATACAATATACATGACAAGGTGGGCACCGCTGTAAGGGCCGTACGGACTTGGGTGAGGCCGGGGTCTCAGTGGTGCAGCACATTCCCGTGAGTGAAGAAAACGTTAAGTATTTATATGTGAAACTTCAGTGGGCCCTATTATGATGTATTTATCAGATCCACACTGTCCAGCCATTTTTTCATACCATTTTACGTAAGTAGACAAAAACTGAGGCATAACCAAGCTCAACCGAGCTACATTACAGAAACAGTCTGAATTGAACGCCACTGTTGAAAACTTCTTGGGGCCATAGGAAGCTCTTATCAAACTTATATTTGTGTTTTCCCTTCATGAAGGTATGTGTAACATTATTAAAAGGCTAGATAGCAAATAACCGTAACAGTAGACCCTAGGAAGGCGTCAACGGTTTCCATTCAATCTTGGCTACTTTCTTTGACGTGGTTTCCTCGAGCTTTGGATATGCCTCAGTTTTGGGCTCATGCTCTAGAATCATCTTTAAAAATTGATGAACGGTGTGGATATGAAACATAAATCATTGTGGTACCCAAAGAAGTTACACACGTTAAAAATGATGTTGTGTAGCACGCGTTGTATTTGGTAGAGAGAAATCCCGCGTATCTCGTCAGCCAGAGTCCAATGAGAAGCAAGGGCGCTAGAATTTCTTGTGCCTTCTGCACTCATCTTTCACGTAGGCTTCACATGGGGACGCCGATTGGGTAGTACTCCGACTGGATAGGAAAGGAAAAGAGGCTCTGAAGGTGTACCGTGATATTTATGGGTTTTATCCAGACTGCCATCTAGTTTCCCATGTGATTTTAGGGTACAAGCCAAAACAAGATGCAGACCTAAGGCTCAGTGGACCGCACAGTGGGGATTAAATATCTACTGTTGAAAACTTTATGAGGGCCATTATATTTTTGTATCAATCAGATATTTGTTTTTTTTCCTTCTTCCAGCGCAATGCACTGTATGACAAGTTGGATGGCAATTAATTATGACGGTGGGCCTAGGAAGGTTTCAATGGTGCGTGGATTTGCTTTTTTTTTTTTTTTTGGCTTCTATCTAAAATGATATGGCAAAATGAATGGCAGGGTAGTACCCAATCTACTTCCTTCACTGTGAAAATATGAAAATAATCCGGCCTGTAAATCAGGCTAGTCCAATCATCAGATGGTCCACATGGGTACGTGAACATGGGACACGGTTTGGCTAGTGACCCCAACACCAACCAGGTAGTTGGGGTCAAAGCTCGGTTGGCCCCATCATGATGCACGTGTTTTATCCATGCTGTCCATCCATTTTGCGAGCTCATTTTAGGGAATGAGAACAAAAAATGAGACAGATCCAACTCTCAGGTGGACCACACCACAGGAAACAGTGGGGATTGAAAGCTTATCAATGAAAACTTTTAGACGGCCACAGAAGTCTTTGATCAAGCTTATACTTGTGTTTTCCCTTCATTCCGGTCTTTGTTGCCTTATCAACAGGTTGGATGGAAAATAAACAAAACATTAGGCCTTTGGTAGTTTTTAATAGTGGACGTTCAATGGATAATGTTTTCCCGTGCTGCGGTCCACCTGTGATTTGGATCTACCTAATTTTTTGCCATGGCTAAAATAGGCTGGCAAAATGGATGGACGGCGCGGACAAAACGCATACATCATGGTTGGGCAAGGGAGATTTGACATCAGCTGGCCAGCTAGCGTTGGGGTCACTTAGCCAAACCGGGTCCGTAAAGTTTTTAACGCCGGACTGGGCTGCAAGCCAGCCACGGGGATGAGTCGCTGACCATAGAGCCCACCTTGATGTATTCATTGTATATCCATGCCGGCCATCGGTTTTTCTGGCTTATTTCAGGACAGAGTGAAGCAATAGAAACTTCAGGTGCACTACAACACAGGAAACATAGGTCATTAAACGCCCGATATTAAAAACTTCCCAGCATCCACTGTAATGTTTATTGGTCATCCAATCTTTTGGTAAGGTCACACGGGCCTATATAAAGGGAGAAAAAAAATGACAGATTGATCCAAAACCTTTTTAATGGTCAAAAACCACTGTTTCCTGTGGTGTGATTGACATGAAATTTGCATATGCTTCTCTATTGGGATCATAGCCTAAAATAAGCTGAAAAAACAGATGAATTGTGAGGATATACAATGCATATCGAGGTGGGCCCCTACGATCATGATCTCACCCACACACTCGGGACCAGGTGGCGGCCCAGTCACGCTCGTTTTTTAACCATCCATTTCATCTGGATAGCCAACCTGACGAGTGAACCAGCAGCATCTTTACAGAGATCATATGCAAGGTGAGGGGCGCGGTTTGGATGGATCCCTAACTGTGGGGCTCACTGTGATGTATATACCTTACATCCACCCCGTCCATCCATTTTGATGGCTTATTTAAGGTATGATAAAAAAAAACGAAGCAGATTCAAGAAATCCAATTCTTAAGCATATCATATCACAGGAAACAGTCATGATTGAATCCCACCAATAAAAACTTCAACGGGCCACAAGAATGTTTATTTTCCATCCAACCTGTGGATAAGGTCACAAAGATCTGGATGAAGAGACCACATAAATATCAGATTGATCCAAAACTTTTGTAGCCCACGAAAAGTTTCTAATGGTTGATTACCACTGTTTCCTGTATTATGGTCCACCTGAGATTTGGATCTTCTTCATTTTTTTGGGATCATGCCCTAAAATGAGTTTTAAAAACGGATGGATGGTGTGGATATAAGTAAAATACATCACGCTGCAGCCCACAATCAGCAATTCCACCCACCTCGGTGGATCCGGGATCCACGGAAGCCACGGTATTATGCACGGGCGCGAATTAGGTGTTACCCTGGGAACAGTTTAGTGGGTGTTACCCCTACCGTGTGGGACCCATCTTGATGTATTTTTTATATATCTACGCCGTCTATCTGTTTTTTCATATCATTTTAGGATGTGATCCAAAACCCTAGGAAGATCCAAATCTCCGGTGGACCATACCACTAGAAACAGTGATGAATAACCATTAAAAACGTTTTGTGGGCCATAAAGGTTCTAGATAAATCTGATATTTATATTTTCCCTTCATCAAGACCTTATTAACATTATCAAGAGCTTGGAGTGTAAATAAAAATTACCAAAACCTTACTATGGGCTCTTTGGAATATTTAATGGTGGGGCACTTAATCAAACTGTTTCTAGTGGTATGGTCCACTTGAGATTTATATCTGCATAATTTTTGGAAACTCATTCGAAAATGGGCTGTAGAAACGGATGGACAGAGTGGATATATAAAATATCATTCATGTGGCCCATACGGTAGTGGTAACACCCACTAAGCTGTTACCGGGGTAACACCCAATTCGTGCCCATTATGCACGGATCGGTGACATGTCACTGTCAAGATGGACGCTGGGACATGCGGTGCATGTAAAGGCACGCGTGTGGCGAAACCTCTTGATCAGGGGACAAAGCTAATTGATTTTCAGTCACCCCTGCATCACATGCTGATAACAGCAACAACTTGCAGGTGGGTCTTTGAAAATACCCAAAAGAGACTACGTGAGCGTTTACGTGGGAGCGGATTGCCTGTGACCCCGGGCACAGAGATATCTCTGTGCCCGTAGCTGTGGGGCCCATAGATATGTCAGTGACAAATCCACTCTGTCCATCTGTTTTTTAAGACAAAAATAGGACAAGAAAGAAAAAATCAGATAGATTAAAAACTCAGGTGGGCCACACCAACAAAACAGTGGAAACACTAACGTCCACCATTGAGACCTTCCTGGAGCTGACCATGATGTTTATATGCCATCAGGACGGTTCAAAGAATTATTAACAATCAGATAAACTGTAGTGAAAAATATTAGCCTGATGCAAAACTTTTTTCACGGTTAAGTGTTCAATACCCACTTTTTTGTGTGTTATGGCCCACGTGAGTTTTGGATCTGCATTATTTTTATAATAATATCTTAACGTGGTCTTACAAAACAGATGGATAGAGTGGATTTGTCACTGACTCTCTATGGCCCCACACAGCTACGGGCACAGAGGTGCCCGGGTGACAGGCAATCCGCTTCTAGGAGAGATGCTTGTATGTAAAATCCTAAAATTAATTGTGGCAATTATACAATGAAGTCAGTTTCTTCATCTAATTAGTGCGTGTGGTATGGCATCCGACCCCATCTGGCCATCTGTGACGTTCGCCCCACCAGATAGGCTGATCCAACCATCATGGGAGCCAACACCTGATTTTGGAGGTTTTTGTGTGTGGTTGTCGATTGTCTTTATATGGTGGGGCTCACATGATGGTTGGGTATGATGGGGTTTTTCGCCTTAGCCAAGAGGAGAGATGGTGCAACCTGAGTGTGGTCGAGTGACCAAAATTCACTCAGATGAGGCATTTAGTCGCTGGACTATTTTTACAACAGTCGGGTGCCCTGCGGTCTGTTGACCGAGCGCCCAAAATTGGGCAGTTTCTCTAAAAAAGGCTGCTGGACAATTTTTGGGTTGGCCGGGCGCCCGACAGCCCTTTTGACGGGGCGCCCGACCCGACGCGGACTGCTTATACGCGGTTTTCTATTTGGTTTATAATTCCTCCGGTTTCCTATTTAAGAGGTTCCAAATCGTGATTAGGGTACCCCATTAAGGTGTTTTCATGTCCAAGGTGTGAGACAGAGAGAAAGAAGAAGAGAGAGAGAAAAGAGAGAGAGAGAAAGCTTGTAGAAGGGAGAAGTTGCTTGAAGATGAGTTCTTCTGCGCAACCGTCATCTCAGCACTTTTACGTCCTCGTGATTGATAAGATCCTCCTATTTTCATAGTTCTCTTGTTGTTTATTCATCCCTGCGTGGGTGAAGAAGGTTTGATCCAAGTGGTGTGTGCTTATGATCGGTTGTAACGCTCTATTTCATAGTGAATTGTTGATCTGGAATAGGTCCTGTGGTTTTTACCTCTTTCGAGGGTTTTTCACGTAAAAACTCCTTGTATCGTGTGGTTGATGCTTTATTCTTGATTATTGCATTATCATAGTCCATAATTCTAGTGTATTGGGGGGCGAGATCCTAAGGCTTTTGTGAAACGCACCCAACAAAGTGGTATCAGAGCGTTCAGGTTGATTAAATGGAGTGGATCGGTTTTGAATTATGGAAGGTGGCTCATCAAGGATGATCAGCCTCAATGGTTCTAACTAGACCATATGGAAGGCTAAGATGGAGGACTTGTTCTATTGCAAGGACCTATATACTCCGATCTTAAGCATATCAGCAAAGATCAAGGATATGCTTGACGATGATTGGAAGAAGTTGGATCGGAAGGCGGTGGGGTTTATTAGACAATGGTTGGATGATTCTGTATTCCACCATATGTCTACGGAAACCTCAACCGCTAGCCTATGACAGAAATTGCAAGGGCTATATGAGAGGAAGACAGCCGGCAATAAGATATTCCTGATAAGATGACTTGTGAATCTCAAGTTCAAAGATTGTGGTTTTGTGGCTGAACACATGAATGAGGTCAGCAACATAGTGAACTATCTCTCCGCCATGAAGATGGTCTTGGATGATGAACTTCAGGCTTTGCTACTGCTTAGCTCATTGCCTAACAGTTGGGAGACATTGGTGATGTCTTTAAATAACTCCGCGCCAGACGAAAAGGTATCCATGGAACAGGTAACAAGCTGTCTCTTCAATGAGGAGACAAGGAGGAAGTCTCTGGGGCCTGCTCAATAAGAAGGCCTTATGACACATGATAAGGGGAGAAGAAAGAACAGAAAGGATGGAAAGGTCCGAGATAAATCAAGAGGCAAGTCGGTTGTCAGGAAAGATGTTGAATAGTGGAATTGTGGCAAGAAGGGACACTATAAACATGAATGTCACAAGAAGAAAGGTGACAAGAAGGGTAAAGGAAAAGAGAAGGAAGATGAATCGGATTCTACTGCGGTTGCCTCAGATAGTAACGTTGTTGTTATTCTTTCGGTAAATCACGATGTTTATTTCATGGCTTCAAGTCAGGACATCGACCAGGTGATAGACTCGGGAGCCTCGTTTCATGCGACTCCACACAGGGATTTCTTCACAAGCTACAAGTCAGGTGACCATGGGACAATGAAGATAGGAAATTCTGGTGTTTTGAAGATCATGGAGGTCGGTGAAATTTGTGTGAAGACCGATGTTGGCTGCACATTGGTTCTTAAAAATATAAGACACATTCCACACCTTCGCCTCAACTTAATGTCTACGAGAAGGTTGGATGATGATGGCTATGAAAGCCGGTTTGTTGGTGGGCGCTGGAAGCTCATCAAGGGTTCGATGATCACAACCAGAGGAAAGAAGTGTTGCACCTTTTACAAGGCAAATGTCAGTGTGTGCAAGGGTGGGTTGAACACAGCAGAAGATTCAGCTACTGACGTGTGGCACAGGCATCTTGGCCACATGAGTGAAAAATGGCTTCAGCTACTAGCGAAGAAGCGGCTCCTTCTGGACATGACAAGTATACCTCTCAAAACTTGTATTAACTGTTTATCTGGGAAACAACATAGAGTTTCTTTTGTTAAAACTGCTTCTCATATTAATAAATTACATGCATTAGATTTGGTTTACTCTGATGTTTGTGGTCCTATGAGGACAAAAACCTTGGGTAGGGCATTGTATTTTGTCACTTTTATAAATGATGCATCTAGGAGGGTTTGAGTTTATGCTTTGAAATCCAAAGATGAGGTCTTTGGTGTGTTTAATTGTTTCATGCTATGGTTGAGAGAGAGACAGGCAGATCATTGAAGTGTATCCACACTGACAATGGTGGTGAATACATTGGTGACTTCCATGAGTATTGCAAGTCACTGGGTATACGGCATAAACAGACGGTTCCCAAGATCCCCTAGCATAATGGTGTAGCTAAACGTATGAATCGCACAATTGTAGAGAGAATCAAATGCATGTTATCCCATGCAAAGTTGCTCAAGACGTTCTGGGGAGAAGCAATGCACACAGCGGTGTATTTGATAAACAGGTATCCATCAACCCCATTGAATGGAGAACTACCTGAGAAAGTGTGGACTAGACGTGATCCATTGTACAATCATCTCAGGGTGTTTAGATGTAGGGCATCCATTCACATACCGAAGGACGAGAGGTCCAAGCTCGATATGAAGATCAAGCAGTATATGTTCTTAGGGTACGGTGATGAAAAGTTCGGTTACAGGTTGTGGGATCCGACCGAGAAGAAGCTCTTCAGGAGCAGAGATGTGGTTTTCATTGAAAATCAGTGTATAGAAGACATTGAAAAGCCAGAGAAGACCCAACCCAGTTCAGGTGAACTGGAAGACATGGATCCGATTACTTCTCCCATGGTGCCTGATGGCAGGGGAGTACAGCAAGGTGCAGATGATGAGGGAGTCCTTACAGAAGATGGACCGGGGGAGCAGCCCCCACTTGATCCACTTGTTGAGCTACAGGTGAGGAGGACATCAAAGGACAGACATCCATCTAAGAAGTACTCGCCGCATGAGTACATTATGCTCACTGATGGGGGAGAGCCAGAAGACTATTCTGAGGCCCTAGCCGACGAGCATAAGGGGGAGTGGTTGAAAACTATGCAAGAGGACATGGAATCCTTGCATAAGAACCACACCTATGATATGGTGAAATTGCCTAAGGGCAAGAAAGCTCTGAACAACAAGTGGGTGTTCAGAAAGATGAATGAGTAGAAGAATTCACAGACAAGGTACAAGGCCAGACTTATGATGAAAGGGTTTGGTCAGAGGAAATGAATGGACTTCGAGGAGATATTCTCACCAGTGGTGAAGATGACATCCATACAGGTGTTGCTTGGGTTAGCGGCTATCATGGATCTGGAGATAGAACAGTTAGATGTCAAAACTGTCTTTCTCCATAGTGACCTGGAAGAAGAGATCTACATGCGCCAATCTGAGAAGTTCGAAGTCAACAACAAAGAGCATATGATGTGTAGGCTTAGGAAAAGCTTGTATGGGCTTAAACAAGCTCCTAGGCAATGGTACAAAAAGTTCGACTTGTTCATGTTAAAGCATCAATATAACAGAACGGAGTCGGACCACTGTGTATTAACTCGCAGGTTCTCAGATGGTGATTTCTCAGTTCTGCTATTGTAAGTTGATGACATGCTTATCATGGGAAAAGACATCAAGAAGATTGACAAACTGAAACAGGAGTTGGGCAAGTCGTTTGCGATGAAAGACTTGGACCCGGCAAAACAGATCCTAGGAATGGAGATAACCCGTGACAGAAGTAGCAGGAAGTTTTGGTTGTCACAAGAGCGGTATATTGAGAAAGTTCTAAAGCGGTTCAACATGAATGCAGCGAAGCCGGTCAGTACTCCACTGGATGGTTACTTTAAATTGAGCGATAAGCAGTGTCTCAAGGCGAAGGCAGAAGTGGAAGAGATGCGGAAGATACCCTACGTGTCAGCGGTAGAAAGTTTGATGTATGCTATGGTGTGTACGCGCCTAGACATAGCATATGCAGTTGATTTTATTAGCCGATTTTTTGCCAATCCTGGCAAAAAACATTTGGCAGTGGTGAAGTGGATACTACGGTATCTGAGAGGCTCATTTAGGTTGAGCCTATGCTATGGTGACGGAAAACTATGTTAGAAGGCTACACAGATGCAGATATGGTTGGTGACATAGACTCTAGAAAATCTACATCGGGGTTCATGTTCACGTTTGCAGGAGGAGTGGTCTCTTGGCAGAGCAAGCTACAAAAGGTCGTAGCATTGTCGACGATAGAGGCCGAGTACATTGCAGTCACAGAAGCATGCAAATATATGCTTTGGATGAAGAGATTCTTACAGGAACTCAATCTGAAGCAGGAGGAGCACGTGATCTATTGCGATGGCGAAAGTGCTATACACTTGAGCAAGAATCCAAGTCAACACGCCAAGTCGAAGCACATAGAGATTCACTATCACTGGATCAGGGATACTTTAGAACAGAAGGTGCTACAGCTTGAGAAGGTCCACATGGACGATAACGGGTCAGACTTGATGACCAAGCCTTTACTCAAGGGCAAGTTTGAAGTTTGTAGAAATCTGGCTTGTTTGAAGAAGATGAATTTCTCCTGAGTTAGAAAGGCAGAGATTTGATGGGGTCTTCCACCTCAGTCAAGAGAAGAGATGGTGCAGCTTGAGTGTGGTCGGGCGCCCGGACCAAATTCTGGTTGGGGACCGAAATTCACTCAGATGAGGAGTTTAGTCGCTGGACTGTTTTTACAACAGTTGGGCGTCCGGCAGTCTGTTGACCGGGAACCCAAAATTGGACAGTTTCTCTCAAAAAGGCCGCTGGACAATTTTTGGGTTGGGCGGGCGCCCGACGACCCTTTTGACCGGGCGCCCGACCCGACGCGGATTGCTTATACGCAGTTTCCTATTTGGATTCTAATTCCTCCGGTTTCCTATTTAAGAGGTTCCAAATCGTGATTAGGGTATCCCATTAAGGTGTTTTCACGTCCAAGGTAAGAAAGAGAGAAAAAGAGGAAGAGAGAGAGAGAGAGAGAGAGAGAGAGAGAGAGAGAGAGAGAGAGCTTGTAGAAGGGAGAAGTTGCTTGAAGAGGAGTTCTTCTGCGCAACCGTCGTCTCAGCGCTTCTACGTCCTCGCGATTTGTGAGATCCTCCTATTTTCATAGTTCTTTTGTTGTTTATCCATTCCTGTTTGGGTGAAGAAGGTTTGATCCAAGTGGTGTGTGCTTGTGGTCGATTGTAACGCTCTACTTCATAGTGGATTGTTGATCTGAACTAAGTCCAGTGGTTTTTACATCTTTCGAAGGTTTTCCACATAAAAACTCCTTGTGTCGTGTAGTTGTTGCTTTATTCTTGATTATTGCATTATCATATAGTGTATTGGGGGGCGAGATCCTAAAGCTTTTGTGAAACGCACCCAACATGGTAGACATGATTTTTATTTATTCTCATCAACATTTGAAACGGTTGGAAGTATTCACACAGCAACGTCGCCCAGAATGACTTTTAAACGCAGGCGCTAATTAAGTTTTAAATTCACGTCGGAATATGGTAGTGGAACAGAACTCAACAATATACAACTCCTTAGGATTTGTGTAAGAACCTAAGAGGACCCAGTGCCATTCTACCGCCAACCCACTCAAATTTTATTGTATTTATTTATTTATTTATTTATTTTTTTTTTTAAGAGAAGTTCAGTACATCGATCCGATTGGATGACAGGTTACCACATCCGGCTGATAACGTCCATCATTTCATGTGCACTAGGTTTGCCCTACCATGAGATTCACCTAGTGTGAAAACCCATCCTGTATATCCATCAGGTAGGCCACAATATGTTTCAACACGGTCTTGGGCATGGCATCGATTCTCAAGTGAGGGCGCGGCTAACATTACAGTGTGACTAATAGTGGGGGTACGTGTACTAAGGAAAGAAAAGAAAAGAAAAGACAAGAAAAGCCACAATATTGAAAACAAATGTCAAGCCATTCATAAATAGTACGTTCACGCTAAGTAGACGTCCACCTAAAAATAACTTCCAACCTATCACGTGCTTGAGACATCCACCCATTGAACAGGTTGGTCTGATCATGATGATCAATTATGAAAAATATTAGTGCCATCCACTCATTAGGTGGACTACACCATAGAAAATAATGTATAGCTGTTGATAAATAATAGAATACAAGTGTGGTCTACTTGATGAGTAAATGGATCTGATTTTTACATAAGCTGATCCTTATGGTGGGGGCAACAATTGCAATGGTTTGTTGTTGTGCAAAGATGACAACGTTGGAAATCCTTAGTTAGGTGGACGGCAACTTACTTGTCCAACAGTTGGGTGTGACAAATTCTCATTGACAAATAGGAAAAAAAAAAATACTACTCGTGGTCTGCTCAATGCTGAAAGAATAGATGGGGTTGATCTTGTCAAAGTTTGTCCTCACGATGGAACCATATTTATTATAGAGGGCCTCCGATTGTGTAGTGTAGCACACAGTCACACGGTTATGTGCTACTGGAATAGCTATGTGGGCCCAAACATGATGTATATATTTTATCTACAACATTCATCTATTTTGCCAGCTCATTTTAGGGCATGAGACCAAAAGTGAGGTAAATTCCAATCTTAGGTGGGCCACACCACAAGAGCAAGGGTGAATGAACACCCACAATTAAAAAGTTCCTAGTGCCCGCTGGAATGTTGATTTGCCATCCAACTTGCTAATTAGGCCACACCGGTCCAGCTAGCTGATGAATCTAGATCGTCTGAGGGTTTCTTGTTTGTCGATGACCTGATTGGTCCAACTTAACACTGACTTTGTCAGCATTGCTGTGTCAGTGTTGAGATGGACCAATCAGGTCATCGGTAAACAGAAAACCTTGTTAAAGCGGAGCAGATGATCCGGGTTCCTAGCTGATTAAGTCACTAAGACTTAGATGAAGGGAAAAGGTTCTGGATTAAAAAGCTCTTGAGGGCTATTAAAGTTCTGGATCAAGCTGATGCGTGTTTTCCCTTCATCCAAGTCCGTGTGACCTAATCAGCTAGTTGGACTTGCTTGATCTTATTAGCAAGTTGGATGGTGTGACCTAATTATGTCCACTGTTTCCTATGGTGTGGTCCACTTGAGATTTGGATCTGCCTCATTTTTTAGCTTATGCCTTAAAATGAGCTGGAAAAATGGATGGTCAGACAGCATAAAACACATATCATGATGGGGCAGAACTCACCTTAGTGGCTGCTGTGGGAGCGCAACCACGGCGATGTGTTGATGTATTGAGCATTGTGGGCCCAACATAATGTATATGTTTTATATCCATGCTGTCCATCCATTTTTTCCATTTATTTTATGGCATTTACTAAAAAATGAAGAAGATCCGCTGCTCAAGCGGACCACAACGTAGGAAACTGTAGAGAAATGACACCCACCATTGAAACCTAGTTAGGGCCCACTGTAATGTTTATTAGTCATCCAACTTGTTGGTAACGTCACTCAGACGTGGATGAAGGGAAAACACAAATATCAGCCTGATGCAAAACTTTGGTGGCCTCCAGAAGTTTTTAACGATAGGCGTTCAATAAGCACTGTTTCGTGTGATATGCCCACTTGAGCTTTGGAACTGCTTCATTTTTTGTGTTCATGCCCTAAATTGAAGGGGGGAAGTGGATGAACAGCGTGTATATAAAACACATAGCACCCAGCACATGGACACACCACCACTGGGAGTGGTGATGGCAACACCACCTGGTCTGCATCCAGTGTTGTGTGCTATTTTACGCAATCTGAGTCAATTAGGGAGGTTTGATGTCGAACGTTGGAACTTAGAAGTAGGGCTGGTCATGAGGCGAGAGAGCTTGAGAAACTCAGTTGACTCAACTTGAAAAAACTCGCCTTGACTCACCTCAACTCAGTGGAACAAGTCAAGCCAAGCTTCATTTAAGAGCTCGAGTCAGAAATCGAGTCAAGTTCGACCCCTGGGTCACTCGACTCGAAACTCGACTCGATTCGAGCTCGACTCGGCTTGACCTCGACTCAACTCGTTTCATATAGATATTTGTTAAAAAAAATCATAATCTTCTTATTTCTTAGTCCCCCCCCCACACACACAGTGGGAATCCCTCACACGTTGGGGGGTTTATTAATCCTATTATTTTGTTTAAGTAAGAACATATTCCTTGTTAAGCACACCTGATGGATTGAGTAATTTCAAGTAGAAAACATGGTAAGCACACAGTGGTTGTGTGTTTTACATGCTACACAAAATAGGTGCTACAGTGAGACCATACACCATACACATCTACGAAACAGGGGCTATGGTAAGACCAAACATCATATGCAGCTATTGATTGCAATTTTATGAGGGAGGTGGTGCATCTAATCCATGAATTCATCATGAAAATGGTCTACACAATAATCAGGGCAGTCCATTCATGTGGTGAGCTATGCATGTAATGTGTTAATCTATGATTTGAAAAATGTTACTAGTGGTCTGCATTCAATGTGTATGTGACCTAGCCAATGAAAAAAATCAATCAGAGCTAGGCCATTTAAATGGTGGGGTCCCACTTGTAGAAATATTATCCTCCCTACTTCATGTCTTACTTCTTGAACTTAACGTTGTTGACTTTTAATTTGTATTTTGTAGCAAAAAATATGATAAATTGAGGTGGGAGCAAACTCAACTCGACTCGAGGTAAGCTCGCCTCCACTCGATCCACTAGCTCGCCTTGAGCTCACCTCGAAAGTTTTAGCAAACAAGGCAAGCTCCAATGGTAAGCTTAAGGGTGAGCTCGAGCTCGAACTCGAGGAGAGCATGGATGAGTCAAGCCAAGCTTCGCCCACCTCGACTAGACTCGACTCGACTCGGCTCGATGTGCAACCCTACTTGGAAGTCATTATTTGATGTACTAGAAATGTGATCCAATCGGTTGGACTGGAGGTCTAACAAGGCGATGCTAAAAACAAATCTTTTTTTTATTATTATTTTAAAAAAGTAGAGCAGACTTTTTGCTCCAGTTTTGAGCCTTGATAGTCGGAAGCAAATTGCGTACGGAGTAACTTCGAACACAAACTCTGTGGGGCCCACAGTGATTTATGTATTTTATCCACTACGTCTATCCATCTTAACAGAAAATTTTAGGTATGGTGCCAAAAAATGAAGCATATCAAAATTTAAAGTGGACCACACCACAAGAAAAGTGTGAACTGAATGTCTACCATTGAAAAATTTTCGGAGGACACAGAAGTTTTGGATCAAGCTGATATTTGTGTTTTCCCTTCATCCATATCCATGTGATCTTATGAACAGGTTGAATGACAAATAATCATCAGTGTAGGGCTTGGGAAGGTTTCAACGATGGAAATCATTATTCCCATTATTTCTCGTGGCATGGTCCACTTGAGATTTGGACTTTCTTAAATTTTGGGCTCAACCACTAAAATGAGCTGGAAAAACATATGGACGGAATAAATAAAGCACATACATTCTAGGTGGGCCCAACTGAGTTTACTCCACACGATAAGAGGGTGTGGAGTTACCCCGCGGATTGCGTACTGAGTAAGGAGTAAACTCTATGGGGCCCACAATGATTTACGTATTTTATCCACTCCGTCCATCCATCTTAACAGAAAATTTTAGGTATGGTGCCAAAAAATGAAGCATATCAAAATCTAAAGTGGACCACATCATAAGAAAAGTGTGAACTGAATGTCTACCATTGAAAAATTCCCGAAGGACATAGAAGTTTTGGATCAAGCTTATATTTGTGTTTTCCCTTCATCCATATCCATGTGATCTTATGAACAGGTTAGATGACAAATAAACATCACTGTAGGGCTTGGGAAGGTTTCAACAGTGGAAATCATTAATTATTCCCACTGTTTCCCGTGGCATGGTCCACTTGAGATTTGGACATGCTTAAATTTTGGGCTCAACCACTAAAATGAGCTGGAAAAACATATGGACGAAATAGATAAAGCACATACATTCTAGGTGGGCCCAACTGAGTTTACTCCACACGATAAGATAACTCCGCACGCAATCCGGTTCCATAGCCGGAAGCGGATTGCGTACTGAGTAACTCCGCACGCTAGCGTGTAGAGTAAACTCTGTGGGGCCCACAGTGATTTACGTATTTTATCCACTCCATCCATCCATCTTAACAGAAAATTTTAGGTATGGTGCCAAAAAATGAAGCATATCAAAATCTAAAGTGGACCACACCACAAGAAAAGTGTGAACTGAATGTCTACCATTGAAAAATTCTCGGAGGAGGACACAGAAGTTTTGGATTAAGCTGATATTTGTGTTTTCCCTTCATCCATATCCATGTGATCTTATGAACAGGTTGAATGACAAATAAACATCACTGCAGGGCCTGGGAAGGTTTCAACGGTGGAAATCATTATTCCCACTGCTTCCCGTGGCATGGTCCACTTGAGATTTGGACATGCTTAAATTTTGGGCTCGACCACTAAAATGAGCTGGAAAAACATAGGGACGGAATAGGTAAACTACGCACGCAATCCAATTCCTTGATAGCCAGGTTGAAATTTTGCTACACCCAAGCCTTAGCTACGCTAGCTACACCGGGTGTAGCAATGATCCACCATGATGTATGTATTGTATCCACGCCGTCCATCCATTTGGTGAGATCAATTTAGGGCATGACACAAAAAATGAAGCAGATCCAAAGCTCAAGTGAACCCAGCACAGAAAATAGTGAGGATTGAATGCCAACCATTAAAAACTTCTTGGGGGCCAGTTGAGATTCGGATCTACCTCATTTTTGGTATAATGCCCTAAAATCATCTTGCCAAATGGATGGACGGCGTGGATACAACACATACATCATGGTGGGGTCATTGCTACACCCGGTGCAGCTAGCGTAGCTAACTCGTGGGTTTAGAAAAAAATTTCTCATGATAATTAATGGAAGATGATAAATAGGGCTGTCAACGGGTCGAATACGGGCCGGATCAGTGATGATCCGTATCCGATTTGATTAAGAATATATCAAACCTGAATCCTACCCGAATCCGATTCGGATCACAAGTATATGATCCGAACATGACCCGTTCAAATATTTTGAAATCCGTTTCTGATCCGATTATGATCCGACCCGATATCCGAGAGAGAGAGAGAGAGAGAGAGAGAGAGAGAGAGAGAGATGCTTTATTTATGAGGCATGGTTGCATGTGTGAGATTAAGGAGACGGCTGTTTTTTTTTTTTTTTAATCGGGTCGTTAATGAGCCGGATCAAGGTTGATCTGAATCCGACCCGAATATTAAACGGATCGTCTTTGGGTATCCGAATCTGACCCGATGATCCGATTATTGATCCGAATCCGATTAAATTGGAGCAGATCTGAATCGGATACGGATCATGATCCGTGCCGTTGACCGCCCTAATGATAAAGATGTTTCCATCGGGATGACGAAACTTTCTCATTTAAAAATAAAATAAAATAAATAAATAAAGTAGAAAGAGAGCGAGTAACACCTACCTGGGCCAGGAGTGGTTGGCATGGTTGGGGTGGGCGGCGACAAGTTGAAGGCGGTAGATTGATTTGGATTCTCGACCCTGAGTCGGAAGGCGATGAGAGCGTCCATTTGCCTGTTAAGAGAGTGGGCTTCATTCATCATCTCCTCTACCTTTGCCTTGTAGAATCGATTCACCTTGTTGAACTCCTCGTCTAGCCTCTTGAAAAAGATCACCTCGTTCTCACCTCCATCATCCGATGACATTAGGAACATGGTCTCGTATGATGATTCCGATCCCGATCCCTTCTCCTCTCCTTCCCCTCCTCTCTCCACCGCATTCACCAGTATCACCTGCTCCTCTACTGACTCCCCTTTCTCACTCCTCTGTTTGGCGCTGTACCTTCGGGTCAGGCCACTGAAGGCCCTGTACATTGTCATCTTCCTCTTCAACCCACCCTCTGGTGGAGCCGCGAGCGCTGGATTCTTTTGCTGCTTAAACTGGAGGATTTCTTTCAATATTCCCTTTAGCTTGTTGTAGTCCATGTAAGCTGTTTGCCACTCTGGCACCATCTGCGATGCAAATTCTTTCCCAAACTTCATCTTTTCGCTCTTCTCACCCACTCCCTAAACAAACAATCGCTTCAACAGACTAGAGACAGAGAGAGATAGGGAGAGAGGGATATATAATATAGAGAAAGAGACATGATTAAGACAGGCAGAGAGAGACGATTAAGACAGAGATAAGGGATAGAAGCAACAAGGATCATTCTAAGGCTTGATCCCAAAAATGAGGATGATCTAAATCTCAGGTGGACCATGCCAAAGGAAAACGATAATAATTGCAGGTCCACCATTAAAAACCTCCGACAGGCCACTGTAATGTTATCTGACATCCAACCTGGTAGAGGCTATCCAAAAGAGAAAAATAAGAAATAGATCGAATATTCAAACGTGGCGATCGGAAGGAAGATTTTATTAAAGAAAAAAAAAAAGGCTTCGACAGAAGGGAAAAAATTTGTTTGAAAAGAAGAATATGAGAAAAACAGACGCTACGGTGGTTTTACTGGAGGAAGGACGGGAGAAAAACGAAAATCCATGAGAATAACCAAAGTTACCATGGACAAAGCACCTAAGGAAATTAAAGAAAAGAAAAGAAAAGAAAGCACTCGGGTTGCCTATAGTGCCTCTCTGAATATCCCTGCAGGACTACGTGGCCCAAGATGTGGGGCCCACCATGATGTGTCCGTCTTATCCATGCCGTCCATCCATTTTTTTCAGGTCATTTTAGACCAATGTCAAAAAATGAGACCGATACAAAGCTCAATTGGACCACTCCACAGGAACGGTGAGGATAATGATGCCCACCGCCGTTGAAACCTTCCTAGGGACCAATTTATTTATCATCCCATCTGTTCATAAGGAAACACAGGGCGAAAGCCTTGCGCAGGAAGTTCCTGCGCTGGGAACCAAGGTGGGTCTACAGTGATGTTGTTTGATAAATCCACCCCGTCCATCCGTTTCGGGAGATCATTTCAGGAATGAGAAAAAAAATGAACCGGATCCAAGAATTAAGTGGGCCGAAAACGTGAGGATTGAACGTCCACAGTTGAAATATTTGTGGAGCCACAGGAGTTTCGAATCAGGATAATATTTTTGTTTCCAGTTCATCCCAGTAGTAGTGACGTTATGAACGGTATAGATGTCATATAAACATCACTGTGGACCCAGGGAGGTTTCAATGGTAGTAATTTACCTACCCACCTTTTCCTTTAGTGAGACCCACTTGAGTCTTGGATTCAGTTCATTTTTGTCTTCATGTCCTAAAATGAGCTCCCAAAACGGATGGACGGGGTGGATTTATCAAAAAACATCACTGTGGACCCCACTGTGAACTTCCTGCGCAAGGCTTTCGCAGGAAATCCGCGCCCGTGATGATGCCGTAATCCGCGCCCAAAAGGATGATGATGCCGTACTCACGGGTCAGTGCTGGCTGGACGCGGACTGCCTGATGATGCCGTACTCACGGGTCAGTGCTGGCTGGACGCGGACTGCGGCTTTCGCAGGGGAGCGAATTAGGTGTTCCCCTGGTAATACCTTAGTGGGTGTTACCCCTACTGTGAGGGGCCTACCTTGATGTATTTTTTGTATATCCATGCCGTCCATCTGTTGTCACTCCTAATTCTAGGACGAGATCCAAAATTATAAGAAGATCCAAATCTCAGTGGACCATACCAATAGAAAGAGTGATTTATAATCATTAAAAGCACTTTGCGGGCCACAAAAGTTTTAGATCAATCTGATATTTAAATTTTCCCTTCATCCACACCTTCATGACATTATGAAGAGCTTGGATTGCAAATAAACATTACCAAAACCTTACAATGGGTTCTTTGGAATTTTTAATGGTGGGCTCTCAATCAGCACTGTTTCCAGTGGTATGGTCCACTTGAGATTTAGATTTCCATAATTTTTTGAATACCATCCTAAAACGGGCGGGAGAAACAGATGGACGGCGTGCATATACAAAATACTATCTATGCAAGCCACACGGTGGGGGTAACACCCACTAAGCTGTTACCGGGGTAACACCTAATTCGCTAGGTTTCGCTACCTTTCCAGGCATTTCCTGCGCTCGGAATCTAGGTGGGGCCCACCGTGGTGTTTGTGAGAAATCTACGCCGTCCAACCGTTTTTTGAGATAATTTTAGGCGTTGTGACAAAAAATGAACGGGATCCAAGACTCAAGTGGGCCGAAAACATGACGATTGAATTCCTACAGTTGAAATATTCGTGGGGCTACAGAAGTTTTGAATCAGGATAATATTTGTGTTTTCAGTTCATCTCAGTAGGAATGACATTATGAACGGTATGGATGGCATATAAACATCACTGTGGACCCCATAGAGGTTTCAACGGTAGGAATTTCCCTACCCACCTTTTGCTTCAGTACGGCCCACTTGAGTCTTGGATCCCATTCATTTTTTTGTCGCAACACTTAAAATGATCTCACAAAACGGTTGGACGGTGTAGATTTTTAACAAACATTACGGTGGGCCCCACCTAGATTCCGAGCGCAGCAGATCCGTGCGAAAGGCTTTCGCAGGCAAACCGCGTCCGGTGAGACCCAGATCCACCGAGGTGGGTGGGACCCCTGATGGTGGGGCTCACAGTGATGTATGCGTATTAAATCTACACCGTCCAACTATTTTGAGAGATCATTTTAGGGTATGATCCCAAAAATGAAGCGGACTCAAATCTTATGTGCACCACACCACACATATAGTTGTGATTGAATCTCTACCATTAAAAAATTCATGGATTCCACCAGAATGTTTACTTGCCATCCAACCTGTTGATAAGGTCACAAACACCTAGATGAAGAGATCACATAAATATTATCTTGATCCAAAACTTTTTTTGACCCACAGGAAGTTTTTAGTGGTCAATCACCACTGTTTCCTGTACTATGGCCCATCTGGGATTCGGAAATGCTTCTGTTTTTGGATAACGCCCTAAAATTTACTTTCAATAGGGATGGACGACATCGATGTAGTCACATACATCACAGGGGGCCCACGGTCAGGGGTCCCACCCACCTCGGTGGATCCGCGATCTGCTCCCATACGGGGTCTCACTTAATCCGATCCCATATGGTATGGTTCAGGAAACTTAATTTTAATGGAGTACACTGTTAATGAGATTTTGGCTGTTCATCCATTTTACTAGCTCATTTAAGGTGGAACAAAAAAAAAAAACTACATTTTAAGTTTAAATGGACCACACCACAGGAAATGAGGGAAATTGAACACCTAGGGCCACAAAAGTTTTAGATCAAGCTGATATCGTGTTTTCCTTAATCCGTGTGCACGTGACCTTATGAGCAGGTTGGATGGCAAATAAACATCACAGTCGGCCGTAAGGAAGTTCCAATTGTGGGCCTTATTATCATTGCTACTTCCCGTGGTGTGGTCCAGTACTTAAGCCTTCTCTTTGACTCAATTTTGAGCTTGCACCCTAAAATGATATCAAAATGGATGGATGGTGTGGATAAAACCATGCATCATGGTGGGCCCCACAGAGTCTGGTCGCCGGGATATAGGTGGTGTTGGAATCACCACCCAATCAGCTTCCAACATAAGCCATATCCATCAAGTAGGGCTGAGTAGATGGATTGACCGGATTAATACACACGCGTACGGGAGAAATGTGTTGCGCAGCACGCCAACAACGTCGGTAAACCGAGATCCAATCTCCGGTCTCACCCACAAACGATAAACAGGAAGAAAATAATAACTAGAAGTAGAATCACACAAACCAACAATCCACGAGACATAATTTTACATGGAAAAACCCCAACAAGGGTAAAAAACCACGAGTGCAAACTTCACTATGAAGAAGAACAAAGTTATAAGCAATACACTTACCTTCTCCTATGCTCCCATGCACAGAGATGGCCCTTTTGCTAATCCTCTCGCCTTTTTCTCACCTTGGACGTATAGAAGCCCTAATCCCCTTTCCTAATCCCGGTTTACACCCCTTTATATAGTAAACCCCGCAATTAAAACACTAAATATGAAACCCGCACTTTAAGTCCGCGGTCAATCGGGCACCCGGTCATAACTGGGTCGGGCACCCGGCCATTACAAAAATCGTCCAGCAACAAAAAAACATAAAACAGTGTACGGCCGTTCACAAAACAGTCCAGTGGCTTATGGTCCAAACCACATGAATATCGGGCGCCCGGTCCACAGACCGTCCGTGCGCCCGACCATGCAACGGTGTGAATGGTCTCCACACTTAACAAGCTCCCACTTAGAGACAATCACCACATGATCCTTCGTCTTCTACATCCGGAGTGCACCACCTCCCAGTCTTCAAGCCTGAAGACCAATTAAAGCTGAACAGAGCTTCTGCTTCTCCCGTGTGACCGCCTTGGTCAACATATCTGCAGGATTCTCACTTGTATGAATCTTCTCCAAAGCAATCGATTCATCTTCCAGTAACGAACGTATGAAGTGATATCTGATTTCAATATGCTTGGTCTTCGAATGAAAGGCTGAATTCTTAGCCAAGTGTATTGCACTCTGACTGTCATTATACAACTTGCAATCTACTTGCTTCTTCCCTAACTCTTCCATAAAACCTTGCATCCATACCATCTCCTTGCACGCTTCTGTAGCTGCAACATATTCTGCTTCCGTTGTACTGATGGAAACTATCTTCTGTAACTGAGAAATCCAACTGACTGCAGCACTACCCAGGGTAAAGACATACCCTGTAGTGCTTCTTTTGCTGTCGATATCCCCTACCAAATCTGAGTCGACGTAGCCTTATAGCTTGATTTCCGATCCTCCATAACACAGCCCTACATCCACAGTACATACCAGGTATCTGAGGATCCACTTCATAGCTAAACCATTGTTCCTTCTCGGGGTTGTTCATGTACCTGCTAACAACTCCCACTGCTTGAGCAATATCTGGCCTTGTGCTAACCATAGCATACATGAGGCTCCTTATAGCTAAGGCATAAGGGACTTTAGCCATGTAGTCCCGTTCCTCCTGAGTTTTAGCTCCTTCCTCCTTAGAAAGCTTGAAGTGATTGGCTAATGGAGTGCTAACTGATTTAGCACCTCCCATGCTGAATCGATCAAGTACCTTGGCTATGTACTCTGCCTGTGACAAAACTAGCTTCTTGTTTTTTCTGTCACGCTTTATCCTCATGCCTAGGATTTGTTTTGCAGCTCCTAAATCCTTCATGGCAAACTCTCTAGACAGTTGTCTTTTGATATTTGAGATGTCCTTCATGCTTGATCCGGCCACAAGCATATCATCAACGTACAGAAGAAGGATGACGTACGACGTATCAAACTTCTTCAAGTAGCAACAGTGGTCTGCATGATATCTCCTGTACCCGTTTCCTTACATGAAACTGTTGAACTTCTTGTACCACTGCCTTGGGGCCTACTTCAGGCCATATAGACTCTTCTTCAGTCTACACACCTTGTTTTCCTTTCCTAGTGTCATGTATCCTGTCGGCTGTTGCATGTATATCTCTTCTTCAAGGTCTCCATGAAGAAAGGTTGTCTTAACATCTAGCTGCTCTAAATGTAAGTCCTCTGTAGCCACTATACTCAAGACCATGCGAATCGTAGACATTTTCACCACATGTGAAAATATTTCTGTGAAATCGATACCTGCCTTCTGTTGGAACCTTTTCACAACCAGTCTAGCCTTGTACCGTTTCGAACCATCGTGCTCATCCTTCAGTCTGTAAACCCACTTATTATAAAGAGCTTTCTTACCCTTAGGTAAAGTGACTAGCTCCCACGTACGATTAGACTCAAGAGAGTCCATCTCATCTTCCATGGCTTGCTCCCACTTAACCCGCATATCTGACCGTAACGCCTCTTTAAAACACTCTGGCTCACCATTATCTATCAGCAGTAGATAATGTAAGGAGGGTGAGTATCGGACCTTGGGTCTCCTCTCCCGAGTAGACCTCCTCACTACCGGTGTCTGTGGCTTTGCCTCATCATGCTCCTGTGCATGCTCATCCTGTAGCACTGTAACACCCATGTCCAGTAACTCTTCCAACTCTACGAATTCCTTCTCATCGGCCTTGTTCTGCTTTTGCTGCACACTATCCTTATGCATCACTTTTTCATTGAAGACTACGTCATTGCTTCTTATAATTTTTCTGTTCTCTGTATCCCAAAACCGGTAGCCAAAATTATTTTGCCCGTAGCCTATAAACGTGCACCTTTTGGCCTTCGCATCCAACTTGTTTCTGTGCTCTGCATCAATGTGAACATAAGAAGTGCAACCAAATACTATGAGATGTGCAAGGTTCACCTCTTTTCCAATCCACGTTTCTTCTGGTAGCCCACCATCCAATGGTGCTGAGGGACTTCTATTGATGAGATATAGGGCAGTATTCACAGCATGCACCTAAAAGGTCTTGGGCAACCCTACATATAGCCTCATGCTCCTAGCGCACTCAAGGATAGTCCTGTTAATGCGCTCAGCCACACCGTTCTGCTGTGGTGTCCCTGGAATCGTTTTCTGATGTTTGATTCTATTTGCTGCACAACACTCGTCAAATCTCTTATCACAATATTCTCTTACATTATCCGATCTAAGACACTTCACAGTTTTACCAGTCTCATTTTCTACCATAACCTTCAACTTCTTAAATACATCGAATACATCTGATTTGTGTTTTAAGAAGTAGACCCATAGTTTTCTACTAGCATCATCAATAAAAAAATAAAGTAACGTGAGCCACCAAGAGATGATACCTGTACCGGTCCCCACACATCATTGTGTACAATCTCCAATAGATGTGTCTTTAGAGCGCGTCCAATCTTCTTGAAGCTAACTCTCTTCTGCTTGTCATACACGCAATCCTCGCAGAATTCTAGATCGATTGCCTTCAACCCTAGTAGCTTCCCCTTTGACAATAACACTTTCATCCCTTTCTCACTCATATGTCCCAACCTCTGATGCCATAACTGCCCATTCACTCCAGTTGATGCGATTGCGAGTGAACTATATGATCCGGAAGTCACGTACAAGGTACCTTCCTTCTTGCCTCGAGATATAACCAAGGCACCTTTTATGAGCTTCCATGCATCGCTCGTGAATGTCGTCACATATCCGGTATCGGTCAACTGCTTCATTGAGATCAAATTCCGTCTCAAACTTGGTACATGTCTAACATCATTTAGCTTCAAGACTGTTCCGTCTTTCTGACTTAGGTGAACGCCTCCCTTGCCAACAATACTGCATGCCTCATCATCACCCAGGTAGACTCTTCCAAAGTTACCTGACACATAATCACAAAGAACTTCTTTTGATGAAGTGGCATGGAATGAAGCACCTGAGTCTATAACCCAAGACTCATTACACGCATCAAGAAACAAGATCAACGCCTTTGTGTCACTCTCCTCAGATAGATTCATTGAATCCTTCCCACCTTGAAAGCTTCCTTCTTGTTTCTTAAGCGCCCTGCAATCACGCTTCATGTATCCCTTCTTCCCACAATGCCAACACCCGTTCTTGTCTTTCGGTCCCTTGGACTTATTCTTCGACTTAGAACGCGCATGTTTATTGCTACCTTTGTTTGAAGATCTTCCTCTTCCTTCAAAGTTTAGAATATTCCCTAAATCCCCTGAAGCACCCGATGCCTTCCTTCTAGATTCTTCGCTTAGAATTAGACCGGCCACATCATCGAATTTCAACTTCGTAGACCCTGAGGAATTGCTCACGGCAATCACCAAACCATCCTAACTGTCTGGCAAACTAGATAAGATCAATAGTGCCCTGACCTCATCATCAAAAGTGATGCCAACGGATTCCAATTGGCTCGTGACTATATTGAATTCTTTTAGATGTTCAGCCACACCCCCACCATTTGACATCTTCATGTTGAATAGCCGTTTCATGAGATGAACCTTGTTGGACGCCGAGGGTTTCTCATACATCGTAGCCAAAGCCTGCATCAATTCTTTTATGGTCTTTACTTTGGATATATTGAAGGCGACGCTCTTAGACAAAGAGAGTCGGATCGTTCCTAAAGCCTTCCGATCCACTAAAGCCCATTCATCATCTGTCATCTTCTCTGGTTTCTTCTCTTTTCCTCCTAGAGGAATTAGGGGTCATTCTAATACAGATAATCATCCATTTGCATCTTCCAAAAAGCAAAGTTTGAACAATCAAACTTCTCAATTCTAGTTTTCTCATCTTCCGTCATCACTCCCACTTGAACTAAACCAATAGCTCTGATACCAATTGTTGCGCAGCACGCCAACAACGTCGGTGAACCGAGATCCAATCTCCGGTCTCACTCACAAACGATAAACAGGAAGAAAATAATAACTAGAAGTAGAATCACACAAACCAACAATCCACAAGACAAAATTTTACGTGGAAAAACCCTAACAAGGGTAAAAAACCACGAGTGCAAACTTCACTATGAAGAAGAACGAAGTTACAAGCAATACACTTACCTTCTCCTATGCTCCCATGCACAGAGATGACCCTTTCGTTAATCCTCTTGCCTTTTTCTCACCTTGGACGTATAGAAGCCATAATCCCCTTTCCTAATCCCGGTTTACACCCCTTTATATAGTAAACCCTGCAATTAGAACACTAAATAGGAAACCCGCACTTTAAGTCCGCGGCTGGTCGGGCGCCCGGTCATAATTGGGTCGGGCCCCGGCCATTACAAAAATCGTCCAGCAACAAAAAAAAATCATAAAACAGTATATTATCGGGCGCCCGGCCGTTCACAAAACAGTCCAATGGCTTATGGTCTAAACCACATGAATATCGGGTGCCCGGTCCACAAACCGTTCGGGCGCCCGACCATACAAAGGTGTGAATGGTCTCTACACTTAACAAAATGGGATTCTTATCAAATTCTTGTTCTTCCGGCTCCACCATGTTGTCTCCCTTGGCTTAGGGAGTGTTTGAATTTTGTGAAGATGGTGAAAATCTAAGGGAGTCAGTCCTTATTAACTCAGTTTTGTAGGATATTTTTCTGGAGAAAAGAATGCTGGGTACTTCGCCGTTAAACTACAGTGGCTACGGTGAGAATTCGAGGGTAATCCATCATGAATTTTGCTCACCTCTCGAGGCCTGTGAAATGATGTTATTGGAGAGAGCATGGTTTGCGGGAGCACGAATCCTTCATAGTTCATTCTTTTAGTGTCTATAAAACGAGCTGGAAAGAACTGTTCGGACCAGCCACGCTCTCCACAAATAGGGATATGAGATCACGTTTCCATAATGCCATCATCTCCTCCCCTTCATCCATGATCTTGATGTTACACTCATTGTTTTCTTCTTCTTCTTCTTCTTCTTCGCAGGTGAGTGAAAATGGATATCATTGTAAGCAGAAGGATTTCTACCCTATGCGACAGCCTCAATCAAAAGCTCTCAAAACAGGTCATGTTCCATCTTCAAATCTTGTGTGTATGAAGATGCTATCGACGATGATAGTAGATATCAAACTCCATGTGGTTGTTACTAACTCCCGATATCAACTCTCCCTATGTTGATGCCTATCCCGCAGGTTGTCACAGTTGTCGGTGATTTCTCTCACCTGTCTCGCCAACCTTTTCACTCACTATCGGTGGCAACCACAAGACCAGGTATGTCACCCTTTGATAGTCGAAATACCAGTTTTCATGCATGGTGGTGTTGTAACCTGGTAACTTAGTTGCACGTGTGAGAGATCCAGGCTGCATATCATGCCAAGTGCCTTTCGCAGGATTCTGCACGATAGATCCAGGTTGTCACTGTTGCGCGGCTTGGTGCTCTGTCGCCCCCACCATGATGTATGTGTGTGTGGACCCTCGCCGTTCCACGCTCCCGGACATTCTCCCTTTCCTTTTCGGAAAAAGAAGAGGGGGGTGCGTGCGCGCGAATCGCCGTTTATGCCACTGGCTTGCCTCATTCTCGAGGGCTTTGTTCGATTGTTGTGTTAAGCTGGATGTGTTTGTATAAGACCAGAGTCGCCACTAGCCAATTACTTCGAATCTACAGTCGGTTAGACCCCGTAGAAACGTTAGAGAAGGGAATCCGAAGATTTCTTCCTCTAAAATGACTCCGTTTGGTCTGCGGCCAGAGATTCGAGGTAAGGGATCACGATTACAGGGTGGGAAGAGGTTAATGTAACGCCCCGGATTTTTGCGACCCGAGTTCTAGACTCGTGTATCGAAAACCCGGGCGTAGCCTATGAAAAAACCCACATTTCAGTCCATTTTCAACTGTCATTCCAAGAAGGGTATTCACCGCGGAAGAAAACAAACTATGCATATAGGAAAGATACAACAAATATCGCAGAGTGGTGCCTATAAGGCTTATACAAATCGAATATCTCGAATTTAATTCAGAATACACTAATAAATAATTACAATTATATACAAAATTTAAAGTAGCAACTATTAAACACGGCTCTTTGATCCATGACATCAGTATAACTTGAGCATCCTGCTCCATTCCAGTATAAGCTGCACATTATTCAAATCACCTGCACCAACTATACAGTTGAAATATAACAGCATGAGTGGCCAGCTCAGTGTGAGGTCCTCTCAAGATTACACACTAACACATTAATCAAGAATAATAAAAAAATGTACAAAACATCCATGATGCAATCTTTCTTAAATGCATGAATGCATGCACATGTCCCTCAGCCTGGGGATGCACATCCAGCTGGAAAATGTGTTCTGGAAGTCCCTAAGGACACACATCAACCCCACAATGCAAATCCATCAATTGGTGATCCGGAAGTCACTAAGGACACACATCGGCCTCACCCAGTGGTCTGGAAGTCACTAAGGACACACATCAACCCCACAATAACACGAGTGGTCATCACCAGCGAAAATACCAAATGTACGTGCTCTTAGTGAATGACACACTCTATGGTGTCTAGAGCCAGCGAAAATACCTCGAGGGTACGTGCTCTCAGCAACCAGACCACCCGACGGTAATATGGCTCGTCACCACACGTCCCGTCTGTGCCATGATATGTATGATTAAACCAACCATTATTATTCCAATTTACAACCAAACCAATTATGACATTCCCTTACAACTAGTGGCCTTTCATCACAATAATTCTCCAAAATATTTCCACACGAGTCCATCTAGGGACATAATTAATAATTTATCTCACAGGACCATTAGTCCATCAAGTCCATCGGGAATCCCAACAACTCATCTCAATAGGACATTCAGCCCAACAAGTCCATATAAGGACGTCATCAAAAATATTTCCATACTAGTCCAGCTAGGGGCATAATCAAGATCTCATCTCATTTAACATTTAGTTCAACACTTCCATTTAAGGACATCATCAGGAATCTTTCCAATAAATCGCTTCCAAAGGCCACCAGTTTAAGGTCCCATCAAATATAGGTGATCGGAACCATTCAAATTCATATTCCACTTTCATATTCCAAACATGAAGAATGAAAATGACAATTCCAAAATTCGTAAATAATTCACAGTTATAAAGAAATTCACGTATAACAAGATTAAATATATGATTTATGACAAAATCAAACAATAGAGGTAATCATGAGACAGAGTAAAATTTTCAGTCATATATAAATAAAACTAGTACTTGATTAACATGAAGGCGGAAAGCTCAAGGGGAGGAATCATCACCTTAAGAATCGAAGCATCTTTCAATGTTGCTTGAAACATGTACACGCTTGCTAGAATTCGACCCTACCATATTTTAAACCATTCATGCGGTTAGATTGTCATGTCCATAATTTACACGGTTAATATCAAACCTATGGTGGTGGCTCTAAATTCAAGTTTTATGTTTTAAATGACCTATTTAATAATTTAGGAAGGTGGTGGATTCCATGGATGGACAACGCGGTCATTCGAACACGCACACTAAGGTGGTCTCAAGGCCATCCTGCACATAACATGCTAGGGTCCATTCATTTGGATGGTTTGGATCAAGCACAAAATTAAGGCGGTCCTAATCGATGGGCAACATACATATCATACCATAGTGGCCAATGGCTGACGTGGATAGAACACATGCATAACAAGGCGGACCCGTGGTTGGGGATAACCGCACAAAGGTGTGGGGAAGCCACATAAATCAATGGGCCCCAACAGTTTGGGATCAACCCGATATTTGTGTTTTCCCACTAATCAAGTGAGATGGCAACCAAACACCATGGTGGGGCCCGCACACCACACGTGTGGAACCCTACCCATGGTTGGGTGACTTATGAATAGGAAGAATGGCAAATAAACATAAAAGATGGGTCCTGTAAAGTTTCCAATGGTAGGCGTTCAACCACCCTTATTTTCTACGTGTGGCCCACCCAAAACTGGGCCCCACGCCCCGGCCAAGGTGGACAATAATGTATACAACACATCTATCAAGGTGGGAGCCTAAAATGGGCCTCATGGCCTTTGGTTGGATGGAAAAATAAACAACATAGTAGCCTTAAGAGGAGTTTCAATGGTGGGCATCAATGGCCACCGCTTCCTACGGTGTGGTCCACTTGAGGTTTGTATTTACCTCATTATGCTGGCCCACGGCTCTAAAATAATATGAAAAAATAAATGGTCGGCATAGATAAAACAGATACATCGTGGTGGGACCCACAGAGCGTGGCACCCAAATGGGCCCCAAGAGTTTTGAATCAAACTGATATTTTTGTTTTCTCCTCTTCCACACGTGTGTGGAATAATGAACAGGTTGGATCTCAAATAAACATCATGGTGGGCCGTAGGAAGGTCCAACGGCCTGTCACTGTCCTCACTGCTTTCTTTCAAGTGGGGTCCACTTGAGATGTGGATCTGGCTCATTCTTCAGATCATGCCCTAAAATGATCTCCCCAAATGGATCAACGGTGGGGATATAACACGTACAAAACGGTGGCGCCCATGGGAGTTGGTGACATCACTGTAGCATGGAGATAGCTACTCACCTGATAGTGCTCCCAGCGCCAGAGACGCTGGGAGCCTTGCCCTCTTTTTCTTTTTCTTTTTTTTTTCTTTTATTATTATTTTTTTATTTCATTGGTTTTGATCGAGTGGAGCCCACATAAGGGTGATCCACTCCGTTCATTAAATTCCCCAGCTCATGGGGGACCCGAAGAGCCCCATATTGGGCATATTACGTGGGCTACAAATACCAAGGTGAGCCGAGGAAAGCTCAGCAGTAGACATCATTCTCCCCACTGTTTCATGTGATGCGGTCCATTTAAGATTTGGATCTGTATCAGAATTGGGCCCTGGCCCTAAATTGATTTGGGAAAACAGATGGACGGCATGGATTAGACGCAAACATCAAGGTGGGTCCCACGAGTGGGGACCCATTCAAACCGTCCAGGTGACGCTGGACAGTTCCAGCGTTCTGACGCTGTGAAAGTCCAGCGTCTAGAAGCTGGTTTCTTTTTTTTTTCTTTTTTATTTTTCTTTCTGTTTATATCAAGTGGGGCCCACATGGGTATGATCCAATCTGTTCATCAGGTTTCCCATCTCATGGGGAGCCCATAGAGTCCAATATTGGACTGGTGATTCCGTCTACAAACATTACGGTGGGCCACGGAAGTTTCAATAGTGGACATCGTTATCTCCACTGTTTTCTATGGTGTGGTCCACCCGAGATCTGGATCTACTTCATTTTTGGTGTACAGCCTTAAAATGGGCTGGAGAAACAGATGGACGGCGTGGATCAATTACATGCATCAAGGTGGGTCCCACGAGTGGGTCCCCATGCTAACGCCCAAATTGGGCTAGGCGCTGCTGGGCAGCAACGTCCTCTGGACATTGTCTGTCCAGCGGCCTCTTCTTCTCCCCCTCTTTTTATTATTATTATTATTATTATTATAGTTATGTGGGGCCTATTCATGGATGATCCAGCCCATCCATCTCATTGCCTAGCACAACGTGGGCCCAGAGAAAGAAAATGAAAGGTAAACAAGAAAAAGGGGGGAAGTTTGCACTCACCTTGGTATCCTTGATCAAAGATCGATCTTGACGGTTAAAGTGAATGAATGGTTGAGATGGAGGGGAGGTTGATGAAGATGGCCCACTCCTCCCTCTCCCTCTCTCTCTCTCTCTCTCTCTCTCTCTCTCTCTCTCACACACACACACACACACACACACACACACACACACACACTTAGGAAGGGCGTGGATGACATATGAATGAAGAAGAAATGAAGGATGAAGGGGGGAGAGATCGTTCCCCCCACCCATGCATCTTATAATCTTTATTATTATATTATTATTATTATTATTATTATTATTATTATTATTTTAATGAAGGGATGGTAGAGGACGTGGGGGGCATGGGAGAGGAATGGGGTGTCATCATGACACTCCATCATTACACATTTCTCTCTTTTATTATTTATTTAATTTTTATTAATTTATTAATTTTTTATTTTTTTATTTTGTGTAATAACTAAGTGTAATAATTACAAGGGAGGGAAAATGATTACTTGGGAGACCGTGTAGTGGGCCCCACATTGGGTGGCCCCATACGAGTGTGTACAACCACATTTTTTTGGGTGTTTTGATTAAATGTCTATATATTTGCGCTCGGGTATCAGATCGATGCACTGTTTTCGCCGTTGCGATCGCGAGGACGACGCGGTCAATATGACAAAGGTTTCGGGATCTCAGGACTTCAGTCATTTGGGTGCGAACTACGCACTGCCAGTCCGGGGCACCAGGAGTCGCGCACAAGTTAACGAAAGAGTCACGAAAGGGCATTACACATACACATATACTTTGAATTCTCGTGGTAACACCCGAGTACAGAAAAGTACGGGGTGTTACAGTTAAGCACCCCACATACTGCCCGTACCGAAGTACGGTCTCTACTTCACAGAATCGAACTAATACTTGAAAGTTTGGTTTAATCCTCATACATTCTCATGGATGACATGATGCATGAATGCAAGTCTGAACAGTAAGAGTTTCTGATGGGCAGGTTTCCATTAATAGGCAAGCCCAGAGCATACGCTCGAATCGACAGGTGCTTTATGCGAGATGCATGCTGTGTGTTTGAATAATCAAAGTGCTTGTAGTGACATGTACATGAATGCAGGTCTGAACAATAAGAGTTTCTGATGGGCAGGTTTCCATTAACAGGCAAGCCCAGAGCATACGCTCGAACTGACAGGTGCTTTATGCGGGATGTATGCTGTGTATTTGAATAATCAAAGTGCTTGTAGTGAAGCAGGGGGGTTGGAAGAAAAGTAAATGTTGCACTTATGCTAAATGCGAATGAGATGATGCTGGTAAAGAGTAGCTAGATGAACAGAGGTGTCGCAAGGGTTTGGTTCGAGTTCTGGATTAAGACTTGGGTGGCTTGGGAGACTTAGACCAGGGCTAGGCTCTATTCACTCGGGCTCTCCTTGGTGGAAAAGTGGGCTAAAGGGATGGAGAGAAGCTCGGAATGAATGGGATCTCACTGGGCTTGAAGGCTTGTTAAATGAGAAGGGGAGGGGGGTATTTATAGCAACGGGGAGTGATAGAACCCGTAAATAAGTTTGGGCGGCTCTCAGGGGGCCACCTGTACAGCCATTCTGCTTCGGGTTCGGAGTGTACGACCTTCGAACCTGAAGCAAAAATTTTTTTAGGTCTGGGTTCGGACTTGCTCCGAGGCTGCGGTCTGGAACTCGGTGAGTTGACTGGGTTTAAGAGATGGGTTGACACGGTAAGTTGACTCGATGGGTTGACTCAGCGGGTTGACTCGGTGATTTGACTCAGCAGGTTGACTCGCCGAGTTTGACTTTTTTTAGAATTTTTTGATTGTCTTTTCTTATGGGTGGTTTTTCGAGCTGATGTTTAGGGGTGAGTTGACTGGGTTCAAGCTTGAGCTGGGCTATGGATTGGGGCTTATAAGGGTGAGTTTGGCTGGGTTTGGACATGGGATTTGGGGGTATGATCCTCCATTCATTTAACTATCTCTACCAACATTGTAGCCGAAGGTGGGGTGTCTACAGTATGTTATCCACACCGCCCATCCATTTTTACAGATCATTTTAGGGGTTGAACCCAAAAAAATGAATGAGATCTAAAACTCATGTGGACCACACCATGGTTTTACAGTTGTGATTGAAAGGAATCGGATTGTGTCCTGAGTTACTCAAAAAGCTCTTATCGTACTGAGTTAACTCATTTTTGCCCACTGAAAATGAATGTGGTTTATCTACACCATCCAACCATTTTTCCATATCATTTAAGTGGTTGAAACCAAAAGAGTAGCATATCCAAAACTCAGGTGGACCATACCATAGGAAACAATGGGTGTTGGATTTCCACCGTTGAAACGATTTTAAGGCCCACAATGATCTTTATTTGTCATCCAACCTGTTTAGAAGATCACGCAGACCTTGATGCAATAAAAAAACAACTATATTGTCATCCAAAACTTCTGCGGTCCCCAAGAATGTATCAACGGTACAAGTTCAATGGATGGTTTTTCTTTACTGTTGTCCACTTAAGCTTTTTATAATCTTCATTTTTTGTCTTAAGCAATAAAGTGATCTATTAATATGGATGAACGGAGTGGATAAAACACACTGTGATGTATGTTCTTTACATCCACACCATAGATGGGCACAGTTTGGGTGGATCCCTAACCATAGGACTCACCGTGATGTATGTTCTTTACATCCACACCATCCACCCATTTTGACAGCTCATTTTAGGGCATTGCCCTAAAAATGAAGCAGATCCAAATCTTAAGAGACCATATCACGATAAAATTCATGACTAAATCCTCACCATTAAAAACTTCATGGGGGGCATCAGAATGTTGATCCAAGATGGTGTAGCCCTAAAATACGTTTTCAAAACAGATGGATGGACTGGATATAAGGAACATACATCACAGTGGACCCCACATTGAGGGATCCACCCACCTCGGTGGATCAGGGGATCCACTGAAACCACGCTCGGTATAGATATCTCTGTGGCGCCCATCCATTTTACTGTGGGGCCCACCTTGATGAAAGGATTATGTATCCACGCCGTCCATCCATTTTTACAGATAATTTTAGGGCATCATACCAAAATGAAGCATAGACAAATATCAGGTGGACCATACCATTATAAATAGTGGTGATTAACCATCCTACCATTAAAAACCTCTTAGGGCATACCTTTATTGTTTCTGTAGTGTTTATTTTCCATCCAATCTGTTGATAAGGTCACATAATCATGGATGAAGGGAAAAAACAAATATCAGCTTGATCCAAAACTTTTGTTGCCCATTAACTATCAATTAACACTGTTTATGATGGTATGGTCCACTTGATTAGGTGGATCTATTTCATTTTTGAGATATTCTCATAAAATGTTCTAGACGAACGGGTGGAAGGCATGGATACATAATACATAATACATATATGAAGGTGGGCCGCACCATAACCTCTCGGTAAGGGCCGCATCATCTTGTGTGAGGCCTGGGTCTCACCTAATCCGCTCTCCTCTGTGGCTAGGGCCCTGTGGGGTCCACAGGGATGGTCGTGACATATCCCCTACGTGCATCAGATCTTAAAGACAAAAATAGGATAGGAATAAAAAATCCAAGTATATTCATAACTCAGGTGGGCCACGTTCCCATAACAGTGGGAACACCAACGTCCACCCTTGAAACCTTATTGGATCCGATAAGAAACTTTTGTCAACATTATGTGTTGAATACCCAATGTTTTGTGTGGTATGGCCCACACAAACTTGTTGAATCTGCATTCTTTTTATAAAAATATCCAATTGTGGTCTTACAAAACATATAGACGGAGTGGATTTGTCACTGATATATATATATATATATATATATATATATATATATAATATATATATATATATATATATATATATATATATATATATATATATAGGGAAATGGTACTATGAGGTCGACCTCATGGGAACTTCCCATGAGGTCGAGCTGTGTGGGCCCCACCGTGATGAGGATCGGACATCTACTCCGTGCATTTGATGGGTCCCCTTGAGGTTATAGGATACCCAAAAATCAGCCGTATAGGAAACTCATGTGGGCCATAACATCTAAAATCATGTGAAGACATGCCTAAAATATATAAAATCACTTGGTGGGGCCCACCTGAATTTTTGATGTGCCTGAAACATGGTATGACCCCTGGTACAAGTGGAACACACATAATAGATGGTCTGGATTTGTGAACCACATCTCGGTGGGCCCAATCAAAGATCATGAAGGTTTTAATGGGCGATAACCCCTCCCAACTGTTGTCTGTGGTGTGGCCCACCTAAGTCATGGATTGACTTGATTTTTAAGACCTTGGCCCACCACAGAATGGTGCATCTGACCGATGGAGTAGATGTCCGATCCTCATTATGGTGGGGCCCACACAGCTCGACCTCATGGGAAGTTCCCATGAGGTCGACCTCATAGAACCATTTCCCATATATATATATATATATATATATATATATATATATATATATATATATATATATATATATATATATATATATATATGGACCACACACAGCTACTGGCACAAAAATATCTCAGTGCCCGGGGTCACAGTCAATCCACTACCTATTATCCCACCTCTGGAAGTAGCAATGAAAATAAAGAATGTTAAATACATTGGATACTATCTAGTGGGACCCGTCTTGAATGGATTAGGAGTCATCTCCTTGCAAGCATTTTAGATGAACGACGTGGATCATCATGACACTGTTAGATCGAAGAAATAAAAAATATGGTACTTAACTTCGAGATGAAAGGTCGGATCATCATAATCTCCAAGCTGGAGAGAGACATCCTATCCATTAAAATGATCTATTCTCATTAGTAAAATCCACACCTAGCTAGTATACATCGATTAAAGCATCATGACAAAAAATATAACACTTTCGACATAAACTTGGACGAATGGTCTATACAAGCAGTCTAAAATGGATAATTGCGGCTGGACGGATGAGGAGTTGGAATTCTTTACAACTATCATGAGTGTTGCATCTGGTGCGCTGGCAGCCGAAGAGTATTGCTTCACTTATCTCTTTCGTAACTCACCTAGACTGCTGATTATGATCGTGCTCGTATTATAGATGGGATTATAAGGGCAAGGGACAATGACTGCATCTCTCAATTAAGGATGACGAAGTCTTCATTCTTCAACATGTGCTCCATTTTGCGGGACAAGATCCTATTGACTAATGTTAAACATGTCAGTATGGAAGAACAACTTGTCATGTTCCTACATACGTGAGGTCATAATGTCCGAAATCGAGTGATTGAAAATTGTTTCATCAGGTCAGGGGAAACTGTGAGTCGTTATTCTAATTGAGTCTTGGATGCAGTCGTTTCACTCTACACTGATTATATGAAATTTCCTTCACCCGAAACTCCTGTGGAGATCTCAACAAATCCACTCTAGAGAGACTACTTTCAGGTAAGTAAGAATGTATGCTTATTACTTTATCTGATTCCTTTTCTCAATATCATATACCCCTAACTAGTGTCAAATGGTAATTAGGACTGTATTGGTGCAATAGATGGGACACATATTTCTGGTTTCGTACCTTCTTTAGAAAGTGCAGTCTACCGAAATAGAAAGGAAAATATTTCTCAAAATGTTATGGCTGTCTGTAAATTTAACATGAAGTTTGTCTACGTCCTAACTGGATGGGAATGGTCGACTTCTGATGCATATGTTTCGCAAATTACATTGACCCACTCACATGATCCATTTACACTCCCAAATGGTAATTTGATTGAACAAATGTTTATTTATATTATAGTAATGGCCGTTAAAGACCAATTATATTGATTACACTTTACAAACAAATGTAGGTAAATAATATGTAGTAGATGCTTATCATATCAATGAATATCGTACAGGTCGCAATCCTGCTAATGCCAATGAATTGTTCAATTATCATCATGCACAATTACGGAACGCGATAGAACGCTGCTTTGAAGTACTAAAAGCTAGGTTCCCAATTCTAAAGATGGCTCCACAATATCCTTTTCTCACACAGGTAAAGATTTTGCTTGCCTGTTGTGTATTACACAACTTCATTTATACCTTAGGAGAGGCCGACTTATTCGACGTTGACGGTAAATCGCATGATGTCGCCGATGGTGTTATCCCGTCTCTTGTCGAAATATCGACCTTGGATGAAGGCCGATTACTGATGAATGCCACCCAATAAGAGAGAAAAGTATGGGCAAGAAAATGCGATGAAATCGCAAATTAAATGTGGAATGACTATTATCCAGTGAGTCGTAGGAACTAGGATGGACTATTGTCAATTTTTTATGGGTATAATACAATACATGCGATAGCGTGAATATGCTTGATACAAACTGATTTTGTCAAACCATGTAGTTGTATACGTGGTATAATGTCTTATTTTATATTTTATTCTCATATTTCATACTCCTGTACATCGTTGAAGATAATATTAGCAACATAACATCAAATAGGCGTTCTTTATTTGCATCCCCCAAGAAAAGCACGTAATCATCTGATGTACCTACCCCGAGAAGAACTCCAAGGACGTATACCACAAAGCTAGATACCGACACAACACATTATGGTGGTATACTTCGTTGGACGGACGTGATGGACAACATTTTAATCGATGGTCTAATAGAGCTTGTAGTTCATGGATGAAGGAGCAGATCTAGTTTTAAGAAAGACTTGTATACTCCAATTGTTGAGAACATGAGATTGAAACTGAGGCTACTGATCACGAATGACAATGTAAAGAATTGGATTCGCATAGTAAGAAAGAATTACTTCATTGTTAAAGACCTGCACAATGCATCATATTTTGGTTGGGATCTAGAGCTAAAATCGTTGTTGCTACTGATGAGGTATATGTCGACTATATTAGGGTAAGATATATTTATTAAAATTTACAATAATATTTTATGTCAATTTACATAAGTAAGGAAACTTGACTGATTTATTTTTTTTTATTTGTAATAGTCTTATCCAGATGACGCTTAATTCCAAGGGAAAATCGTACTAAGGTACGATGATCTCGAGTATATATTTGGGAATGACAGAGCCCCTAACAAAGCATGTGCAACTGGAAACTTACCTTTAGGATCAAGTGGTATGAGATGACGCAATACAGAGGATATCTCAAACCACACTGTCGATTTAAATGACGACATCAACATTGCTTCTTCTGAAGAGTTAGGAGATACCAATCCGGACATCAATTAGTCCTTTGATAGTCATCGAGGGAAAAATATATCAAACCCAAGTTCATCGGAGAATGGTTATGCCTCAGCGAAAACTAACAACACTGTTAACTCAAAGAAGAAAGCGAGAGTGGTGAAGCCAATTGAACAGATTGGAAATTGAATGGTCACCATAGGGGACACAATGCAATCCATAACCATAACGATCGATAAAGGTAAAGATTTTGGTCGGATGTTTCATATCATTCCAGCATTGGAGGAGTTTGAGGGACTAAGTCAGTTTGATGTGCCGAGGGCAACAAAGTTACTTTTTAAGGAAGAATCATACAACGCTGTTTTTCTTAATTTTTCTAAACAAAAAAAGTTAGAGTTTGTGAGGATGCTCCTGGATGCTGCTGGACCCAACTTTTAACGTTCTTAAGGAGGGAAAAAGTCAGATGCTGAATCAAAAGCAATGAGACCGTGATTTTTTTTATTTATGCATACACATTTTTTCATTTCAATTAGAAAATAACTTTGGATGTATATTTTTTTGGATTGGTTTTTATACGAACATCATGCCTACACAGCTACACATGGAATGCACATATATGTTGCGGCCTTCGATTATGCTTCTAAACTTTTTTATGGATGTTTAATCTACCTTTTTAATGATATAGTTTAAATAGCTGCTTCAATTTATTTTAGTCGTACGAAGCGGCGAATCCTTCTATAGTGGTCAGTTTATTGGATGGTTAGTTACTGTGAACAGGTTTGTGGCTTCTTCACTTTAATTATAACTATAAAAAATAAGTTGTCAAGTTAATTTGCTTTTTCGACTTCCACTACCGTAGTAAATAAAGCATTCTCTGATAATGTTCTTCATATTTAAAAATGCCATATACATAATCAGTATATTTTTTACAAATGGGCAACAAAGTATATGTCGTATTTTATGGAAGACAACGGAGAGTATTTTATTATTGGGAGGAATGTCAAGCCCAAGTGGATGGCTTTCGTAATACTTGGTACAAGTCCTATAAGGATGCAAGGAAGGCTATTAACGTATGGAATGCATTCAACAGTATCTTCGAACAACCACAGCCACCGCGGAACAAAAATATTCCCGTTCCACATTATGTTGAACAACATGCTGGCGTGGGCAACAACGATGTTCACTCTACAGGGACATTTGTTTCGACTCCCCTGATTGCTTCTTCCAGTTGCCAGTCGAATTGTAAATCGGTATTGCTGTTTGTGTTCGGTGTTGTCATTGTCGTAATGGCCTTCCAGCTGATGGTGCTTTATCATTAAATGAGTATCAAATGCCTATCCTGACTATGTGGATGTCTTATACTGTAACACCCCGTACTTTTCTGTACTCGGGTGTTACCACGAGAATTCAAAGTATATGTGTATGTGTAATGCCCTTCCGTGATTCTTTCGTCAATGTGTGCGCGACTCCTGGTGCCCCGGACTGGCGGTGCGTAGTTCGCACTCAAATAATCGAAGTCCTGAGATCCCGAAACCTCTGTCATATTGACCGCGTCGTCCTCGCGATTGTAATGGCGAAAACAGTGCGTCGATCCGATACCCGAGTGCAAAGATATGGACATTTAATAAAAACACCCAAAAAAATGTGGTTGTACACACTTGTGTGGGGCCACCCAATGTGGGGCCCACTACACGGTCTCCTAGGCAATCATCTCCCTCTCCTTGACATGATTGTAATAATTACTAAAATAAATAAATAAATAAATAAAAAGTAATAATATATGATAATTATGAAAAGAAAAAATAAATTAATAAAAAAAAAGAGGGGTAATGATGACTAGCATCTCAACCCATGCCTCACCACTCCTCTCCCACGTCACCCCTTCCCCCTCCATTCCTTCATTTAATACAACAAATAAAAAAAAATATATATAATAATAATATATTTGTTAATAAATAGATATGGGGGGAGAGAACGATTTCACTTCATCCTTCTACTCCATCCATCCTTCTACTCCATCCATGCCTTCCCCATTCATGTGAGGGTGATTGTATGAAAGATCTGAGTGGGCCATCTTCGATCTCGGCCATTGATCAAGGAGATCAAGGTGAGTACACCCTCTTCACTCAACATTTTATATATTTTTTATGTTGATTTTGCTTAGATGATGATTGTGATGGTGATGATGAGGTGGGCCACCCCGATGTGGGCCCCACCTTTGTACATGCATGAAATCCTAACCCTACAAAGGGGTTACACCTTTGGATGGAGGGATAATATAAAATTAGCTTGATCCAAACCATCTGTGGGTCCCACTGATCATGGGCCCCACCATGATGTGTATATTTCATCCACGCCACTCGTCCACTTTGCCATATCATTTTAGGACATGGGCCTAAGAATGAGGCATATCCAGATCTCGGGTGGACCACACCATAGAAAACAGTGGAGATAATGATGTCCACTATTGAAACTTTCTTGTTTCACTGTGATGCTTCTGGACCAAATCACCTGCCCAATATTGAGGTCATTAGGTCCCCAATGAGCTGAAGAATCCTATGGATGGGGTGGATCATACTAATGTGGGCCCCACTTGAAATAAACAAAGAATTTTTTTTTAAAATGTCCAGACGCTGGACGTTCACAGCGTCAGAGACGCTGGAACCATCCAGCGTCCGAGCGGTTTGAATGGGGTCCCCACTTGTGGGACCCACCTTGATGTTTATGTTGTATCCACACCGTCTATCTGTTTTCCCAAGTCATTTTAGGGCCAGGGCTCGAATATGAACCTGATCCAAATCTTAAGCGGACCGCACCACATGAAACAGTGGAGGTAAGGATGCCCACTGTCGAAACTTCCTCGGCCCACATTGATGTTTGTAGAACAATCCAACCACCAAATATTAGGCTCATTAGGTCCCCTATGAGCCAAGGAACTTGATGAATGGAGTAGATCACCCTTATCTGGGCCCCACTCGATCAAAACCACACAACAAAAAAAAGAAAGAAAGGAAAGAAGAAGCAGAGGCGTCTCTGACGCTGGGCATACCAGCGTCCACGGACACTGGCTCGTGAGGCCAGCTGGTGGCCCACTCGTGGGTCCCACCATGATGCATGTGCTATATCCTCACCGTCCATACATTTGGGGAGATCATTTTAAGTCATGATCTGAAAAATGAAAAAGATCCAAATCTCAAGTGGGCAGTGCCGGAAGAAATATGGATCGGGATCCATATTTATTAATAGTCTAGACCATGATACATACTTATCCATCTAGGTATATAAATGGATACCTCCCTTTTTGTAGATGGGTAAAGAGGGTTTAGGGTTTAGGGTTTAGGGTTTAGGGTTTAGGGTTTAGGGTTTAGGGTTTTTAGGGTTCAGGGTTCAGGGTTCAGGGTTCAGGGTTCAGGGTTCAGGGTTCAGGGTGTAGGGTTTAGGGTTTTAGGGTTTTAGGGTTTTAGGTTTTAGGGTTTAGGGTTTAGGGTTTAGGGTTTAGGGTTTAGGGTTTAGGTTTAGGGTTTTTAGGGTTTGGTATGGGTTTGGGTTTTTTTTTAGGGTTTAGGGTTTAGGGTTAGGGTTTAGGGTTAGGTTAGGGTTTTAGGGTTTAGGGGTTAGGGGTTTAGGGTTAGGGTTTAGGGTTTAGGGTTTAGGGTTTAGGGTTTAGGGTTTAGGGTTTAGGGTTAGGTTTAGGGTTTTGGTTTAGGGTTTGGTTTTAGGGTTTAGGGTTTGGGTTTAGGGT